>CM040403.1:140492839-140500339 GCA_022702515.1 Ilyophis sp. 1 JC-2022 | reverse complement strand
TTCTGTAAAGCATCAAACTAATAATTTCACGTCTTTGTCTGTTTTCAAGTATCACTTAAAAAACTTAATTGTATTATAGTTCAAATGAGCATTCATTCTCTTATAGTAGTAGTATTTTTTTCATTGTAAATATGATGGTTCAAATGAGCATTCATTCTCTTATATTAGCAATATTTTTTTCATTGTAAAAATTATGGTTCAAATGAGCATTCATTCTTTTATAGTAGCAGTATTTTTTCACGCCCCATCTGTAATAGTTTTGTTGTTTTTAATTTGTTTATTTTTTAGTTTTTATTATGATCATTTCCACTCATATGTGTGTGTGTGTGTGTGTGTGTGTGTGTGTGTGTGTGTGTGTGTGTGTGTGTGTGTGTGTGTGTGTGTGTGTGTGTGTGTGTGTGTGTGTGCGCGCTCATTGTAAGTTTCTGTGCATATTTTTGTTAGTTTGTCTTTTTATTTTTATTTTTTCTTATAACTAGAACTGTTTTGTTATGTTTTGGTCTCTTAAGTTTGGGTGGTCTCTCTGTAAGCCCTTTCGGGTTTCTTTGACCTCACCTGCACATCTGTTGCTTGTGTTCCATTCAGTTTTTAATACTTTCATATGTGCAAATAAATAAATCAAAAATCAAATCTAAATGTTTGAGCTCATTCTGAACATTGATTAACCCAGGTGACTGCATGAGACCTTAAATTCAGTCCTCCAAACTCATCCTGACAAAATCAACAGCCCTGGATATTATACAGGATTGGTGGAGGATGGGATGGGAAATATAAAAAACTAACCAGATAAAGGATCAATAAGTGGGTTTAGAAAATAGAATTATCTGCTTTCTTTTCTGATTCTCCCACACAGGACTTTTTTTTATTACAATGCTTTGTAATAATCACACTGTTGATAGAAAGTAATCCGGTAGTTCACGTGTTGGACCAATGTTTCGCTCAGGCTGGCGGGAGGGGTTATTGTAATTACTTTAAAAAAGCTTATTTCTGTACAGAAAGGAAGTGCCATCATTACAACTCCAATAAAAGTTAAATGTATCATATATTTTGACTTGTGTGTTATTTCAACATACTTTTAAAACCATCAAACTATAAAAAAATTTTTTTTAATTCTGATTGATTTTATTCAACTTGAAAATACAACTTCCCTACTTTTCAAATACAGGAAAGGGAGAGAGCTAAAACAAGGCATCTGGCTCCATGAGTTTCCTGTGAATAATTTCGTACCATGCTAATGCTAATGCTAATGCACAGTACCCTAATCACTCCCCTATCACAGGAACAGTGATCACTGCCATGCTAATGCTAATGTACAGTACCCTAATCACTCGCCTATCACAGGAACAGTGATCACTGCCATGCTAATGCTAACGCACAGTACCTTAATCACTCCCCTATCACAGGAACAGTGATCACTGCCATGCTAATGCTAATGCTCAGTACCCTAATCACTCCCCTATCACAGGAACAGTGATCACTGCCATGCTAATGCTAATGCTCAGTACCCTAATCACTCCCCTATCACAGGAACAGTGATCACTGCCATGCTAATGCTAATGCACAGTACCCTAATCACTCCCCTATCACAGGAACAGTGATCACTGCCATGCTAATGCTAATGTACAGTACCCTAATCACTCCCCTATCACAGGAACAGTGATCACTGCCATGCTAATGCTAATGTACAGTACCCTAATCACTCCCCTATCACAGGAACAGTGATCACTGCCATGCTAATGCTAATGCTCAGTACCCTAATCACTCCCCTATCACAGGAACAGTGATCACTGCCATGCTAATGCTAATGCACAGTACCCTAATCACTCCCCTATCACAGGAACAGTGATCACTGCCATGCTAATGCTAATGTACAGTACCCTAATCACTCCCCTATCACAGGAACAGTGATCACTGCCATGCTAATGCTAATGCTCAGTACCCTAATCACTCCCCTATCACAGGAACAGTGATCACTGCCATGCTAATGCTAATGCACAGTACCCTAATCACTCCCCTATCACAGGAACAGTGATCACTGCCATGCTAATGCTAATGTACAGTACCCTAATCACTCCCCTATCACAGGAACAGTGATCACTGCCATGCTAATGCTAATGTACAGTACCCTAATCACTCCCCTATCACAGGAACAGTGATCACTGCCATGCTAATGCTAATGCTCAGTACCCTAATCACTCCCCTATCACAGGAACAGTGATCACTGCCATGCTAATGCTAATGCACAGTACCCTAATCACTCCCCTATCACAGGAACAGTGATCACTGCCATGCTAATGCTAATGTACAGGACCCTAATCACTCCCCTATCACAGGAACAGTGATCACTGCCATGCTAATGCTAATGCACAGTACCCTAATCACTCCCCTATCACAGGAACAGTGATCACTGCCATGCTAATGCTAATGTACAGTACCCTAATCACTCCCCTATCACAGGAACAGTGATCACTGCCATGCTAATGCTAATGCTCAGTACCCTAATCACTCCCCTATCACAGGAACAGTGATCACTGCCATGCTAATGCTAATGCTCAGTACCCTAATCACTCCCCTATCACAGGAACAGTGATCACTGCCATGCTAATGCTAATGCACAGTACCCTAATCACTCCCCTATCACAGGAACAGTGATCACTGCCATGCTAATGCTAATGTACAGTACCCTAATCACTCCCCTATCACAGGAACAGTGATCACTGCCATGCTAATGCTAACGCACAGTACCTTAATCACTCCCCTATCACAGGAACAGTGATCACTGCCATGCTAATGCTAATGTACAGTACCGTAATCACTCCCCTATCACAGGAACAGTGATCACTGCCATGCTAATGCTAATGTACAGTACCCTAATCACTCCCCTATCACAGGAACAGTGATCGCTGACATGCTGCCATGTCTTCAACTTAATAATTTTGGAGAAATGTGCTGGCACAAATCGTCTCTCTGTCAAAGCGACACTCTCGATCAATTAATCCATCAAATTTTTGTCTGGTATGATATACCAGATGGTCAATCATAGCCTACTTTTACATATTTTCCTTTTTATGACAGCTCATTGATAATTGTAAGTAGGCTAGGCAAAGGAAAATAAGACCAATATTAGAACATGCATTCATTCAAATATCCATTGTTGCAAAATATGCTGTATTTTTATCATCTCAATCATCTATTGGCGGCCTTGGACATAAACAACCTTTTTTTCCCGAACAAAGTTGCGCCGGAAAAAAATTATTAAGTGAAAACTCTGAATAAGCGTATCTTGCACGATTTGCAGTCACGCCTCATTTTCACGTACTTACTGGAGAGACGATTAAAACAGCGGATGAGTCAAATGTCTGAATCACAAATAGCTTAAGCTACGCAGAATTTCGGGAGTAAGTCCCATTTGCGCGTGTTTATCTCAACTCTGAATCTGGCCCTTAATCTTTATCCCAGAAGTCCATCAGGTGATGAGGAGATTGTGGGATCAAGTCCCTTGCATTGCAATTAAGTGAATTCTCATTGTGAAATAGCAGGGGTCTCTGTCTCCTGTGAACAGTGCACTGGCATAAGTGTGCTGTTTAATGTGCACTGTTGAGTATGCAAAAAATATCCGCCGTACTATTTTCCAACTGTACTGTGGAAGTGTCGTAAGATGTCCCACCCGTGCGCAGCCATGTCACGTGTTGTTATTGAAGGAAAATGTCAGTGAAGCTGCGCCTCATTGAAAAAAACCAAGCTGCTGGTCATATTTGTTTGACCAAAATGTCCTACTTGAAGTGTGCTCCCAAATATACTCAGCGAAACTCCGGAAGTAAGTGCATCATAAGGGGGTTTTAAGTATACTATATTTAGAGAAAATTTAATGAAGACTTTTTCATCCTGTCCACTCAACAAGCCTACCTAATAGTATGGAAGGGTGCTGATTCAGACACAGCCCCAGTGTACTCAACAAGCCTACCTAATAGTATGGAAGGGTGCTGATTCAGACACAGACCCAGTGTACTCAATAAGCCTACCTAATAGTATGGAAGGGAGCTGATTCAGACACAGCCCCAGTGTACTCAATAAGCCTACCTAATAGTATGGAAGGGAGCTGATTCGGACACAGCCCTGGTCTTGGGGTGCACTAAAGAAAGTGAACTAATTCTAAGATGCTCTGGACTGCCAACTAAAATGTTCATGCAAACTGATTGTATACAATTGGAAAAAATTGGGGGAAGCATTAAAAAATGGTTGTGTCTGTATAAACGCAATTATCATTATAAACCAGTATATTCATTCCAAAAGCTGTTTCTTTTGCACACAAATACTTTACCGGATCAGAATGAGGCAGACTGCATACAGCTGGATATACACTGAAGCGATGCAGGTGAAGTACCTTGCTCAAGAGTACAACTGCAGTGTCCTACCTGGGAATCAAACCTTTCCGGTTCCTTATACATTATATTGCAGTGCCACGCTACATTCTACATTAACCATGTTTGACCAGGTCAGAGGTTGTTTACCCTGTGACAACAAATAAATGTTACATTTTGTTTTTTTCCCCCACTGTATATATGACAGAAATGGGAAAAGACAAGAGAGAGAGTTACAGCGTGAGAAATACATCGCAACAGGAAGAGAGATCTTTTAGTCCTTGTGAATTTTACACACACACACACACACACACACACACACACACACACACACACACACACACACACATACAGACACACACACACACACACAGACACACACACACACACAGACACACACACACAGACACACAGACACACACACACACAAACACACACACACACACAGACACACACACACACACAGACACACAAACACACACACACACACACACACAGACACACACACACACACAGACACACACACACACACAGACACACACACAGACACACACACACACACAGACACAGACACACACACACACACCATCACAGAGATGCATGCTGCACACAGGCACCTTATAGTAAAATATAAAATGTAAATCTGTAATAATATGAAGGGACAGATGATCTAAAACTATGAACAGCAGCACAGCAGTGAGAGAGATTGTGTGTTTATGAGCTGGTGTAGGGAAAAATACATTCCCTGCTTCAATGTTCTTGGATGGTCACCTAACACAATCAGCCTAACTCAATAATCAAGGCGGGGTTAGAAACAAAGCCTGGTGACGACGGCACCGCTTGGGTGTGAGACGGGAGTTCGTCAGCATACCTATGTGACAATTACCATTTGGTTCCCTCCCACACCACGTACAATGTCCATTTGTTTGCCTGTCACCCAATCAGGGACAGGAACCTACATTCTATGTCAGCCTTACTATTACGCGGTATCTTGTATACTGTAATGAAGACTATTTTGCATGATAATTAAATTGCTAATGAGCTAAACTTTGGAAGTCCGAGTTTTACTTTACAAAGGACAGAATTCCTACATATAATACAAATGCAAAAAAACACAGGTCAAAGTCTGCTCTCTCTCTCCCTCTACACTCACTGCTCTGCTCAGCCTGGCCTCAGTCCAACACCACTCCTCCTGCAGCTGTGGGCAGAACCAAGTCACTCACACTCTGTTACGCAGGTTCAGAGAAACTAAACTCAACTCTGTCTCTGTTAGAGTGCGAGGTCTTCTCAGAACTAGGAAATATCAACTGCTCTTTCCCACACATATTCAGAGAAACTACACAATATTCTGAACTAATACTAATCTCTGTCACTATGAGCAGTAAAATGGCTGAGGCTGCACGTCTTCTGGATCAGGACCAGTTCAGCTGTGTGATCTGTCTGGATCTACTGAAGGATCCGGTGACTATTCCCTGTGGACACAGTTACTGTATGGGCTGTATTAACGGCTGCTGGGATCAGGATGATCATACTGGTGTCTACAGATGTCCCCAGTGCAGAGAGTCCTTCACCCCAAGGCCTGTTTTAAGAAAAAACCCCATGCTGGCTGAAGTGGTGGAGAAACTGAAGAAGACAGGACTCCAAGCTGCTCCTCCTGCTCTCTGTTACGCTGGATCTAGAGATGTGGTGTGTGATTTCTGCACTGGGAGAAAGAGCAAAGCCATCAAGTCCTGTCTGGTGTGTCTGGTGTGTCTGGAAATTCACATCCAACCTCACTATGAATCTCCTGCCTTTATGAAGCACAAACTGGTCAAAGCCACTGGAAACCTGCAGGAAAAGATCTGCTCTCATCATGACAAACTGCTGGAGATTTACTGTCGTCCGATCAGCAGTGTATCTGTTATCAGTGTGTAATGGATGAACACAGAGGCCATGATACAGTCTCAGCTGCAGCAGAAATGACTGAGAAACAGGTAAGCTCTTCACTGGCAGCTCTGATACTAGATATAATACTGGAGAGGAACAGTTTAGAATTTAACTGATTGAAAACCTTTAAAAACACATTCCCCAAAAATACATAATACATTTTGTATTGAAAGAGTTTTCCAAATTCACAATTCAGTAAAAGTATCAGTTACTGTAAAGAAAAAGTAAAAAGAAACTGCATTACAAATGGACATTAGATTTTTTATTTAAGGTCAAATAGGAACAGTGGGCTTGCCATGTTTTGGAAAAAATTTTATACAGTATACAATCTGAATGTTATATGAAATGTATTTTACATGTTATACTGTCCTGATCATGGTGAGCCATGTGCCAGAGCCTGTCGGACAGCTGAGTATCAGCCCACATGTGATTCCCCCGTGTGGACAGGGGTCTGATCCCCACCAGGACATTTTCTCAGCAGGGGTCCCTTCTACCCTCTCTGTTTTCTACCTGTCTGATTAAAGCAAGAAATACAAAAGTAGACTGAGATTGTTCTGTTCTCCTATAAAAAAAAAGAAGCTGATCATGATTTAGCTCTCGCTAACATATAGCATGATGGGGAAGTCTAAATGTTTGTTTCATGGGCCATTTCTTCTACTTAGCTCTGTAAAAATAAAATCTAATCTTAAAAAGGTACATTTCATTAGATTTGAGCTTTTGAAATACTGAATCCATTTGTTAAGTGATTTTCAGGTCTGATATTCACAGTGATAAAGCAGTAAGAACAGAAAGTGAACCGAAGTCAGCTCTCTGTGACAGCTCTGTTCACACACCTCAACCCCCTATTCACTCCCTGAATGGGAATCAACACGGCTGCAGCAGCTAGTTCACTCACACAGTTTAGAAGCTTTATCTGTAAGGTCAGGACACTTCTACACACTGACTTCTACACACTGAATACAACTTAGGTTGTATTCATAGTCGACAGACAAGGGTCAATGTCCAGCAAACAATACAATATAGGTAAGGCAGGCTCGTGGTCAGTTCCAGGCAAAGGTCAATGTCCAGCGAACAGGGCAATGCAGGATGGGCAAACGCAAAGTCCAGGAGCAGGCAGGTGTCAGAACCGGGAAATCCATCAGAGCAGGAGGGCGGAGGCGGGGAGGCGATGAGGCAGGGAGGCGGGGAGGCAGGGAGGTGGTGAGGCAGGGAG
>CM040403.1:140407839-140487839 GCA_022702515.1 Ilyophis sp. 1 JC-2022 | reverse complement strand
TAAATCCTGCTTCATCCACATAAAGGATCTCATACTGCTCTGCTCAGAGATTTTTAAACTCTGTTAGTGTGGTTTAAACTCCATTAGTGTGTTTTAAACTCCGTTAGTGTGGTATAAACTCCGTTAATGTGTTTTAAACTCCGTTAGTGTGTTTTAAACTCCGTTAGTGTGGTTTAAACTCCGTTAGTGTGTTTTAAACTCTGTTAGTGTGTTTTAAACTCCGTTAGTGTGATATAAACTCCGTTAGTGTGGTTTAAACTCCGTTAGTGTGGTATAAACTCCGTTAATGTGTTTTAAACTCTGTTAGTGTGTTTTAAACTCCGTTAGTGTGGTTTAAACTCCGTTAGTGTGTTTTAAACTCCGTTAGTGTGGTATAAACTCCGTTAGTGTGGTTTAAACTCCGTTAGTGTGGTTTAAACTCTGTTAGTGTGGTTTAAACTCCGTTAGCATGTTTTAAACTCCGTTAGTGTGGTTTAAACTCCGTTAGTGTGGTTTAAACTCCGTTAGTGTGTTTTAAACTCCGTTAGTGTGGTTTAAACTTTGATAGTGTGGTTTAAACTCTGTTAATGTGGTTTAAACTCTGTTAGTGTGGTTTAAACTCCGTTAGTGTGGTTTAAACTCTGATAGTGTGGTTTAAACTCTGATAGTGTGGTTTAAACTCCGTTAGTGTGGTTTAAATCCGTTAGTGTGTTTTAAACTCTGTTAGTGTGGTTTAAACTCTGATAGTGTGGTTTAAACTCTGTTAGTGTGGTTTAAACTCCGTTAGTGTGGTTTAAACTCTGATAGTGTGGTTTAAACTCTGATAGTGTGGTTTAAACTCCGTTAGTGTGGTTTAAATCCGTTAGTGTGGTTTAAACTCTGTTAGTGTGGTTTAAACTCCGTTAGTGTGGTTTAAACTCCATTAGTGTGGTTTAACCTCCGTTAGTGTGTTTTAAACTCTGTTAGTTTGGTTTAAACTTTGTTAGTGTGGTTTAAACTCTGTTAGTGTGGTTTAAACTCTGTTAGTGGGGTTTAAACTCTGTTAGTGGGGTTTAAACTCTGTTAGTGGGGTTTAAACTCCGTTAGTGTGGTTTAAACTCTGTTAGTGTGTTTTAAACTCCGTTAGTGTGGTTTAAACTCCGTTAGTGTGGTTTAAACTCTGTTAGTGTGGTTTAAACTCTGTTAGTGTGGTTTAAACTCCGTTAGTGTGGTTTAAACTCCGTTAGTGTGGTTTAAACTCTGCTAGTGTGGTTTAAACTCTGTCAGTGTGGTTTAAACTCTGTTAGTGTGGTTTAAACTCCGTTAGTGTGGTTTAAACTCTGTTAGTGTGGTTTAAACTATAAACTCTGTTAGTGTGGTTTAAACTCTGTTAGTGTGATTTAAACTCCGTTAGTGTGGTTTAAACTCTGTTAGTGTGGTTTAAACTCCGTTAGTGTGGTTTAAACTCCGTTAGTGTGTTTTAAACTCCGTTAGTGTGGTTTAAACTCCGTTAGTGTGGTTTAAACTCCGTTAGTGTGGTTTAAACTCTGTTAGTGTGGTTTAAACTCTGTTAGTGTGGTTTAAACTCTGTTAGTATGGTTAGTGTGGTTTAAACTCCGTTAGTGTGGTTTAAACTCCGTTAGTGTGTTTTAAACTCCGTTAGTGTGGTTTAAACTCCGTTAGTGTGTTTAAACTCCGTTAGTGTGGTTTAAATCCGTTAGTGTGTTTTAAACTCTGTTAGTGTGGTTTAAACTGTGTTAGTGTGGTTTAAACTCTGTTAGTGTGGTTTAAACTCCGTTAGTGTGGTTTAAACTCCATTAGTGTGGTTTAACCTCCGTTAGTGTGTTTTAAACTCTGTTAGTTTGGTTTAAACTCTGTTAGTGTGGTTTAAACTCTGTTAGTGTGGTTTAAACTCTGTTAGTGGGGTTTAAACTCTGTTAGTGGGGTTTAAACTCCGTTAGTGTGGTTTAAACTCTGTTAGTGTGGTTTAAACTCTAAACTCTGTTAGTGTGGTTTAAACTCTGTTAGTGTGGTTTAAACTCTGTTAGTGTGGTTTAAACTCTGTTAGTATGGTTAGTGTGGTTTAAACTCTGTTAGTGCGTTTTAAACTCTGTTAGTTTGGTTTAAACTCTGTTAGTGTGGTTTAAACTCTGTTAGTGGGGTTTAAACTCTGTTAGTGGGGTTTAAACTCCGTTAGTGTGGTTTAAACTCTGTTAGTGTGGTTTAAACTCTAAACTCTGTTAGTGTGGTTTAAACTCTGTTAGTGTGGTTTAAACTCTGTTAGTGTGTTTTAAACTCTGTTAGTGTGGTTTAAACTCCGTTAGTGTGGTTTAAACTCTGTTAGTGTGGTTTAAACTCTGTTAGTGTGGTTTAAACTCCGTTAGTGTGGTTTAAACTCCGTTAGTGTGGTTTAAACTCTGCTAGTGTGGTTTAAACTCTGTCAGTGTGGTTTAAACTCTGTTAGTGTGGTTTAAACTCCGTTAGTGTGGTTTAAACTCTGTTAGTGTGGTTTAAACTATAAACTCTGTTAGTGTGGTTTAAACTCTGTTAGTGTGGTTTAAACTCCGTTAGTGTGGTTTAAACTCTGTTAGTGTGGTTTAAACTCTGTTAGTGTGGTTTAAACTCTGTTAGTATGGTTAGTGTGGTTTAAACTCTGTTAGTGTGGTTTAAACTCCGTTAGTGTGTTTTAAACTCCGTTAGTGTGTTTTAAACTCCGTTAGTGTGGTATAAACTCAGTTAGTGTGGTTTAAACTCCGTTAGTGTGGTATAAACTCCGTTATTGTGTTTTAAACTCCGTTAGTGTGTTTTAAACTCCGTTAGTGTGGTTTAAACTCCATTAGTCAAATAAGCTAAGCTTCTTCTTATACCTTTTCAGTCATCTAAATATTGTTTTTTTTAAGTCAAGCCAGAAAGTCTGCACACCCCTTTCACCTTCTCCACGCTTTATTACGTTACAGACATATTCTACAATAGATTGAATTCATTTTTTACCTCAAACATCTACAAACAATAGCCAATAATGAGGAAGTGAATTTTACTGACAAAAATAGGTTATTTAGGGTTACATATCTGTACACACCCTTAGCCTAATACTTGGTTGCTGCACCTTTGGCAGCGATTACAGCTTCAAGGCGTCTTGGGAAAGAAGCTACGAGCTTGGCACACTTGTTTCTGGACATTTTTGCCCATTCCTCTTGGCATATCCTTGCAAGCTCCATCAGGTTGGATGGGGAGCGTCGGTACACAGCCATTTTCAGCTCTTTCCACAGATGTTCAATTGAATTCAGGTCTGGGCTCAAGGACATGCACAGACTTTCTCCGAAGCCACTCCTTTGCTCTATTGGCTGTGTGCTTCAGGTCGTTGTCATGTTGGAAGGGAAACTTTCACCCCAGTCTGAGGTCCAGAGCGCTCTGGAGCAGGTTTTCTTCAAGAATCTCAGTGTACTTAGCTGCATTCATCTTTCCCTCTATCAGGACTAGTCGCCCCGTTCCCGCTGCTGAAAAACATCCCCACATCATGATGCTGCCACCGCCATGCTTCACTGTAGGGATGGTATTAGCCAGGTGATGAGCGGTGCCTGGTTTCCTCCAGACGTGTCGCTTGGTATTCAGGCCAAAAAGTTCCATTTTGGTTTCATCAGACCAGAGAATCTTGATTCTCATGGTTTGAGAGTCCTCTAGGTGCCTTTTGGCAAACTTCAAGAGGTCTGTGATGTGCCTTTTACTAAGGAGGGGCTTCCGTCTGGCCACTCTACCATAAAGGCCTGATTGGTGGAGTGCTGCCTGGATGGTTGATCTTCTGAAAGGTTCTCCCATCTCCACAAGGATACGCTGGAGCTCTGTCAGAGTGACCCTCGGGTTCCTGCTCACCTCCCTGGCCAAGGCCCGTCTTCCCCAATTGCTCAGTTTAGCCGGGCCATCTCAAGCAGTATCAGTGGAAACAAAATGCACCTCAGCTCACTTTTGGGTGTCATATCAAAGGGTGTGCACACTTGTGTACATATGATATTTTACATTTAGATTTGTAATAAATTAGAACAAATGTCTAATTTCACCTGCTTTCACTTTGTCATTATGGGCTATTTTGTGTAGAATTTTGAGACAAAAAATGAACTCAATCTATTGTAGACTATGTCTGTAATGTAATAAAATGTGGAGAAGGTGAAAGGGGTGTGCAGACCTTCCAGCTTGACTGTACCTTTTGGAAAAATAACTTATATATATATATATATATATATATATATATATATATATAAATATATATATTTTTTAAATATATAAATAATAATATGTACACACATCTTTGTAAAGAAAATGTTAATGACCGAAATAAACTAAACTAAACCAACACGACACAGGGAGGACATGCAAACTCAATCCCTGACCAAACTTTTAAAATTCATTTTATTCAAAATATTTTATTAATTTCATAAAAATCCAACAGTCATGGTTTAACTGTTACACTCATATTGTGCCCTGTCCCTCCATTCCAACCCTCCTCCTTTGCACAAACTGTACACACACACACACACACACACGTATAGGGAGATGAAAAATAACCAAAAGTTTTCTTCCGACTCCATCATTGTGTGTCTGTTTCCTTTTTTCAAAAATGTTAATTTTGATGGAAAAAAAACCTTAAATCACGCTCTATAGTATGTGTGGAGATAAGAATGAATTATAAACAGAACTTAGATGGATCTGTCCTCATATAAATTTTAACCTTCTCCTCTATCAGATTCCTGTGAGCTCACACTGGACCCCAACACAGCGAATAAACACCTCCGTCTGTCTGAGGGGAACAGAGAGGTGACCTGTGTGAGAGAGATCCAGTCATATCCTGATCATCCAGAGAGATTTGACAAATGGCCCCAAGTGCTGTGCAGAGAGGGTCTGTCTGGACGCTGTTACTGGGAGGCTGAGTGGAGTGGGCATAATGGGGTTGCTATGGCAGTGTCATATAAAGAGATCAGCAGGAAAGGAGGGGGTGATGACAGTGCTCTGGGACGAAATAACAAGTCATGTAGATTGTTCTGCTTTCCCTCTAGGTACTCTTTCCGTCACAATAATGATAGCACTGATATCCCTGTTCCCTCCTACTCCAGAATAGGAGTGTACCTGGATCACAGGGCAGGAACTCTGTCCTTCTACAGCGTCTCTGACACAATGACCCTCCTGCACAGACTCCAGACCACATTCACTCAGCCGCTCTATCCTGGGTTTAGGGTTTATGATGTTGGATCTTCTGTAAAACTGTGATCTGGGATGAGAGAGAGGGGGAAGATCAGCTGTAATCAGAGTGAGATAGAGAGAAGAAGTAAATAAAATATTAAAAATGATAGTTGAGGGTCTAATGAGGGGCTCAGTCAGTAAAGACCCTCACCATGAGCACAACTTTACACTTCTACCAGCACTGGGGTCAGAGGAACACATTTTACACAGTTCTACACCTCTACCAGCACTGGGGACAGAGAAGCACATTTTACACAGTTCTACACCTCTACCAGCACTGGGGACAGAGGAACACATTTTACACCGTTCTACACCTCTACCAGCACTGGGGTTAGAGGAACAGATTTTACACAGTTCTACACCTCTACCAGCACTGGGGTTAGAGGAACACATTTTACACAGTTCTACACCTCTACCAGCACTGGGGTTAGAGGAACACATTTTACACAGTTCTACACCTCTACCAGCACTGGGCTCAGAGGAACACATTTTACACAGTTCTACACCTCTACCAGCACTGGGGTCAGAGGAACACATTTTACACAGTTCTACACCTCTACCAGCACTGGGGTCAGAGAAGCACATTTTACACAGTTTTGAGAGAAGCCAAGGAGTGTGTGGAGGTCTCTCCTCCATAAACTGGCCCAAAGTCACTGTACAGGACCCTATAGACTGTCCCATAGTCACTGTATAGGGTCCCATCTGCAGTTACTAAGGGTCAAAGGGGAGGGGTCATATACTGTATGTGTAAGGGATCGTTTTCTGCAATGAGTGGAGTTTGCAGAGCATTACCCAGTTTATATTTATCTGCAAATGTAACTCATGTGTTCATTTTGGGATGCATTTACACTTGATTTCCATATGATTTATAAAATGTATACAATACATGTGATAAATAATGTTTATAGTACTGATGTTCTTACCTGTAAACACAGCCTCCTAAATGAGAAGATATAAATGCCTGGTGTAGAAACCTCTTCAAGAGAAATCAGAGTAAACACTGAGCCACTAATTATATAATTCTAATACTATCATAGTTCAAGTATTTTCACAAACGGAGTGCTAATACAGCTTATGTTATAAACATGTATATCACGTCATGTATTATTTCAGGAAAATAGGGTCATGTAATTACTTTTGGCAGATGTTTCTCATCACTTGTAAGAATCTTTTATTTTTTGTTTATATGCTGGAAAGACCACATCAGGTCCCCCTTGGAAAATAGATTTCATTCGCAACTGGCTTTTCTTTGTGTCCTTAAATAAAGATGAAATTATGAAAAAACATCATATACCTGTAAAACATCTTTTATTGAAAATAAGTGGATATAAATTGATTGGCATTAAAATGTTTTGGGTTGAATAAAACTAGAAAATGCTTTAATAATAATTCTGGCCTGGTGTTTGTTTCTGGTTTTAAAGAGAACCTGATTGGTTCCTCAGCTGCTGCATGTGATTCACCTCTGATAGAATACTCCTGCTTTACCTGGGGAAACAGGTACTGCTGCATGAGATTCACCTCTGATAGAATACTCCTGCTTTACCTGGGGAAACAGGTACTGCTGCATGAGATTCACCTCTGATAGAATACTCCTGCTTTACCTGGGGAAACAGGTACTGCTGCATGAGATTCACCTCTGATAGAATACTCCTGCTTTACCTGGGGAAACAGGTACTGCTGCATGAGATTCACCTCTGATAGAATACTCCTGATTTACCTGGGGAAACAGGTACTGCTGCATGAGATTCACCTCTGATAGAATACTCCTGATTTACCTGGGGAAACAGGTACTGCTGCATGAGATTCACCTCTGATAGAATACTCCTGCTTTACCTGGGGAAACAGGTACTGCTGCATGAGATTCACCTCTGATAGAATACTCCTGCTTTACCTGGGGAAACAGGTACTGCTGCATGAGATTCACCTCTGATAGAATACTCCTGATTTACCTGGGGAAACAGGTACTGCTGTATGAGATTCACCTCTGATAGAATACTCCTGCTTTACCTGGGGAAACAGGTACTGCTGTATGAGATTCACCTCTGATAGAATACTCCTGATTTACCTGGGGAAACAGGTACTGCTGTATGAGATTCACCTCTGATAGAATACTCCTGATTTACCTGGGGAAACAGGTACTGCTGCATGAGATTCACCTCTGATAGAATACTCCTGATTTACCTGGGGAAACAAGCACTGATGCATGAGAGTCACCTCTGATAGAATACTCCTGCTTTACCTGGGGAAACAGGTGCTGCTGTATGAGATTCACCTCTGATAGAATACTCCTGATTTACCTGGGGAAACAGGTGCTGCTGTATGAGATTCACCTCTGATAGAATACTCCTGCTTTACCTGGGGAAACAGGTACTGCTGCATGTGATTCACCTCTGATAGAATACTCCTGCTTTACCTGGGGAAACAGGTACTGCTGCATGAGACTCACCTCTGATAGAATACTCCTGCTTTACCTGGGGAAACAGGTACTGCTGCATGAGATTCACTTCTGATAGAATACTCCTGATTTACCTGGGGAAACAGGTGCTGCTGTATGAGATTCACCTCTGATAGAATACTCCTGATTTACCTGGGGAAACAGGTACTGCTGCATGAGATTCACCTCTGATAGAATACTCCTGATTTACCTGGGGAAACAGGTACTGCTGCATGAGACTCACCTCTGATAGAATACTCCTGATTTACCTGGGGAAACAGGTACTGCTGCATGAGATTCACCTCTGATAGAATACTCCTGATTTACCTTGGGAAACAGGTACTGCTGCATGAGATTCACCTCTGATAGAATACTCCTGATTTACCTGGGGAAACAGGTACTGCTGTATGAGACTCACCTCTGATAGAATACTCCTGATTTACCTGGGGAAACAGGTACTGCTGCATGAGTTTCACCTCTTATAGAATACTCCTGATTTACCTGGGGGAACAGGTACTGCTGCTTGAGATTCACCTCTGATAGAATACTCCTGATTTACCTGGGGGAACAGGTAAAGCTGCTTGAGATTCACCTCTGATAGAATACTCCTGATTTACCTGGGGAAACAGGTACTGATGCATGAGAGTCACCTGTGATAGAATACTCCTGATTTACCTGGGGAAACAGGTACTGCTGCATGAGAGTCACCTCTGATAGAATACTCCTGATTTACCTGGTGGAACAGGTACTGCTGCATGAGAGTCACCTGTGATAGAATACTCCTGATTTACCTGGGAGAACAGGTACTGCTGCATGAGATTCACCTCTGATAGAAGACTCCTGCTTTACCTGAATAAACAGGTACTGCTGCATGAGATTCACCTCTTATAGAATACTCCTGATTTACCTGGGGGAACAGGTACTGCTGCTTGAGATTCACCTCTGATAGAATACTCCTGATTTACCTGGGGGAACAGGTAAAGCTGCATGAGATTCACCTCTGATAGAATACTCCTGATTTACCTTGGGAAACAGGTACTGCTGCATGAGATTCACCTCTGATAGAATACTCCTGATTTACCTGGGGAAACAGGTACTGCTGCATGAGATTCACCTCTGATAGAATACTCCTGCTTTACCTGGGGAAACAGGTACTGCTGTATGAGATTCACCTCTGATAGAATACTCCTGATTTACCTGGGGAAACAGGTACTGCTGCATGAGATTCACCTGTGATAGAATACTCCTGATTTACCTGGGGAAACAGGTACTGCTGTATGAGATTCACCTCTGATAGAATACTCCTGCTTTACCTGGGGAAACAGGTACTGCTGTATGAGATTCACCTCTGATAGAATACTCCTGATTTACCTGGGGAAACAGGTACTGCTGCATGAGATTCACATCTGATAGATGGACATAGAATTCATTAATGTGGCAGATGACTGGTTGAGTCTCATGATGAATAAAACATTATTTTATACCACCACCCCCCCCCCCAATTACCAAAGGGCATGGTAACACCCAATCTTGTGTTGGGGAATAGTACATGGTACATCTCCACATTTTGCTTAAAAGGTTGCACACATTCCATTATATATCACATTTCATTCAAAGTATAACCTTGTCATTTGCTAACAATAATGTATCATATTTCAAATATAAAGTCACATCACTTCACATACGGCTAATCATAAAGACATTTTGTTTTATAACTAGTCAAAAGTTGACTGTTTTTTGGAAGGAACTAGAAGTGGACCTGAAATTGAATTCCATATTCAGAAATCCATTTCTTTCCAAATTTTACAAGTGATATGGGGAAGATGAGATTAGGGGAGAAAGTGTCCGTTAAACAAAAGAAAATTAAAGAATGGTGATTTGTTGTGCACAATAAAACCAGGTTTAATGCATTTCTCCACACAGCAGGAATTAGACAGTGAAATATTCCATATTTATGATTGATAATAACAGTAATAATAAAACCCATAAGTAGGAGTTTGTGAGTGACTGCAGGCTCTGTGCTGGTACAGTTCTCTCTCCCACATTCCGCCGGCGGGGCTCATGCCCCGCATCTCGAGAGTTGCTGTCCAGCTTCCTGTCCATCGCCGCTTGCCCCTCCCTCCCCACCACCGCTACCAGCCGATCCTGTCGCCATCGGCACCCGTTTTCCCATCATCATTGCCGCCACATCTGGACTGCCATCTAGCTGCTGCAATTTCCACTATCATGGATATTGCCAGTCAGTTTGACCATGCTGGTCATTAAGATCTAGACCCTGAGCCGACCTGAGGAGAATGGGTTTCCCCCTTGAGTCTGGTTCCTCCCAAGGTTTCTTCCTAATTACACCAGGGAGTTTTTCCTTGCCACTGTTGCCTCTGGCATGCTCTTGTGGGGGTTTAGGCTGGGGTTTTTTTCTGTGAAGCGCATTGTGACAACTTGTTGTGAAATACGCTATATAAATAAATATTGATTTGATTTGATTTGATCTCTCTTTGTACTCTGGCTTTACTCCATCACCAACCCTCAGGTATGAAACCGGTACGACCAGAGAGATCACATCTTTATCGCTACACTCAATGTTCTGCTCAGCCTGGCCTCAGTCCAACACCTCACCTCCTGCAGCTGTGGCCAGAACCAGACGTCACTCCCACTCACTCTGTCACACAGTTTCAGAGAAAACTAAACTTAACTTCCATTAATCATTCTTGCAAGCGAGGAAACGAGTTTTGCTGGGATTTTCCAGAGCCATCAAGCATTACTTTTTGAAAGGTAAACTGAATGGCAACACATACATGTTCAGCTCTTCTGCCATGACATGATCCCTGCCCAAACTCTACTGCCACAAGGTCAGCTGGCTGGAGCGAGATATAGGGCCCTATCTTACACCCAACGCTAAGTGGCGGTAACTTAAACGCAAGTGTCTTAGCTAGTTTCAGACCGGCGCAAGGGTTCTTTTAACATCCAGCGCTCACGTTGTTTAAATTGCAAATGATCTTGCGCCCATAACAAGTGAACTGGGCATGTTGGTCTTAAGATGAGATGTGGCCAGGATCATCTTTGCCATACTGCTCTCTTGAGGCAGCAGAAAGCGCTTGCACTAAAACCACCACAAACCTGGTCTAAAGCCATGTCCCAGTTATTTCAATGTTATTTTAACTGCGCAATATTAAGATAATATGCGTCCACATAGGCGTGCACACAACTCACATACACCCTCCTGTCTGTTACACACAGGGGCGCGCACACACATGCAAAACTATCAAGATTGTGAAATGAAGATTTAAAAAAATTCCCCAAAATAAAAAGAATTCTCTCCCGGAAGAGAAGGCATTAAGCTACCAGTAAAAATGCGGTCATATTTCCATAAGCAGGACAATATAAACAAAGGAAAGTGTAAACCTATTGATTCCCAACCTGACTGCTTTAGTGTATTTATTGTCATCAATAAGGCCAAAGAACACTATTTGTGGTAATAATCAATATTAGAATGCAGATGAACATCGCTCGTCAAAATTAATTGCCTGTGACCTGTCTGCTGTGAGAACAGCCTCATAGAATGGCTATTTGACAATGCTTCATTGTATAATCAAACAAAATTAATTAAACAAGCAGGCTAATTTGGCGTATTCTAAGGTGAGACGGAAGCCAAGTTCTGGTAGCTTATTCTCCGATGTTGCAGGTGCTTTTAACAAAATTAAACCGCATATATTTAATAGGAAATAGTTTGGTCGGGAATTACCAGGAACCGGTGTTAAGGTAAAATCCGCCATTTCTTTCCCGTTTTTTTTCCCGTTTTCCCATTTTTTATGTCTCACGTCACGTTTTTCAGTTTACCCTGTTTGTCTCGTTTCTGTGTTCGTTGCAGGCTGGGCGTGGTTCCCGTTTAGTTCTTTGTTTCTCCCCTTGATTGGTTAGCCTATCGCTCTCCCGCTTACACACATTCCTCACTCCTTTAGTGATTCAATCAGTCCCTTCACCTGTTCCCTCCACTATTTAGTTTCCCCTCTCACACCGTTTCAGTGCCAGTTCGTTTTCTCTGCTCCATTTTCTCTGCAGCCATTCAGTTTCCTAATTTGTTTGCTCGTAACCTGTTTTGTTCTGTTTGTCATCCAGCCTCCTGCCTGCCCTGACCCGCTCTGTCTCCTCTCCTGCCCCGCTTTAGTTCAGCTGCTTTTCCCAAATATACATATATATACAATATATACATATTCTCCCTGGTGGAGTTTTCATTGAGTTCTGTCTCAGAGTCTTGCATTTGGGTCCAGTCCTGTACACTGCCTTAACAGTTCAACTCTAATGTTTGAGATTATTATTGTGTATATGAAAACACGTCATAATATTGATGCATATATTTCTTGCTCGCACACTTTAACCTTGCGCGCAAGCAGGTTTCCCTAGCTTTAAATCACTCTTTTTGCAGTCGCCATTATATTAGCAATCCTTCAAGGTGCAAACGCAGGTGGCTTTTAAAGGGAATGGGAGATAACGCTCTGATTGGTTTACTGCATGTTACGCCCAAGACACACCTATAATTACTGAAGAGACTAAGTTCAGCCAATTTGGACCTTGCGCCGTACTTAGTGCTCAAATAACATGCCATCTAACTCGTAAAAGTAGAGTTTTTATGCACTTGCGCCTGGCGTTTTAGAGCACTAAGATTGTCAAGATAAAACCCGTATTGCGTTTGTGCATGGGGAAGGTGGCAGTGAGATCACAAATGGGGTGGGTGGTGGGGTAGAGGGGGTTGGTTGTATGTCAAACATAGGCCAATCAACAATCTCTTATATTCATGAACCAATCTCACTTTGTCCTGTGAGCTGATGCATAAGGGAGTGGCTTTGTTTTTAGTTAGTCTTTATATTTGGTGTGAGATGTGTTTGGGTAACGTGAGAGAATGAATATATACTGATATACATCCTTGTATTTTACATTTCTTAAATTAAAACCATACAAATCATATCATGTATTTTTTCAGGGAAATAGGGTCATATAATCATCTTTGTATTCGGCAGATGTTTATTAGAATTTTTTATTTTTATTTAATGTGCTGAAAACACCACATTTACACACCTGTGATTATTTTTTGAAAAAAAGAATTATCTAGCAATCAATTTGGTGCTGGTTATCTTATTTAATTGTTTTTTTGGATTCAATAAATTATGCTTCATTAAGAACTGTGGCCTGGTGTTTGTTTCTGGGTAGAAATGGAACCTGATTGGTTAAAGGTATCAGGTAATAACCTGAACCTCACATACATGTACCAAAATAGGCCTGATTTACCTGGGGAAACAGGTGCTGCTGCATGAGGTTCACCTCTGATAGATGGTGATGAAGAATTCCTCAATGTGCCAGATGATTGGCTGAGTCTCATGGCAAATAAAACATATTATTATACCCTTTGTACTCTGACTTGATTCCATCACCAACCCTCAGGAATGAAACAGGTAAGACCAGAGAGATCACATCTTTCTCTCTACACCCACTGTTCTACTCAGCCTGGCCTCAGTCCAACACCACACCTCCTGCAGCTGTGGGCAGAACCAGAACATCACTCCCTCTCTCTCTGTCACACAGAGATAGAGGGAGTCTAAAGTCTATCTATGTTAGAGTGTGAGCAGTAAAATGGCTGAAGGTGGAGGTTTTCTTGATCAGGACCAGTTGAGCTGTTCGATCTGTCTGGATCTACTGAAGGATCCGGTGACTAATCTCTGTGGACACAGTTTCTGTATGGGCTGTATTAAAGGCTGCTGGGATCAGTATGATTATACTGGTCTCTACAGTTGTCCCCAGTGCAGAGAGACCTTCACCCCAAGACCTGTTCTGGGCAGAAACACTGTGCTGGCTGAAGTGGTGGAGAAACTGAAGAAGACAGGACTCCAAGCTGCTCCTCCTGCTCACTGTTACGCTGGACCTGGAGACGTGGCGTGTGATTTCTGCACTGAGAGAAAGCATAAAGCCGTCATGTACTGCCTGGTGTGTCTGGCCTCTTACTGCAAAACTCACCTCCAGTCGCACTATGAATGTCCTCCTCTTAAGAAGCACAGACTGGTCAAAGCCACTGGAAACCTGCAGGAGAAGATCTGCTTTCATCATGACAAACTGCTGGAGGTTTACTGTCGTACCGATCAGCAGTGTATCTGTTATCTGTGTATGATGGATGAACACAAAGGTCATGATACAGTCTCAGCTGCAGCAGAAAGGACTGAGAAACAGGTAACGAATGTAATTTTTCCTAACCTAACTTCCAGGACAAATTGTCTGGTGAGGCCACTAAAATAACCACTTCTGCCAGATTTGCTGACTTCAGGAGGTCAAATATGATTTTGCATCTTTTTAATTATATTGAACATATTGTTCATATCCTTTAAATAAGAATATCCTCAAAAAATAGCATAACTGAACACTGGCAAAATTATGTTTTTGATCAACAGAAGCAGCTGGGGGCGACACAGAGTAAATTCCAGCAGAGAATCCAGGAGAGAGAGAAGGAGCTGCAGGATCTGAGACAGGCTCTGCAGTCACACAAGGTGGGTACTGACCAGAGGAGAAGACAACAGCTGGCTGCTGGAAGAGCCATTTCAGGGCTCAGTCAGGGCTCTCCTCCAGTCAGCCAGTGAGGAGCCCAGTGTTGGGCCACTTTCCAGCCCTGTGGGGCTCAATCCCACTGAGCCACACTGTGGGGAACAGGCTGTCTGGGGTCCCAGTAAGAGCTGAATGAAAGGCCAAGTTAAACTGTACAGCCCTTCTCTCTCTGTGTCTTCTAATAGCACTCTGCACAGACAGCAGTGGAGGACAGTGAGAGGATCTTTACTGAGCTGATCCGCTCCATTAAGAGAAGGCGCTCTGAGGTGAAAGAGCTGATCAGAGATCAGGAGAAGGCTGCAGTGAGTCGGGCTGAAGGACTCCTGGATCAACTGGAGCAGGAGATTGCTGAGCTGAGGAGGAGAGATGCTGAGATGGAGCAGCTTTCACGCACAGAGGATCACATCCATTTTCTCCAGGTAACATCACTGATTGGAAATCAACAACATTTTCAGTCTGTCTGTCCGATTGACTGCCTGTATTTTTGTATCTTTATTTCAGTCTCTCTGTGGCCCTCTAAGACCTGGAGACTTACCCAGCATCGCTATCAATCCAAATTTCTCCTTTGAGGCTGCAAGTGAATCTGTCTCTGAACTGAAAGAGCAACTGGAGGACGTCTGCAAGAGGGAATTTCTTAAGATCACTGAATCCGGTAGAGAGTGAAACATTTGTCCATTTCATCCACTTAAACACATGTAAAAAATAATAATAAGTTCATTCAATATGTTAAAATAAGAAAATATGAAGTTGAAGTTTGTTTTTCCAAATTTGGGGGGAAATGTCAGGTATTTTTTGCATCCTGGATGCATTTCAAGTGTTGCTTCTGTCTCTTTGTACCACAGTGAAAGAAGTCGATATTCTACAAATTCCACAACCAACAGTTAGAGAGGAGTTCTCACAATGTAAGTCACCTTTCCACTCAAGAGTAGAACATTTAAACTAAAGGTTATTGTGTTATGCATGAAACATTGTTTTATCATTGGGGCTCATACAAACTTGTGACATATATTATAAACATCCTTCCTCCCAGCAATACAAGGTCACTGATCTTAAGTCTGTTCTTAATGTCTTGTAAAAGTGACCTCATTGTGGCTCTTTAATCAATACAATGACTCATCTAATTAACAAGTTGCCATATACTGTATATAGGCATATATATCGAGAATAATATTTTGCAACTGTGTGTGTGTGTGTCTGCATACACATGTTTATGTACACTTTATACAACAGTGAGTTCCAACCGCGCATTGTGATTGATCGAGCACGTTCCAAATATAGACTGTATAAAAAAATGGACAAAGTCACTGTGACGTCACCCATTGCCTTCCCATGGCCTCGTAAAAACTGAATTGAGTCTCTGGAAGAGACTCAAGAGACTTTTTCACCGCCCGTTTGTACAAACTGCGTCTGCTCCGTGGAGCTGAAGTGACGTTGTCGGGAGCAGGATCAACCGGATATGGTCTTCATGGTCCAGGCACAGTATGATTGACAGTTCACGGTGGAGAAGCCCATGACCTGACCTTAACCAAGCCCACCATTTTACAAAACAAACTCACAGTAAACTTCCTAAAGTTGCTAATTTTTTATAATATTACATTTAATTTTCATCCTCGATTTTACTGTGTCATTTATTCACATTGAATGTGTGTTATTCGTCACATAATTAACATTCATTCAGTTATCTTCAATTTATATTCAGCTAATTTGATTAGCTAGATAGCATACCAGCTGAGCTCGATAGCCAAGCTTGACGCACTGCATCACCACATACGGACGAACATAGGGTAACGCTATTGACGGTTAATCAATCACATATGTTATTTTGACAAGACTACTTTTATTATAAATGTCCCTAGCGCCGCTAGAAAGGTAGCAAGCTGTCCCCATAGTCTTAAATGAGCAAACCACCACTGTTTTTTTAGCTAACCGCTAATTAACTCGACTGCACTGTCACGGTTTTCTGCAGCATGAAACCCCGTTCTGAAAACTTCCTGATAAAGTCGATATTGTAGGTTAGTGGGTTCACACGCTAGCTAAAGCACAGTAGCCTACATTACATAGTGGCCTAGCTGGCATTAACTTTCATCTGCATCCTGTAACCTCATCACAAATATTGCAAACATTTACAAACGCACACTTTTTTCCGATAAATTATTGGTTTTATTTTAAACATCCCCGTATTGAGTCAGTACAAACATACCGCTAACACTTAACAGCGTAGAAATGTCCGGTTTGGGTTCTAGTTGGAGCAGCTGGCTAACGTTCATAACGTTAGCTAGGCAATCACGGTAGCTAGCCAGCTTATATAGCCAGCCAGCAAGAATGACTTTAAGGAACTCGAATAAGCTATCGTTAGCTTGCTAGCTAAATGTTAAAACGTCTTGCCGTGAGCTATCGTTAGCTTGCTGGCGATGGTAATGTTCGTGACAAGGGGAGTACGGCGATTGCATATGGGAAGGGGTGGAACAGTTAAATTAAAATCTAAATTGATAAGGTTATACAGGTATGGAGCAATTTATTTCAAATACTTAACCCACAGTTTGGCTGCTTGCTCCGAGACGCTGGGCCTGTAATGTAGCTGCAACATCCCCTGCTGTTTCTTATCTCACGAAACAGTATTTTTTTTTCATAGTAGACACATCATAGCTCGCTCCAAAATAAATATGTGATGACAAACATGTTGAAGATGAGCGACAAGGCAATCAATTTATTATGTTACGAACTGTGTCCACAAAACAACAGCTTGTTCACGAACGGCTACTAAAGGATGTTCTCTATTGACATCCACTCAAAAATACAGCGTGTCTCCTTGTCCCAAGCATAGACTGTATAAAGGTCCCAAGACGCCAGGGCGCGTTTTAGACCAATGACTGTTGTCTCCCCCTTCTGGTCCCGCCCCTTCGAGTGAGGGCAGTGAGAATCCTATAGAACCTTGAATTTTAATATTAGGTCGGTAGTGTCTGACGGTCAATCTAGCACACATCTAGGTTGCTATACCCCGTTGGAAGAGGGACTAATTTGCGCTCGTGGTTTCAGGTTTATGATATTTGCTGGAATACTTAAGTGATGTTAACGTTTCCATTTCAATATAATCGCATATTTCGAAACGCAAGTTTTGATTACAATTTTTTGTTGTTGTTGGTAAGCTGTTGTATAAATTCAATAATGGGGAACTAATGCTATCATAAGGAAAAGAAAACTACCGGTAAATGACGTTTCTGTAGGCTACATGTCGACTGCCTGTCAAAAGAGAAGACGGGTCTATCGCAACGCTACACAAACCACAGCGGTTCATCTCCTATGGAGTCCACAGAGATAGTGTCAGTCACTGGACATCAGTCAGAAAGCAGCTTGCGAAGCTACTGGCACCATCACTCATGTAAACAGAAATAAATAAATTAATATATTAAAATAAATATACGATAAATAAATTGTAAACTTGTAATTGTATAAGCTGAAATGGATGATTAAGGACACTTGTTTGACATTAAATATCTTAGTTACATCAACACTGAGCTGGCTAAGCAGTTTGGTGTAAATATGTGTAATATATTCATAGTATACACTATGGCACGCATGGGTTGTGATATGCCTCAGGCGAGTACTAAAGAGACATCTAGGTTTCACCGCCGGGCCCCACAGGGGGCACACTTTGCCATGCCAGCATCTAGCGATTTCCTGGCAGAGCTACGTAAGCCCTGGCTTACAGCGGGTGGCCAAAAATGTAAGACATTTGCATCTATGTCGGACACTGGGGTCCATGGGCTGGACCGTATGCCTTCTGTTGAACCCGCCATTGGGGCACTGGTAGCGTCCCCAGAGGAGGCGGTCTGGGACACTCTCGGCCAAGCAAGATGAAGCTCTGGGTATAGCCACTGAGGAGCCCGACCCTTTGTTAACGGGGTGCGGTTCCCCCGCCCTGCGGACGCTACTTAACTCCAGAGCCCCCTCCACGAGGAAGGCCTGTGGGTATACAGGAAGGCCTGTGGGTATACAGGAAGGCCTGTGGGTATAAAGGAAGACCTGTGGATATACAGGAAGGCCTGTGGGTATACAGGAAGGCCTGTGGATATACAGGAAGGCCTGTGGGTATACAGGAAGGCCTGTGGGTATACAGGAAGGCCTGTGGATATACAGGAAGGCCTGTGGGTATACAGGAAAGCCTGTGGATATACAGGAAGGGCTGTGGATATACAGGAAGGCCTGTGGGTATACAGGAAGGCCTGTTGGTATACATGAAGGCCTGTGGGTATACAGGAAGGCCCGTGGGTATACAGGAAGGCCTGTGGATATACAGGAAGGCCTGTGGGTATACATGAAGGCCTGTGGGTATACAGGAAGGCCTGTGGGTATACAGGAAAGCCTGTGGATATACAAGAAGGGCTGTGGATATACAGGAAGGCCTGTGGGTATACAGGAAGGCCTGTTGGTATACATGAAGGCCTGTGGGTATACAGGAAGGCCCGTGGGTATACAGGAAGGCCTGTGGGTATACAGGAAGGCCTGTGGGTGTACATGAAGGCCCGTGGGTATACAGGAAGGCCTGTGGGTATACAGGAAAGCCTGTGGATATACAGGAAGGCCTGTGGGTGTACAAGAAGGCCTGTGGGTATACAGGAAGGCCTTTGGGTATACAGGAAGGCCTGTGGGTATACAGGAAGGCCTGTGGGTATACAGGAAGGCCTGTGGTTATACAGGAAGGCCTGTGGGTGTACAAGAAGGCCTGTGGGTATACACGAAGGCCTTTGGGTATACAGGAAGGCCTGTGGGTATACAGGAAGGCCTGTGGGTATACAGGAAGGCCTGTGGGTATACAGGAAGGCCTGTGGGTATACAGGAAGGCCTGTGGGTATACAGTATGTGGTGCAGACCCAGTCCATTGTTCGATTTCTGTCTTACTGGATTTTTTGCAGTCCTTACTTGATCACGGCAAGGCAGCCTGCACACTGAAGACCTATGCAGGCATGTCTGGGTACATAACAAGCCTGCAAGGAGCTATTACCTTGTCAGCCGTTTTCCTGAAGGGTGCCTGGCGGCTGAGACCTGCGAGGTCCCTGGTGGCTCCCTCCTGGGATCTCCCGTTGGTGTTGCGAGCGTTCACGAGACAGCCCTATGAGCCTTTCGAAAATTACCTTAAATGGCCTTCCTTTAAGACAGCATTCCTGCTCGCAAAGGCGTCAGCTAAGCACGTTGGGGAGCTCTCCACTCTCTCCATCAGCGCAGAGTGTCTAAGGTGGAGGCCGGCTGACTCAGGAGTCACATTGCGGCCCAATCCATCTTTTTTGCCCAAAATCGTTTCGCCCTTTTATATTAACCAGCCGATCGAGCTTGCTGCGCTTCCCCCCCCTACCAGGCACGGACCTGGGGGACGCAGATCTAGTATGTCCTGTGCGTGCGCTGCGACGCTACATCGAAGCTACCGCTTCCATCAGACGTACAGGGCAACTCTTTGTTTGCTCCGGTAAAACTAAAGGGAAAGCGCTCTCGGCTCTAGTAACACAAGTAGACTTTCTGGCCAAACGTTATTGTTAACAGCATTAACAGAAGTTAGATCTACACTATATCATGTTAATGTGGTGTATCCTATCTGTCCAGCTTATTGCGTTTAACTAACGTTTAAAATTAAGTTCTCAACTTGCTGCTGATCAAACGTTGACAGTTTACGACGGTTAGCTTGCAGTAATTTATAACATACCGTTAAATTAAATACAGCAAGATTTGATCAATTTAGTACGTTAAATCTTTGATGATCAAGTCAGCTGCATTGTGATAGCCTGCCAAGGTGATACACTTTTTGCCCCAGGGTTGCGCACGCATCCTATTTTGTTTACAAACAAGAAATGGGTCTATATGGAAATAAATAAAAGTGAAAATAAATCTGAATTTAAAAAAATTATTGTATAAAAAATTAATTGGACATAGATTTACATTTCTATATTCATTTCCAGATTTATTTATTCATTTTCATATTTTTTATTGATGTATTATTGTGGCACTTTCTGTGTTCCATACACATACATTACCTAGACAAAAGTATACAGACACCTGCTCATCCAACATCCCAAAATCCAAAATCATGGGCATTATAGATTTTTTTACAATTGGTTACAAGCATGTCTCAATGCTAGACTCACTTTTTCAAAACTCTTCACACTGTTAGCACAACAGAAGTTTATGCGGGCCAAACTGTGACTGACTCTTGCCTTGCTTTAACACAAAATGCTTTGGTTTAACGCAAAAGACATTCAATGACCACAGCTTTCAAAATTCTTGAATTCTTTTCTCACTCAAAGTCAACCACCAGCAAAACCATGTGCATCTACAGCCCATTTTGCAAATGCTTACATACACTTTTCAAAACTTCAAAAAATTTTAAGCTCAACATAGATTCAAATGGACAGCAGTTTGACAAATTACAAATACCCCATTGAAATACATTCAAAATCTTAAAAAATGGTTATGGAGAAATAGTGAAAACTATTGATTGAAATTATGTAAATTAAACCAACCACAGGTGATTCCCATCTCAGTTGGAGACCTACCCTGGTGTTTTTGATAGATTACTTTATCAACAATAACAAAAATATATATATATATATACACACAACAAAAAACTAGAGAGCACAAAATTATTTACTACTTCAATTGCCATAAAATAACACATCTACTGTAATGCTACCTGTTGTTAGTGTTTTTTAGGTAATTGTGTTATGAGTGACAAAGTGTTGCTGTTGGAGAAAACTAGTGCTGGAGTTTTGGTAGAATTATTTGATTTTGACACAAGTATGCAGTGTTTTGGTAGTTTTGGTGCATTTTAGGTGTGAAATTAACTGTTGTGCCAAAGCTGCGTGTTGCTACAGACAACAGTGTGAAGAGTTTTGAAAAAGTGGAATCAGTATTGAGAAAAGTTTGTAGCCAATTGTAAAAAACTATAATATGGAGTCGGTCCCTCCTTTGCTGCTATAACAGCCTCCACTCTCCTGGGATGGTTTTCCACTAGATGTTTGAACATTGATGTGGGGACTTGCATTCATTCAGTCAGAAGAGCATTAGTGAGGCCCGGGCACTGATGGGGGCTATTAGGCCTGGCTCACAGTCGGCTTTCCAATTGATCCCAAAGATGTTCAATGGGGTTGACGTCAGGGCTCTTTGCAGGCCAGTCAAGTTCTTCCACAACAATCTTGACAAACCATTATTGCATGGACCTCAATTTGTTCACTGGGGGAATTGTCATGCTGATACAGGAAAGGGCCGGCCCCAAACTGTTGCCACAAAGTTGGAAGCACAGAATCATTTAAAATGTTATATGCTGTAGTGATAAGAATTTTCTTGACTGGAACTAAGGGGCCTAGCCCGAACCATGAAAAACAGCCCCAAACCATGGGGTGTCTGGATACTTTTGGCCATGTAGTGTACTTCATACTTCAGAATGCATATTACATTTAGAGTAAGTGGAAGGAATGTGCAATATTTTTTTATATTGATTAAATATAAATATTTGACATTTTTGTTTGAATGATGGAAACATTTTGTAAATGTGGGAATCATTTTTTAAATATTTTGTCATGATAATTAAATAATACATGATTTTTGGAAATAGTTTTTAATATTTATATTAAGTTTTTGTTGTTTAGGTTTGTTTAAAGGACCATGTTAGTGCCATTTGGATTTAAATATTGACCCCCTCTTCTTTCAGATTACTGTGATCTCACACTGGACCCCAACACAGCCTGTACAAAACTGTCTCTGTCCAAGGGGAAGAGAGAGGTGACCCACACCAACACCGCCCAGTCATATCCTGATCACCTAGCCAGATTTGACTACTGGGAGCAAGTGCTGTGCAGAGAGGGTCTGTCTGGACACCATTACTGGGAGGTTGAGTGGAGTGGGAAAGGGGATGTTTACATAGCAGTGTCATATGAAGGGATAATGAGGAAAGGATGGGGTTACAATGCTCTCTTTGGATATAATGACAAGTCCTGGAGCCTGTGGTGTTCTCCTTCCAAATGTTATTTCTATCACAACAAAAAATGCACTAGACTTCCTGTCCCCCTTTCTTCCAGAATAGGAGTGTACCTGGATCACAGGGCAGGAACTCTGTCCTTCTACAGCGTCTCTGACACAATGACCCTCCTGCACAGAGTCCAGACCACATTCACTCAGCCCCTCTATCCTGGGTTTTATGCTAACGCAGCAGAGTCTATCATTAAACTGTGCTCAGTGGGGTTAGAGGAGAAACAGTAATATGGTCCATCTCTGCCCAGACAGGCACACTCCAGTGTCTGAACCAGACAGGCACACAAGAACACTTGCCACTAAGAATTAGAATTTTAATTATCTTAAAAGATACGTTTTTAAACATGTGAATTCATAGTTATATGTGAAATTATGAAGCATTCTCTGTGTGAGTGCGTAGAATATTTGTGAGTGGCCATTCTCTCTTTCCTGTTAGAACGCATCACAGGCTTGGGAACTGGTAGGTTTTGTGACATTTAAGGATATGAACTCTTGAGGATGTTGAACTAATTTGTGCACGCATGCAGTACTGCCCCAGAGGCTCATGGGAAGGCAGCTGAGCTGGTGCAATGGATCAGGAAGCTCAGGCCAGACAAACCAGATGTGCACTCAACAAAGCCCCTGAGTTATACCACAGATTCTAAAGACAAACTAGATGTGCGTTCAACAAGGCGAACCTCTGATAGCGCTCGCTAAAATAATCAAACTTAGTTCTGTTCACCAGGTACAAACTTATACCCCTTTCACACACAAAACCTGGAAATGACACAGGATATTGAACATGGATTTGACCAGCATTTGACCCATTCACACTCACACATGCGCACATGCCCACACACACATGCACACATGCACACTCACACATGCCCACTCACACATGCACACTCACACATGCCCACACACACATGCACACTCACACATGCGCACATGCCCACACACACATGCACACATGCCCACTCACACATGCGCACATGCCCACACACACATGCACACTCACACATGCGTACATGCCCACACACACATGCGCACATGCCCACACACACATGCACACATGCCCACTCACACATGCACACTCACACATGCCCACTCACACATGCACACTCACACATGCCCATTCACACATGCACACTCACACATGCGCACACACACATGCCGACTCACACATGCAGACATGCCCACACAACTGATGCTCTGTACTGTTACACAGCATGAGAGCATCCTGTAGTTAAATATCAGAAAGGACAGAAAGAATGTGGGTATCTGGTGTGTCTGTAGATTCTGTGGTTCAACCTGTAGGTATGGACAGCTTGGCTTTGAGGCATCGAGGTCATAGGTCATGTGGTCTCTGCTGAAGAAGTGCAGAGACACCTGTAAGACACACCTGGGGTTCATTCCATTCGCTTATTTTATCCAACCTTGTCCCCTTTTTCTCAGAATGCGTGACGTGAACAAATTATCCACCTCTCCACATCTGCCACTTTACACAAATCAAATTTTACCGTTCCTTTCCATTAATTATAATGCTCTTTAATCCATAATTACAATAATTCTTTATGATTGTCACTGTACGGGACCCCATAGACTGTCCCAAAGTCACTGTACAGGATCTCATCTGCTGTTACTAAGGGTCAAATGGAGAGGGGTCATATATGCGTAAGGGATAGTTTTTTGCAATGTGTGGAGTTTGCAGAGAATGTTTTGATTTTCTTCTGTATATTACCCACTTTATAATTTTCACTTGATTTCCATAGCATCTATAAAATGTATACATGCTCTTAAACATGTGATAAATAAGGTTTATAGTACTGATGGTCTTACCTGTAACCTGTAACACAGCCTCCCAAATGGGAAGATATAAAGGTGTAGAAACTTAGGGGCGCAGTGGAAACCTCTTCACTGCAAGAGAAATCAGAATGAACACTGAGCTCTAATTATGTTATACTTATACCATCACAGTTCAAGTATTTTAATTAATCAAATCAAAAAATATATACGGTTATAATCTTTGTATTTACAACACCACATGTACATGCAAATCATACTTTCTATTGAAAATAACTATATAACAATTTACTAGGTGCTGATTATGTTATAATTATGTTTGGATTCATTAAAATTATAAAATGCTTTAAGAACTGTGGCCTGGTTTTTGTTTCTGGGTAGAAAGAGATCCTGATTGGTGAAGGGCTCTGTACATAAATGTGCCAAATAGCCCTGATTTACCTGGGGAAGCAGGTGCTGCTGTATGAGATTCACCTCTGATAGATGTAGACAGAATTTGTCAATGTGACAGATGATTGGCTGAGTCTCATGGCGAATAAAACATATTATTTTAAAGCACCCCCCCCACCCTCACCCCCCAATTACCAAAGGTGATGGTAACACCAAATTTTGTGTTGGGGAATAGTACATGGTGTATCTCCATGTGTAAAAGGTTGCACACATTACTCTCTACTGTAACTAGTCAAAAGTGTACTGTTTCTTGGAAGGAACTAGAAGTGTACCTGAAATTTCATTCAATATTCAGAAATACAGATAATGCCTTTTATACAGAATTTTTTTTTCAAATTTTTTTGCCAGTGATACGGGGAAAATGAAATTAGGGAGAATGTGAGCGTTAAACAGAAAATTAAAAAATGGTAATTTGTTGCACCCAATAAAACCAGTTTTAATGCATTTCTCCACAAATAATTTGACTATGACATATTCCATATTTATGATTGATAATAACAATAATAATAAAACCCATAAGTAGGAGTTTGTGAGTGACTGCAGGCTCTATGCTGGTACAGTTCCCTCTCTTTGTACTCTTTACTCCATCACCACACCTCAGGTATGAAACAGGTACAGCCAGACAGATCACATCTTTATCTCTACACTCAGCTCAGCCTGGCCTCAGTCCAACACCACACCTGTAGCTGTGGGCAGAACCAGGAAGTCGCTCCCACTCACTGTCACGCAGTTTCTGAGAAACTAAACTTAACTCTGTCTCTGTCAGTGTGAGCAGTAAAATATCAGAGGCCAGAAGCTTGGTGGGTCTGGTCAGAATCAGGAAATATCTCCTGCTCTATGGAAACACAGTTGTGTCTTTATTACACAAGCAAAACCCTTGACACTTCAATCAAAACATTTTATTGAAAGCAAAAATATGCCTTACATGCTTTGGGATCAAATATTAATTAACTGGCATTATCTTTTATAGGGCTGCACAGAAGTAATCTAACACCTTGTTAGCAGTGGTGACTGAATGACTATCTGTGCCGATGATGGTGATGTCATCCATATACGCCCTCACCCCAAGCCGACCTCCCTGGGGCTCCCAGCAGTGGGTCACCAGCAATGCCTGGGTTAGCCCTGATAGCTTGAGATAAATGACACACAGGAGAGATGCCAGAGGGCCTGGCGCTGGGCCTGATGGTAAAGGGGCAGAGAGGGGTTTGTTGGTGCTGGGCCTGATGGTAAAGTGGCAGAGAGGGGTTTGTTGGCACTGGGCCTGATGGTAAAGGGGCAGAGAGGGGTTTGTTGGCGCTGGGCCTGATGGTAAAGGGGCAGAGAGGGGTTTGTTGGCTCTGGGCCTGATGGTAAAGGAGCAGAGAGGGGTTTGTTGGCGCTGGGCCTGATGGTAAAGGATCAGAGAGGGGTTTGTTGGCGCTGGGCCTGATGGTAAAGGGGCAGAGAGGGGTTTGTTGGCGCTGGGCCTGATGGTAAAGGGGCAGAGAGGGGTTTGTTGGCGCTGGGCCTGATGGTAAAGTGGCAGAGAGGGGTTTGTTGGTGCTGGGCCTGATGGTAAAGTGGCAGAGAGGGGTTTGTTGGTGCTGGGCCTGATGGTAATGGGGCAGAGAGGGGTTTGTTGGCACTGGGCCTGATGGTAATGGGGCAGAGAGGGGTTTGTTGGCACTGGGCCTGATGGTAAAGGGGCAGAGAGGGGTTTGTTGGCGCTGGGCCTGATGGTAAAGGGGCAGAGAGGGGTTTGTTGGTGCTGGGCCTGATGGTAAAGTGGCAGAGAGGGGTTTGTTGGTGCTGGGCCTGATGGTAATGGGGCAGAGAGGGGTTTGTTGGCACTGGGCCTGATGGTAAAGGGGCAGAGAGGGGTTTGTTGGCGCTGGGCCTGATGGTAAAGGGGCAGAGAGGGGTTTGTTGGCTCTGGGCCTGATGGTAAAGGAGCAGAGAGGGGTTTGTTGGCGCTGGGCCTGATGGTAAAGGGGCAGAGAGGGGTTTGTTGGCGCTGGGCCTGATGGTAAAGGGGCAGAGAGGGGTTTGTTGGCGCTGGGCCTGATGTTAAAGGGGCAGAGAGGGGTTTGTTGGCGCTGGGCCTGATGGTAAAGGGGCAGAGAGGGGTTTGTTGGTGCTGGGCCTGATGGTAAAGGAGCAGAGAGGGGTTTGTTGGTGCTGGGCCTGATGGTAAAGGGGCAGAGAGGGGTTTGTTGGCGCTGGGCCTGATGGTAAAGGGGCAGAGAGGGTTTGTTGGCACTGGGCCTGATGGTAAAGGGGCAGAGAGGGGTTTGTTGGCGCTGGGCCTGATGGTAAAGGGGCAGAGAGGGGTTTGTTGGCGCTGGGCCTGATGGTAAAGGGGCAGAGAGGGGTTTGTTGGCGCTGTGCCTGATGGTAAAGGGGCAGAGAGGGGTTTGTTGGTGCTGGGCCTGATGGTAAAGGGGCAGAGAGGGGTTTGTTGGCGCTGGGCCTGATGGTAAAGGGGCAGAGAGGGGTTTGTTGGCGCTGGGCCTGATGGTAAAGGGGTTGAGAGGGGTTTGTTGGCGCTGGGCCTGATGGTAAAGGGGCAGAGAGGGGTTTGTTGGCGCTGGGCCTGATGGTAAAGGAGCAGAGAGGGGTTTGTTGGCGCTGGGCCTGATGGTAAAGGAGCAGAGAGGGGTTTGTTGGTGCTGGGCCTGATGGTAAAGGAGCAGAGAGGGGTTTGTTAGCGCTGGGCCTGATGGTAAAGAGGCAGAGAGGGGTTTTTTGGTGCTGGGCCTGATGGTAAAGGGGCAGAGAGGGGTTTGTTGGTGCTGGGCCTGATGGTAAAGGAGCAGAGAGGGGTTTGTTGGTGCTGGGCCTGATGGTAAAGGAGCAGAGAGGGGTTTGTTGGCGCTGGGCCTGATGGTAAAGAGGCAGAGAGGGGTTTGTTGGTGCTGAGCCTGATGGTAAAGAGGCAGAGAGGGGTTTGTTGGTGCTGGGCCTGATGGTAAAGGGGCAGAGAGGGGTTTGTTGGCGCTGGGCCTGATGGTAAAGAGGCAGAGAGGGGTTTGTTGGCGCTGGGCCTGATGGTAAAGGGGCAGAGAGGGGTTTGTTGGTGCTGGGCCTGATGGTAAAGAGGCAGAGAGGGGTTTGTTGGTGCTGGGCCTGATGGTAAAGGAGCAGAAAGGGGTTTGTTGGTGCTGGGCCTGATGGTAAAGAGGCAGAGAGGGGTTTGTTGGCGCTGGGCCTGATGGTAAAGGGGCAGAGAGGGGTTTGTTGGCGCTGGGCCTGATGGTAAAGGGGCAGAGAGGGGTTTGTTGATGAGCACCCTGCCCGAGATGTCCGTCAGACAAAGCCGTGTCCAACGCAGGACGGAGACAGGGATGTTAAATCTCTCTAGCACCCTCTCCAAGCACACGTGATTTACCCTGTCAAAGGCCTTCTTCTGGTCTGAACTGAGAAGGCACAAGGGGGACCTGCCCTCCCCAGAGTGGATTATAATGTCATGGTTTAGCGGCCTTCTTTATCTCTACGGTTGTTTTCCCTTCAGAGCTGTGGGAGGGCGCCCTTGCGGGTTTTCTCCGCCGCCCGTGCCGTGTTTTCCATTCATCTCGGCACTTATCCGACGCGCCTGTTTTCGGGTTCCTGCCAGCTATAAAAGCTCAGTGCTTCCGTCTTCCGGGGCTTCTGTATTGTCTTTGGCACTTTACCTCGAAGCCGGTAAGGTTTCGTTTCTAAAGCATTAGAGTTTCTTTATAGAAAGAGTTCCTTTTAGCTGCATTAGAGTTCCTTTGTTGGATTTATTTTCTCTTCTGCTTTTTCTGTTCCTCTTTTTGGTTCGTCTTTCTGTCCTCCCTGAGACAGATTTTCTTTGTTTCCTCCTTTATCTTCACCTCTGTGTTGTGCGTACGCTTGTGTGTTGTGCGTACGCGTGTGTGTTGTGCGTACGCTTGTGTGTTGTGCGTACGCTTGTGTGTTGTGCGTACGCTTGTGTGTTGTGCGTACGCTTGTGTGTTGTGCGTACGCTTGTGTGTTGTGCGTACGCTTGTGTGTTGTGCGTACGCTTGTGTGTTGTGCGTACGCTTGTGTGTTGTGCGTACGCTTGTGTGTTAAGCATGAGGTGTTTCTTCTTTATTTGTCTACTCGAGTCTCGAGTTTCACCCATTTATTCGGGTTGTTCTTATTTGGTTTAGGCCGGGAGTTTTTTCTTCCCATTTCTTTATTTGTGCTCCCCTCTCTTAGTGCGGATTAGTCCACTTTGTGGTGTTCTCACTGCGGTGAAACACTTTTGTAAATATTCATCCATCCATTATCTAACCTGTTTGGTTGGGGTAACGGGGGGCTGGAGCCTATCCCAGCATGCATTGGGCGAGAGGCAGGAATACACCCTGGACAGGTCGCCAGTCTATCACAGGACACACACACGCACACACACGCACACACACACACACACACACACACACACGCACACACACACACACACACACATACACACGCACACACACGCACACACGCAATTAGCCTAACCTGCATGTCTTTGGACCGTGGGAGGAAACCGGAGTGCTCGGAGGAAACCCACATGGACACTGAGAGAACATGCAAACTCCGCACAGAAAGGCCCTCGGGCGGGATTCAACCTCGGTACCTTCTTGCTGTGAGGTGACTGCACTAACCACTGCACCACCGTGCCGCCCCCTGGATGTAAATATCCTTAAATTAAAGCTGATCAGTCTTGCCTTATCTCTCTTTCTTCGTCTCTTTCAGAAAGTATTAATAGTAATATTGTTATTTGTAAAGCACTTTTTGAGCATATTCAGCACAAAGTGCTTTACAGAGATAAAAGCTTTAGATATAAAAAAGAGCAAACATTTCGTGAAAAAACACAGTGAAAAACAAAACTTAAAGGGATAGTTGTTTTGTTTTTGTCAGAGTGAGCAGTAAGATAGCAGAGGCCAGTATCTAGGTGGGTCTGTTCAGAACCAGGAAATATCTCCTGCTCTTTCTCACACAGATTCAGAGAAACTACACTACATTCTGAACTAAAACCCATCTCTGTTAGTTTGATCAGTAAAATGGCTGGGGCCGGTATCTCAGTGGATCAGGAGCAGTTCAGCTGTGCGATCTGTCTGGATCTACTGAAGGATCCAGTGATGGTAAGATGAAAAAACACAGGTCCAAGTTACATTAAATAATTTTTGAAAGATTGTGTATCATTGCTTTGGAACAGAGTTCGTTTAATTTATGTTCTGCGATAGGCAATATTGTTTGTTGTAACTTGGCCTCATTTTGATATTAATACTTTTAACAGCAGGCCTATTTTTGCATGTTTCAATTAATGACTTACTGACAGTGCTTTGTTGGCTATGCGTTTGTGTACGTTTTTTTAGATATGAATTACGGAAAGGCTACTGTGGAGACAACAGAAGTTGGCATAGTCTATGATAGCCTAATAATTTGAGTAGCATATTAAGAAAATAAATGGAAAGTTTTCTCAAAATGGATATATTCCTGAATTAAACCTTTTACATATTCCTACCTTTTTATTTAATTTGTAGGCCTAATATTCGACCTGGGCATGGCTGTAATCACAGAATTGAAGAGTGTCTTCCCAAAACTTGCTCAGGCCACTTTTTACCAATTTTGTGAAAAGCAACATTTTTGTTTATTTTAAATTGGTGGTTTTTTGCTTGAAAAATCCTATTTTAAAACTTAAGTCCCTAGGAATTATCGTGTAAAAGTAAAACAGTGCAAATAACGCATTTATCAGAACAATTAGGCTCACCTAATTGTGGTTTTAGTTCAAAACTGGACTTAGTGTGGTTTGGAAAAATTACTATCTTTCATATTTGCTAATTTTGTCTACTTAATGTTTAGTATGATTACGTTTTAATCCGTTTCACAGCCTGCTTGATATGAATCTGTCTAATGTAACGGCTTGCTACAGAATTTTCACAAACTGAGCTTTTTGTAATATATCAAACCTAAAAAATAGGTTCTTCAGTAAATTAGATGTTTGGGTGTAGCTTATACCAGTCAGAAAATGGGTGTGCCACCGTGCCAAAGACACCCAGTATAAAGGCTGCCGTCACCAGCGCTTTTACATCCGTCTCTCTGTTCCAGAGTCGCGCAGAGCTTTTTGTATTTTTTCCTTTGTGGACTTGATATTGTAAGTAATTTATTGCTGTTTTTTCACTGCTGTATCAATACGCGTACAAATCCCAAACACAACTGCTTCTTTTCTTCTCGCTTGTCCAGCTGTGTTATCAGGGGACAATAATATTTAAGTTTTGTTTTCCTTTCGTTTGTGTATTGGCCAGTTAGCCAACTAACGAGCGACATAGGGCTGCGAATGGCAAGTTTCTTAACTTTCATAAACTGAACGGTGATGTATAAAACGTCCGTTTGCAGAACATTGTTACTGTGGCTGCGGATAGGTCTATTTTGTTTGGAGTGACTTCGGTTATTAGCCTACGTATTTATTAAATGTGTCGCTCGTTGCTGTTGGTTACAGCCCCGGCACGCCCTCTAAAAAAATTATATCACAGTTTGAAAAATGTTGCAGAATAAATATAACGTTCAGGGTGAACTGTAGGAAAACGTACAAAAACGGTTTACATGTTGAAGGTCTGCGTTAAAGATAATGAAACCATTCATTAATTACAAGTGACTTTAGGTCAATGTCTTTGGAGCAGGTGCACAGACTTTTTTTGGGGGGGGGGGGGGGGGGGCACATATGCTAAAAAAAAAAGGTGGGGGGCACTTGAGATAAACCTGACCATATATGTGAAATTGTGTTTCTCCTAAGAGGTTTAAGCGTGGTGTTGTATAGGGGATTACACAGAGACTAGCGTTCACTGCACAAACATTATGCATGCTTACTTTATATACATTTATGTTTATATTTTTTTCTCAAATGGTTTTTGGCAAAAACCCTATGCAAATAAATAAAAAAAGGCACATAGTCCAAATTTAACCATTTATTGTGGTATGCCTGGGGATCCATGCTCTAATGGAGCCCATTCCCTCTGCTGCCTGCTGTAGCTCCCGGGCCTTTCTCAAGTCTCTCCTACATCTGCAGTGCCTATAATGTAATTCTAGGCACTGCACTGCAACCATCAAGAGTTGTACAGCAGGGCTATGTGTGTTACCATTGAATAACTAGGACTGTATTGCAACTCTCACTAAATCACTAATTAACGCATCCATTAGCACTAAGACTGCATTGATAATCTATACAGATTAACCAGACCAATAAAAATGTAGGCCTATAATAAATGCTTATTCTACTATCTACTATTCAAATGAATACAATTATTTTACAGATACTCCATTGCCTTTGTCCCACATCACATTACAATCTAACAACACCGTCAGAAAAACCTCCCATTCTGTTTCTTTACTCACATTCTTTTCTCATTCTCAACTGACAAAGGAGATAACTTGTGTAAAAAATATTTGAAGGTATGAAAGATGAACAAATATCATCCAAGCTGGATTCAGAGTCCACATCTAAAAAAGTACCGTGGCTTAGTTTTCTATATGGCTGGACACAGCAGTAGTAGGTTGGCTCCCATAGTGAAATTGGATTAATGTACAATTTGCAGATGCTTAAACTGATATCAGGTGAGGATGTGACTGACCTAATTATATAATTAAGAGCATACATTTCAGCAACACGCCCTTATGGGTATCTTCACATTTCATCACGTCATCGTCAGTCTATTTGTTAGAATCTGCATATTTTACCTACTTCCCACTGTAATCATTTCACTGTAAATATCTCCATCCTTTTTGTTTATATTTTTACTTATTTTTTATTTTTATTTTTATCTTGCATATATAATATATTATATTGGTTGAAACTTGCACTACTACTTGCACTACTTGTTTTTGTGTTTTGTTTTATGTTTTATATTATATTATTTTATTTTATTTTATGTTGGTTTATGTACGCACCAATAAACCACAGTAAATTCCTTGTATGTAAATACTTGGCGAATAAAGGGATTCTGATTCTGATTCTGATATGCACAAGTGTGAACTATGGCAGCTGCAATACTTTGGAAAGCCAGCAGGGGGAACCGCACCTCATAATGACACACTGGCCGTGTCCCAAATCGCATACTTCCATGCTCCAAGCACGCATAGCGAGCACGCGCATCCATGTGAGTCCATAGCAAAGTACGGTAGTGCGGAGCACGGGAGTATGCGATTTGGGACACAGCCACGATGTATGAAGTGCTGTAATTTCTACATGGTGAAACCCAAATTTATTTAAAAATAAATAAATAAAATTCGCTTTAATAAAAGCTGAGAATCTGCACTTTTACATGTGAATTGTTTAATTACAAATTTTAAATTGTGGAGTACAGAGCCAAATCACAAAAACATGTATTTTCCCCAAACATTATGGAGGGCACTGTAATATAAGGCATAGGGTATGCCCTGCCATCCCATATACCTTGGCTTTATTGCAGGGACATGTGAAGTTGTACCTGAATTTAGTTTGATTACATGAGCTCAGAATGTACAGAACTGTTTGAACTATGTTTTTAAGGGCTGATAGTTTGTGGTCATTGTGGTTACTTCTGTAAGAAACCTGCCGTCCCAATACAGCCTGCTGATAACAAACATCATAGACTTTGTTGCATGACTATGCTGATCATAAACATAAATCAGAGACAATTCAAGAATATTAGGTGGTTCATAATCAGGTGTAATTAACTAAATATTATATCATAACATGGGTTTATCATAAAAAATAATGTAAAAATGTAATTTAGAAAACACAGGCTATTTATAAAAAGGACTGAATGAAGCAGACAGTGTTGTAGTGTACACACGTGTTTTTCTTTAGAACATTTTTGGCTTACCGTAAAACTCAATGCTTCATCTCAACAGAAGAAACAATGGCCAGAAAAGCAGGAAAGGCTATTACATATAAAATTTACAAAGTAAAAATAAATACATAAGATAATATACAAGCTAAAGCAAATTGGCAATAATTAAACCAAAATGGGTCACAGAAATAGTGTTACGATCCAAACGCAGAGACCCAATAGCAGACAAGGATTAAGCAAGAACGAGGTTTATTTCAAAAGTCCGAGGTCAAAAACCAGGTGATCAGATATGGAGACAGTACAAAACAGAAGGCAATAGAGTTGTCAGGAGTCCAAAAATCGAAAAACCGGGGAAGCACAGGCAGAGGTACAAAAACGGCAGGCAAAGGCAAAGTCGAAAAACAAGCAAACAGTCGAAACCAAAAGGCAATCAGGCAAACAAACAGAATCACTAGGCTAAATCGAGGTCGTACAGAAGGGGCGTCTCAATAAATCACTGGCTTTGAAATCGCAGGCTCAGGAAATAAGGGTAACGTTCTGACAGGGAACAAACATATGTGGGTCTTATACACGTATAGAAAAGGGAGGGGTAACAAACTACGTGAGGTTAACACATTAGGTAAACAATGATACAATCACGAAAACATAACAAAAACACGGAAGGGACTCGGAAACATGCATAACAAACAACGGGCTCGAAGAGGAGCGGAGTGTGCTCAGTAATCACGAGAGGTGAAGTCTACATACAAACAGCTGGGGCGAATAACAGAGATCGCGGAAAAACTAGTTAATCTGTTAGTATCTAACTATAAGACAGACAGTTAGTTGTTAGTATACATTTGTGTTAATTGGTTTAGTAAGTGCGCTTAACTAATAAAGCACCCGAGTGATTGTTAGCGCGAGTTAGTAATCTATACAATTACACGTAAAGGAAATCAGGAAGTAGCAGAAACGAAACCCTCGGAAAAATCCCGAAGTCACCTAAACAGTGCATACACGAGACAGGGTAAACAAACACACGAATGCGACTCGGACAAACCCACGAACAGAGGGGAATGCAATGATGATAATAACAATAATAATACAAACACACAGATATACAGAATATAACAGAAAGTAATTTAACAGCCAAGACCAGGATGGAGATGAATGGCTAATGAAAATGTTTTAATGTTTTTGTTCTTGAAAAACATTGTAATTTTTAAATAATAATTGTATTGGCCCTCTCCCGCAGACTCACAGATGGGAGTGAGGGCATATGTTATTTAAAAAAATAATGCCCAGGTGCACAGGTTCAAACATCAAACATCCTGTTTTTCCTGTATTCCAACAGAAATAGAAGTGTTGTTCTGTGGGGGTGTAGTATTGTATATCATGATTTTTCACATGACAGTATCTTGTTTTTTTTTTATAGACTTCACCCAGCCCTAGCCATGAGTGAAGATGTGACTCATGTGGCCAACGCCACTGGCAGGCCCCTGCGAGTGTACTACTCCACAGACCTGCTGATGAGCGCTGACTTGTCCAAGTTGGGAGCATCAGAGAAACCCGAGATGGGTATGGAATGTAATTCCCGCATCCAGTACATACGCATCCCTTCCGACGAATTTGTCAAGATCATATGCGAGGGAGCCATCTTTGTCACCGTGTTCGTGGAGAAGGGCTCTGACCCCGGCGACTGGCTGAACATCTGCCAGAACTTTTACATCCCTGGCAACAGGTCCTTCATCGTCACCGCAAGTCATGACATCAAGTTCCAGAAGTTCGGAGGCAACATTTGGGAGGACGAGCAGGGCCGCTCCCACAAGCCATGAAATTGTTAAACAAAAGAAGCGGTTACAAATTATATACATATTCTGGGGTTAAAGTCTTGGTTTCATTTTAAATTGAAGAATGGCTTATTAAATGTTTTAGAAACCTGTTAAGACGTTTTCTTCATTAAAAAACAAATACATTACATTTACGTTTAATTCATGCTCTTGTTCTTGATGTCAGATCCTGGTAACAGTATTACACTATTGTACGGGTGGGCAGTTCTGTTCCGGGAGGGGTTTTGTTTCCATTGGTTACCCCAGTTAGCTAATTGTCTGACACTGATTCACTCATATATTAAATCACAATAAAATGTTTCAAACTGGGAGAAATCTTCAGTCTGTCTGTCATTCATAAGCCTATCAAATAAATCCTAGTGAATTGTCGTAAATGACGTAAATGCTTTGGCTAGTGAAGTAATTAGGAGCAGAAGTTGTTGTCAATTGCAAAAATTGAGTCCCTCCATGCCGACGCCTGACGTATTGGGAATGCTTTGGGCTCAGCTGAGTAACCAACAAATGTTACATTCAGCAGATGCTCTTATCCTGAGTGACTTACACAACTATTAACATTTCTTTTATCCACCTGGATATATAGACTGAAGCAATTCTGGTTAACTACCATGCTCAAGGGTAGGTACAACGACCTGTTTTATCCAGGAATAAAACCTGCAACCTTTGGGTCACAATCCCATGCCTCCAGTCCTGAAGGGCAGCAGAGTTTGCAGGTTTAACTCCAGTCCTGGAGGCAGGGATTAAAGTTTTCTGTCTTTTGGATTCCGGGCCGTTGCCTATGAGATCAATGTAGATCCGCAAAAACAAAGTAAAGGGTCTGCAGTCATATTTTCAACCTAGTTAAAGTCTAATTACCCACAGCACAAGAGTCATCATCAATGCGTGGTTTTACTTGACACAATTCGATAACGAAGGTATAGCCTAGTCCAGTTCCGTTACTCATCGGACAGTCAACTCTTGACTGGTTGGTCAGGGTCATACTTGGGCCCTATTGAACACGTGACGATGACTTTGATGAACTCCACGCATAGTTGGAGGGAGCAGATAATGATTTTCTCTTCTTGTTAGTGTCAATCCAATATATTCAGCACAAGGTTTTATTTTTTGGTGTTTCCTTTTTAAATATCAATTTCGAGGGAAGGGCATTGTTTTAAATTGTCTTTCGTATAGCCTAGCCTAGACTAGCCTACTTGACTGTGGGTTTTGAAGGAGGGAGCAAATAATAAAACGGTTGTAATGAAACCTCTGCAACTCCGTAGCTATTAGCTAACGTTAGTTAGTATTGGCTGTAGTAGGCTATTGAAATATTGGATTTAATATAAATTTAAATATTAGCTCATTTTTAGTTTCCTACTGGGAAATGGATACGCGGATAATAGGCTACATCCCAGCAAATAGAGACACACTGATGATGAGTGTAACATAAACGAGAAGAAATGTTTTGTTTTTATCATACTCGAGCAGCTTTGAACACTTTCCCGCTAGTGCCCTATTCGCACTGGAATATGCTGGGGACCTTGTGTGATTTGCAATAAGGATAGAATAACAAGTCCTGGAGTTTGTTCTGCACTCCCTCCAGTTACTGTTTCTGGCACAATAATAAGAGCACTGAAATCCCTGTTCCCTCCTCCTCCAGAATAGGAGTGTACCTGGATCACAGGGCAGGAACTCTGTCCTTCTACAGCGTCTCTGACACAATGACCCTCCTGCACAGAGTCCAGACCACATTCACTCAGCCCCTCTATCCTGCGTTTTGGGTTAATGTTGGATCTTCTGTAAAACTGAGTGATCTGGGGTGAGTGAGAGGAAAGATCAGCTGTAATCAGAGTGAGAGAAAATCACTGCAGTGAGATAGAGAGGAGAAGTAAATAAAATATTAAAGATGAAAGTTTGTCTGAGGGGCTCAGTTAGTAAAGACCCTCACCATGAGCACAACTTTACACCTCTACCAGCACTGGGGTCAGAGGAGAACATTTTACACAGGTCTACACCTCTATCAGCACTGGGGTCAGAGGAGCACATTTTACACAGTTCTACACCTCTACCAGCACTGGGGTCAGAGGAGCACATTTTACACAGTTCTACACCTCTACCAGCACTGGGGTCAGAGGAGCACATTTTACACAGTTCTACACCTCTACCAGCACTGGGGTCAGAGGAGCACATATTACACAGTTCTACATCTCTACCAGCACTGGGGACAGAGGAGCACATTTTACACAGTTCTGCACCTCTACCAGCACTGGGGTCAGAGGAGCACATTTTACACAGTTCTACATCTCTACCAGCACTGGGGTCAGAGGAGCACATTTTACACAGTTCTACACCTCTACCAGCACTGGGGTCAGAGGAGCACATTTTACACAGTTCTACACCTCTACCAGCACTGGGGTCAGAGGAGCACATTTTACACAGTTCTACACCTCTACCAGTACTGGGGTCAGAGAAGAACATTTTACACAGTTCTACACCTCTACCAGCACTGGGGTCAGAGGAGCACATTTTACACAGTTGTACACCTCTACCAGCACTGGGGTCAGAGGAGCACATTTTACACAGTTCTACACCTCTACCAGCACTGGGGTCAGAGGAGCACATTTTACACAGTTCTACACCTCTACCAGCACTGGGGTCAGAGGAGCACATTTTACACAGTTCTACACCTCTACCAGCACTGGGGTCAGAGGAGCACATTTTACACAGTTCTACACCTCTACCAGCACTGGGGTCAGAGGAACACATTTTACACAGTTCTACACCTCTACCAGCACTGGGGTCAGAGGAGCACATTTTACACAGTTCTACACCTCTACCAGCACTGGGGTCAGAGGAGCACATTTTACACAGTTCTACACCTCTACCAGCACTGGGGTCAGAGGAACACATTTTACACAGTTCTACACCTCTACCAGCACTGGGGTCAGAGGAGCACATTTTACACAGTTCTACACCTCTACCAGCACTGGGGTCAGAGGAACACATTTTACACAGTTCTACACCTCTACCAGCACTGGGGTCAGAGGAGCACATTTTACACAGTTCTACACCTCTACCAGCACTGGGGTCAGAGGAGCACATTTTACACAGTTCTACACCTCTACCAGCACTGGGGTCAGAGAAGAACATTTTACACAGTTTTGAGAGAAGCCAATGAGTGTGTCGATATCTCTTCTCTTTAGATTGTCCCAAAGTCACTGTACAGGACCATATAGACTGTCCCAAAGTAACTGTATAGGGTCCCATCTGCAGTTACTAAGGTTCAAAGGGGAGGGGTCATATACTGTATGTGTAAGGGATCGTTTTCTGCAATGAGTGGAGCTTGCAGTGCATTACCCAGTTTATATTTCCCTGCAAATGTAACTCATGTGTTCATTTTGGGATGCATTTACACTTGATTTCCATATGATTTATAAAATGTATACAATACATGCTCTTAAACATGTGATAAATAATGTTTATAGTACTGATGGTCTTCCCTGTAAATTGCAACACAGCCTCCTAAATGAGAAGATATAAATGCTTGATGTAGAAACTTAGGGGCGCAGTGGAAACCTCAAGAGAAATCAGAGTAAATACTGAGCCACTAATTATATAATTCTTATACTATCATAGTTCAAGTATTTTCACAAACTGAGTGGTAATACAGCTTATGTTATAAACATGTATATCATGTCATGTATTATTTCAGGAAAATAGGGTCATGTAATTACTTTTGGCAGATGTTTCTCATCACTTGTAAGAATCTTTTATTTTTTGTTTATATGCTGGAAAGACCACATCAGGTCTCCCTTGGAAAATAGATTTCATTTGCAACTGGCTTTTCTTTGTGTCCTTAAATAAAGATTAAATTATGAAAAAACATCATATACCTGTAAAACATCTTTTATTGAAAATAAGTGGATATAAATTCATTGGCTGCTGATCACATGACATTTTTTTGGGTTGAATAAAACTAGAAAATGCTTTAATAATAATTCTGGCCTGGTGTTTGTTTCTGGTTTTAAAGAGAACCTGATTGGTTCCTCAGCTGCTGCATGTGATTCACCTCTGATAGAATACTCCTGATTTACCTGCGGAAACAGGTACTGCTGCATAAGATTCACCTCTGATAGAATACTCCTGATTTACCTGGGGAAACAGGTACTGCTGCATGAGATTCACCTCTGATAGAATACTCCTGATTTACCTGGGGAAACAGGTGCTGCTGCATGAGATTCACCTCTGATAGAATACTCCTGATTTACCTGGGGAAACAGGTACTGCTGCATGAGATTCACCTCTGATAGAATACTCCTGATTTACCTGGGGAAACAGGTACTGCTGCATAAGATTCACCTCTGATAGAATACTCCTGATTTACCTGGGGAAACAGGTACTGCTGCATGAGATTCACCTCTGATAGAATACTCCTGATTTACCTGGGGAAACAGGTACTGCTGCATGAGATTCACCTCTGATAGAATACTCCTGATTTACCTGGGGAAACAGGTACTGCTGCCTGAGATTCACCTCTGATAGAATACTCCTGATTTACCTGGGGAAACAGGTACTGCTGCATGAGATTCACCTCTGATAGAATACTCCTGATTTACCTGGGGAAACAGGTGCTGCTGCATAAGATTCACCTCTGATGGAATACTCCTGATTTACCTGGGGAAACAGGTGCTGCTGCATGAGATTCACCTCTGATAGAATACTCCTGATTTACCTGGGGAAACAGGTACTGCTGAATGAGATTCACCTCTGATAGAATACTCCTGATTTACCTGGGGAAACAGGTACTGCTGCATAAGATTCACCTCTGATAGAATACTCCTGATTTACCTGGGGAAACAGGAACTGCTGTATGAGATTCACCTCTGATAGAATACTCCTGATTTACCTGGGGAAACAGGTACTGCTGCATAAGATTCACCTCTGATAGAATACTCCTGATTTACCTGGGGAAACAGGTACTGCTGTATGAGATTCACCTCTGATAGAATACTCCTGATTTACCTGGGGAAACAGGTACTGCTGCATAAGATTCACCTCTGATAGAATACTCCTGATTTACCTGGGGAAACAGGTACTGCTGCATAAGATTCACCTCTGATAGAATACTCCTGATTTACCTGGGGAAACAGGTACTGCTGCTTGAGATTCACCTCTGATAGAATACTCCTGATTTACCTGGGGAAACAGGTGCTGCTGCATGAGATTCAACTCTGATAGAATACTCCTGATTTACCTGGGGAAACAGGTACTGCTGTATAAGATTCACCTCTGATAGAATACTCCTGATTTACCTGGGGAAACAGGTACTGCTGTATGAGATTCACCTCTGATAGAATACTCCTGATTTACCTGGGGAAACAGGTACTGCTGCATGAGATTCACCTCTGATAGAATACTCCTGATTTACCTGGGGAAACAGGTGCTGCTGCATGAGATTCACCTCTGATAGATGGACATAGAATTCATCAATGTGGCAGATGACTGGCTCAGTCTCATGGCGAATAAAACATATTATTTTAAATTTAAATTTATTGTATACACATGTTTTTTTCTCCCCACACTTGACCAGTCCTATTGATAAAATATTGGAAAGATTCGATTTGAAGAAAAAACATGAGCGTTAAACAGAAAATTAAATAATGGTCATTCGTTGCACACAACAAAACCAGCTTTAATGCTTTTCTCCACAAGACAGGAATTAGATAGTGAAATATTCCATATGTATGATTGATAATGACAGTAATAATACAATCCATAAGTAGGAGTTTGTGAGTGACTGCAGGCTCTGTGCTGGTACAGTTCCCTCTCTATGTACTCTGGCTTTACTCCATCACCACACCTCAGGTATGAAACAGGTAGTGAAAAATCACATTTTTATCTCTGTCTCTGTCAGTGTGAGCAGTAACATTTAACACCATCGGAGAAGTTGGCCTCACACATCTCATATTCCCCATTCATTTTAATAAGAGTGCCAATGCTTTGAGCTCCGCACATGTGCAGTAGCCTACTGGTTTACTTTGAGCTCCGCACATGTGCAGTAGCCTACAGGCTTGCTTTGCGCTCCGCACATGTGCAGTAGCCTACAGGCTTGCTTTGAGCTCCGCACATGTGCAGTAGCCTACAGGCTTGCTTTGAGCTCCGCACATGTGCAGTAGCCTACAGGCTTGCTTTGAGCTCCGCACATGTGCAGTAGCCTACAGGCTTGCTTTGAGCCCCGCACATGTGCAGTAGCCTACAGGCTTGCTTTGAGCTCCGCACATGTGCAGTAGCCTACTGGTTTACTTCCTGATGTTTCACAGCTTCGGCTAATGTCTGTCTAGAGCTGTGAGTTTCTCTGTGCCCCTCCTGAACCTGGAGACTTACCCAGCATCACTGCCAGTCTCTCTGTGCCCCTCCTGAACCTGGTGACTTACCCAGTATCACTGCCAGTCTCTCTGTGCCCCTCCTGAACCTGGTGACTTACCCAGTATCACTGTCAGTCTCTCTGTGCCCCTCCTGAACCTGGAGACTTACCCAGCATCACTGCCAGTCTCTCTGTGCCCCTCCTGAACCTGGTGACTTACCCAGTATCACTGCCAGTCTCTCTGTGCCCCTCCTGAACCTGATGACTTACCCAGTATCTCTGCCAGTCTCTCTGTGCCCCTCCTGAACCTGGAGACTTACCCAGTATCAGTGCCAGTCTCTCTGTGCCCCTCCTGAACCTGGTGACTTACCCAGTATCACTGTGAGTCTCTCTGTGCCCCTCCTGAACCTGGAGACTTACCCAGCATCACTGTCAGTCTCTCTGTGCCCCTCCTGAACCTGGTGACTTACCCAGTATCACTGCCAGTCTCTCTGTGCCCCTCCTGAACCTGGTGACTTACCCAGCATCACTGTCAGTCTCTCTGTGCCCCTCCTGAACCTGGTGACTTACCCAGTATCACTGCCAGTCTCTCTGTGCCCCTCCTGAACCTGGTGACTTACCCAGTATCACTGTCAGTCTCTCTGTGCCCCTCCTGAACCTGGAGACTTACCCAGTATCACTGTGAGTCTCTCTGTGCCCCTCCTGGACATGGTGACTTACCCAGCATCACTGCCAGTCTCTCTGTGCCCCTCCTGAACCTGGTGACTTACCCAGTATCGCTGTCAGTCTCTCTGTGCCCCTCCTGAACCTGGAAACTTACCCAGCATCACTGTCAGTCCACACGTCTTTTTTGAGGCTGCGAGGAAATGTCTCTCTGAACTGAAATAGCGACTGGAGGACGTCTGCAAGGGGAAACTGGTTAAAATTCCTGAATCAGGTTGTTAAACATTTCAACCCAGAACCAATGGAGTGAAAATAATTGTTATTTACAATGTAAATCCACACAAGACTATATGTAATTTGAATTTCCTGCAGAGATGTAAATGAGAGTTTGTGAGATGCCACTTTTCATTATTTGTAGCCAAATCAACATTTCAGGACATTTCAGGAGACTCAGTGTATCATATGGCCAATATTCCTTACAATACGTTGCATTATATTCTGTTATAAATGACTTTAAAACTTAAGACAGATTTGTGGAGAAAGTCGCCTAATTTCAAGAATGTCCACAGTGATGAAGCTTAAAGAGCCTAAATTGAACATTCCCTCTGTGAGAATGACACCTGTCTGTTGCCATTTTTCACATTAATGACACCAAATAAGTCACATGACCGGCACCTGAGACTGTTTCTGCCCTTAAAGAACTTTGTTAGACTTTATTTGAATCTTTATCATGTAAGAATGCTTAATTAGGGATTCAGACTTAAGTCATGCGCGTAAGTACCTTTCCTGTGCGGATTTTACACGGGATGAGATCCGTCATATTCTAACCTGTGCTACGCTGGTGCGTTTCTAAAAATTTGGGTTTTATTGATATTCTAATGACCTGTTTATTGTACCTGCCTTCTGGGTTGCCAGCTTTCTACTAAAAAAAAGTGCGTGGGGGTATACATTTTCACCGTGTCAGTGACATTGGCTTTAATAGCCTACCTTTGTACATCGTAGTTGCTCTTGCCTGATGAGGAAGGCAGTGAACGTGTTAATCCATCGCATTGATAAAATGATCATAGCTCCTATTGATGACTTGGATATACCCTCCACACAATCTAGTTAGTTAAACACAAGAACAGGGACAAAATTTGAGCGTGTAGATGGGAGAGGCGAGCACACAAAAAAGAGGCGAGAGCACAAATGGTAGATTTGTAACTCGTGCGAGGCAATTCGTAGTTTAAAATATATTGATTGACAATATATAAATGTTTTATTCTACACATTCGAGTTTTACAGTGACAGGGACAAATCATTATGTTACAAGTTGCAAATCTTTGTTTTGCAGATACAACTCTGTAACCCACAAGTGTGAATCACAATGGCAACAACACAAAACATATATATGCTCAAATCTTCTTACACACGCACACAGTATTTAAATCCTTAATTTACCTTCATAGTGCTGTTTAATGTGCACTGTTCAGTATGCAAAAAATATCCACCGTACTATTTTCCCACTGTACTGTGGAAGTGTCATAAGATGTCCCACCGGTGCGCAGCCATGTCACGTGTTGTTATTGTACTCAATAAGCCTACCTAATAGTATGGAAGGGTGCTGATTCAGACACAGCCCTGGTCTTGGGGTGCACTGAAAGTGAACATTTCATTAATTCTAAGAAGCTCTGGACTGCCAGCTAAAATGTTCATGCAAACTGATCGTATACAATTGAACAAAATTGGGAGAAGCATTAAAAAATGTTTGTGTCGGTATAAAAGCAATTATCATTATAAACCAGTATATTAATTCCAAAACCTGTTTCTTTTTCTCACAAACACTTTACCGGATCACAATGAGGCAGACTGAATACACAGCTGGATATACACTGAAGCGATGCAGGTGAAGTACCTTGCTCAAGAGTACAACTGCAGTGTCCTACCTGGGAATCAAACCTTTCAGGTTCCTTATACATTATACTGCAGTGCCACCCTACATTCTACATTAACCATGTTTGACCAGGTCAGAGGTTGTTTACCCTGTGACAACAAATAAATGTTTTCCACTGTATATATGACAGAAATGGGAAAGGACAAGAGAGAGAGGTACAATGTGAGAATTACATCTCAACAGGAAGAGAGATCCTTTAGTCTTTCAGTGAATTTTCCACACAATTTTCCACACCATCACAGAGATGCATGCAAGCACACAGGCACCTTATAGTAAAATATAAATGAGAATCTGTAATATAGAAAGGGCCAGATGAAGCTGTGAACAGCAGCACAGCAGTGAGAGATATTGTGTGTTTTATGACCTGCTGAAATTCTGCTCTCTCTCTCTCTCTCTCTCTCTCTCTCTCTCTCTCTCTCTCTCTCCCTCTACACTCACTGCTCTGCTCAGCCTGGCTTCAGTCCAACACCACTCCTCCTACAGCTGTGGGCAGAACCAGGAAGTCACTCCCACTCTCTCTGTTACGCAGTTTCACAAAAAATAAACTTAACTCTGTCTCTGTCAGTGTGAGCAATAAAATAGCAGCGGCCAGTATCTTGGTGGGTCTGTTCAGAACCAGGAAATATCTTCTGCTCTTCCACACAGATTCAGAAAACCTATAGTACATTCTGAACTAATACTAATCTCTGTGACTTTGAGCATTAAAATGGCTGAGGCTGCAGGTCTTCTGGATCAGGACCAGTTCAGCTGTGCAATCTGTCTGGATCTACTGAAGGATCCGGTGACTATTCCCTGTGGACACAGTTACTGTATGGGCTGTATTAAGGGTTACTGGGATCAGGATGATCATACTGGTGTCTACAGCTGTCCCCAGTGCAGACAGACTATCACTCCAAGACCTGTTCTGGGCAGAAACACCATGCTGGCTGAAGTGGTGGAGAAACTGAAGAAGACAAGACTCCAAGCTTCTCCTCCTGCTCTCTGTTACGCTGGACCTGGCGATGTGGTGTGTGATGTCTGCACTGGGAGAAAGTGCAAAGCCATCAAGTCCTGTCTGGTGTGTCTGGCCTCATACTGTGAAACTCACCTCCAGCCTCACTATGAATCTCCTGCCTTTAAGAAGCACAAACTGGTCAAAGCCACTGGAAACCTGCAGGAGAAGATCTGCTCTCATCATGACAAACTGTTGGAGGTTTACTGTCGTGCTGACCATCAGTGTATCTGTTATCAGTGTGTAATGGATGAACACAGAGGCCATGATACAGTCTCAGCTACAGCAGAAAGGACTGAGCAACAGGTAAGTACTGGAGCTCTTAACTGGCAGCTCTGATACTGTATATAATACTGGAGAGAAACATTTTAGAATTTAACTGATTGAAAACCTTTAAAAACACACTCCCCAAACATATAATACATTTTGTATTGAAAGAGTTTTCAAATTCACAATTAAGTATAAGTATCAATATTAGATTTTTAATTTAAGGTGAAATAAGAACAATGGGCATGCCATGTTTCAGAAAAAACAGACACGTTATACAGTATACAATCTGAATGTTATATGAAATGTATTTTACATGTTATACTGTCCTGATCATGGTGAGACATGTCTCAGAACCTGTAGGACAGCTGAGTATCAGCCCACATGTGATTCCCCCGTGTGGACAGGGGTCTGACCCCCACCAGGACATTTTCAGCAGGGGTCCCTTCTACCCGCTCTGTTTTCTACCAGTCTGATTAAGGCAAGGAATACACAAGTAGACTGAGATTGTTCTGTTCTCCTATAAAAAAAAACCTGATCAAGATTTAGCTCTCGCTAACATATAGCATGATGGGGAAGTCTAAATATTTATGTGTCTAAATAGGAGTTCAATCTGCATGATTTTTACAGGGGTTTCATGGGCCATTTCTTCTATTTAGCTCTGTAAAAATAAAATCTAATCATAAAAAGGTACATTTTATTAGATTTGAGCATTTGAAATACTGAATCCACTTGTTGAGTGATTTTTAGGTCTGATATCCACAGTGATAAGAATAGAAAGTGAACCCAAGTCAGCTCTCTGTGACAGCTCTGTTCACACCCCTCACCCCCCTATTCACTCCCTGAATGACAATCAACACGGCTGGAGCAGCTAGTTCACTCACACAGTTTAGAAGCTTTACCTGTAAGGTCAGGACACTTCTACACACAGACCTGCGGGATTTCATATGGATGAGTGCTTTGGTCATGTCCGTAGTTTATAATTACTTTTTATTATTTAACAAATGTGAACACAATGCACAATAATACAACTGGGAAAATAATCTATCCACAGAAGCAGCTGGGGGCGACACAGAGTGAATTCCAGCAGAGAATCCAGGAGAGAGAGAAGGAGCTGCAGGATCTGAGACAGGCTGTGCAGTCACTCAAGGTGGGTACTGACCAGAGGAGAAGACAACAGCTGGCTGCTGGAAGAGCCATTTCAGGGCTCAGTCAGGGCTCTCCTCCAGTCAGCCAGTGAGGAGCCCAGTGTTGGGCCACTTTCCAGCCCTGTGGGGCTCAATCCCACTGAGCCACACTGTGTGGAACAGGCTGTGTGGGGTCCCAGTAAGAGCTGAGTGAAAGGCCTAGTTAAACTGTACAGCCCTCCTCTCTCTGTGTCTCCTAACAGCGCTCTGCACAGACAGCAGTGGAGGACAGCGAGAGGATCTTTACTGAGATGATCCGCTCTATGGAGAGAAGGTGCTCTGAGGTGAAAGAGCTGATCAGAGATCAGGAGAAGGCTGAAGTGAGTCGGGCTGAAGGACTCCTGGAGCGACTGGAGCAGGAGATTGCTGAGCTGAGGAGGAGAGACGCTGAGATGGAGCAGCTTTCACACACAGAGGATCACATCCATTTCCTCCAGGTAACATCACTGGCTCTCTCACAGTCTGTACTGTGTACATTGTACATACATGTAGGCATATTCCAAATATCTTCTCCTGGAATCTCTACAGGAATCTGAATTGACACTGTTCTCTGTCTGTATTTCTGTCTCTATGCAGAGCTGTCAGTCTCTCTGTGTCCCTCCTGGATCTGGAGACTTACCCAGCATCACTGTCAGTCCACACATCTCTTTTGAGGCTGTGAGGAAATCTGTCTCTGAACTGAAAGAGCGACTGGAGGACGTCTGCAAGGTGGAACTGCTCAAAATTTCTCAATCAGGTTATTCAAAACTTTAAGGAGTAAAATCCTTTTTTTCAGTTTTTATTCTAATAAAAATCAATGATCAGATACAGTGGAGTGAATATAATTGTAAGTTACAGTGTAAATTCTAAATATTTAAAACCCTTCTTGGTGTAAAATGTTTCTCAACAAAAAAAACGTTTTCAACATAAAAAAATAAAAAAAATACCAAGTTACACATGCATAGCCTACAAAGTAATTAATTCCAACTATTTAAATTTTTCTATTTTTTTATTTTCCAAAACCACACAAGCCAACAGGCACACATGAATTCTAGCTCAAAGAAAGACATAGGCGTGGATTCTGTTCTTTATCAAGAACTACAAATAAATTAAAGCGTTTTCAGTTAATTTATAGGCATGACGGTATTTTAAAGATTTGTATACATGGTAGACATAGCCTACTTACCAACCTGCAGAGCACATACAGTATAACAGAAAACTAACAGCTAACAGAAAATGATGCATTTGCAAGGTAGCTAACAGTAGGCTAGTTTAAGCAACGTCACCCAGGTGGAAAAGTAGTAAACATTAGTGTTATAAAAATATCATTTAAGGATACAAAAGTTATTTCAAGTATGCTTTTCCTTTTTGTACTTAATTTGAAGTATATTTAAGGTGTACTTAAAAAAAAAAAAGTGCACTTCAAAATAGTTGCCATTAAGTAGAACTTTAATGTATTAAAAATAAGAGTACTAATTCTACATCACTTGTACTAGTACACTGCTCAAAGAAATTAAGGGAACACTTAATCAACACAGTATAACACCAAGTCAATTCAACTTCTGGGATATCGATCTGTCCAGTTAGGAAGCGTAATGGATTGTGAATCAATTTCAGCTGTTTTGGTGCAAATGAAAGTGACAACAGATGGACAGGAGAGGCAACAGCAAGACAACCCCCTAAAAGTAAATGGTTTTGCAGGTGGTGGCCACAGACCATTTCTCTCTCCTTATCCTTCCTGACTGATTTTTCTCTAGTTTTGCATTTTGCTAGTGCCCTTGTCACTACTGGTAGCATGAGGCGGTACCTGCAGCCCATTCAGGTTGCACAGGTAGTCCAGCTCCTCCAGGATGGCACATCCATACATGCCGTTGCAAGAAGGTTTGCTGTGTCTCCCAGCACAGTCTCAAGAGTGTGGAGAAGATACCGGGAGACGGGCCATTACACAAGGAGAGCTGGACAGGGCCGTAGAAGGGCAACAACCCAGCGGCAGGACCGGTATCTGCTCCTTTGTGCGAGGAGGAACAGGAGAAGCACTGCCAGAGCCCTACAAAATTACCTCCTGCGGGCTACTCGTGTGCATGTTTCTGACCAAACTCCATGAGGGTGGCATGGGGGCCCGACGTCCTGTAGTGGGACCTGTGCTCACAGCCCAGCACCGTGCAGCTCGATTGGCATTTGCCAGAGAACACCAGAATTGACAGGTTCGCCATTGGCACCCCGTTCTCTTCACAGATGAGAGCAGGTTCACACTGAGCACATTTGACAGACGTGAAAGAGTCTGGAGACGCCATGGCGAATGTTATGTTGCCTGCAACATCATCCAGCATGGCCGGTTTGGTTTAATTGACTTGGTGTTATACTGTGATGATTAAGTGTTCTCTTAATTTCTTTGAGCAGTGTATTTAGGTAAACTTTTAAAAAGTATACTTTGTTGTAAGTGTATTATAAGCTGTATTTTAGTGTACTTTATAAAAGTGTACTAAATTGGAAATACTTATAGTGGTCATTTATTGTACTTATAAAAAGTGTACTATTTTCAAGTCATAAATAGCACACTATTAGTACGCTTTATTAAAGTGTAATTTTATTTCACTTTGTTAAAAGTGTTTTTCAGTACACTTAAAAATAGTGTACTTTATTGTAAGTATATTTAAGTTGTACTCAAGTGTACTTCCAAAAAAGTATACTAAATCTGAAATATTTTTAGTGGTAATTTATTGTACTTTTGTTTTGACTCATTTTTCTATTGAACTTTATGGAAAAATATATCAGGAGAAACAACCCTTCAAGTGATCCATCCATATCTACTGCATATCAGGCAGCAGTGATGGTTTGAGGCTTGTTTGATACCGCAGACCCTTGATGACTTACAGTCATTTAGCCAACCATGGGTTCCATTCTATTCATGTGTAATTTACAGCTTAATATAGTCCCACTCCCCAATTCCCAAAGAGATCCATTCAAATGCAGATAGGTTATGGTATCGCTTGTAAGAGTACCTGATAATAATGAAATAAGATATCAAGAGTTTTTTATATCTGTTTATACCCAGTCATAAGAGCGTGTTTACTGGAATGTTCCAAACAGGTGTTTTTGAACTTCCCAGTCTTTTTTTTGCCCCTGTCCTAACTTTTTTGGAACGTGTTGCAGGCATCAAATTCGCAATTAGCGTATATTTACAAAAATCAATAAAGTTCATGAGGTAAAACATTAAATATCTTTTGTACTGTTTTCAGTACATTACGTACGGTTTTCAATCAAATACATGTAAAATATAATTTACAAATCACTTATTTCTGCTTTTATGTGCATTTTACATACTGTTCCAACTTTTTTGAATGAATGGTGAAATTGCAAGTTATTGGCATGGGCTATGTGCTTGTGTTGCGTAGTAGGCTAAATGTAATCGTTATTACAGTTATAGCTCTATTACTGTAGCCTATGAGTTATGGTATCTCTCTCTCTCCCTCTATATGTATCTTTCTGTTTGTAATTTTCTCTCACTTTGTCCCTGCAGTGAAAGAAGTCCATATTGTAGAGCCCAGGACCAGAAAGGATTTCTTACAGTGTGAGTGCTCACTCTAATACTCTCAGCTGAGACACACACAGAGATACACATGTACACACACACACAATGAACAGCCAGATTATCATTACATTTTTGGGTGGGAGGTGGGGAAGGGTAAATCCAGTTTTATTCAGGAAAATATATCCTGGGATTTTATAAGCTAAAACATTAAATCAAGTGTGTGACAATCTGAATGGCAACACGTACATATTTAGTATCTCTGGAGAGACACACTTTTTATTATTAACCATTACTTACACAGGATAGGTTGACTGAGCAAGGGGGGGTGGGGGGGTGGGGGGGGGCAGGGAGCCATTGGCCCCTCCACTTTTACCGTCCTCACGAATCCTTGTATTCCCGCTAATGCCTCTATAATCGCAACACTTAACCTACGGTAAATAGACGTTGCCTGCATTCCCGTCCCTTAGACATACGTATGATAAAAAATATGGCTTTGGGACAGAAAAATAGACAGTAGAAGGATAGAAGTACGCTGCTGTCCTGACTGAATGCGTAGCTACGTTATAGTTGCTATGGCTTTCTACTACTTGGTGGCCATGTTGCTGTCCTGCAAGCTTGTAGTTTCTGCTAATTGAACAAATAAATGGTTGTATCTTGTGCATTTTGTTTTTTAACGTTAGATAAGTGATTATATACAGTGTGCAAATTCCTCTCCTCTACTTGACCAATTTTCATTCCAGGCTGGAATGCTATCATTCTGATACTTGTCTGTCATTCTGAATGTGTTACAGTAAATCCTGAACAACAAATACAAGTTTATACATTTCCGAGTGTCACAATTCAATTCTAGACTATGATTTAGTTCAGAAGTTATGTTCATGTGCACTACTCTGCCTGCTCTTATCAGGTGTAGCCTAACGGTACCATTTAAGCGTTTTTATTAATAATCATAGGCGTCATTTTCACTGGGGACACGTCTCCCACAATATCAGATATAGCCCATGTACGAGGTTGTATACGGCAATCAGTGGGCGGGGCAACAATGTTGCTCCATTTAGTTACATTATTGGGGCCATAGACTAGATAAACTAAATACAATGTAGCAAAGCAGTGTTTCATTTAAGGCGCTGCCTGTTGCAATTATGTAGACTGTGAGGCTGTATAGAGTGGAAACGTGAGGCTTAGGTTCCGGAAGCAAAAACTCCATTCACTGTTTACATTGCTGTGTCCGAATGGTCTGCATCCTGTGTAATAGCACACTGTATACTGCTTAGGCTACTGCATACTGTTTAGTATTAGGCTAATACTGTTTAGTGACATGCAGTAGGCCTATGCGAAAAATATTGTCCATAGGCTACTATTATCCGCGAAAACTCAGAAATAAGTATATTATTTGGGGATTTTAAGCACACTACGTTTAGAGAACATTTCGCCTGCTTGACGTTCTCATTCAGTGTAGGCTACTCAACTATCATAACGCTACTCAATAGTAGCCTATTGAAGGGTGTGGAATCAGACACAGCCTAACCTTCATGCACATTCGTCTTTACCTGAATCACGTTGATTTGCAAGGCATTTCTGAGAATCATAGCCGATGCTTAAATTAGGCTAATAAAGTGCCGGAAACTTTATTTAGGTCTACAGCATTTAGGTGTAACTTTTTTTAATTTGGCTATGGTAGAACTTAACAACAAATGAACCATAAGAGGAGTGAGCTTTGACAGCTCAGCTACCTCTTTACAATAATGTATAATGGAAGTAGCTTAATAGGCTACCCTTTTCATTTTCTCATATCCCCCTATCAATTCACACACTTTAGCAAGCTATATATAATTGTATAATTGATTAGCTAACGTCAGAATTCAGAATGTAGGCCTACAAGATACAAGCCTTTCTTTGTCAATGATCCTAAACCAGCAGCCATACCACCGTGCACTCTGCTCCTGCTGAATGGCTGAAGCTAAGCAGGTGTGGGCTTGGTTAGTACTTGGATGGGAGACCTCCTGTGGAAAACCAAGTTGCTGCTGGAAGTGGTGTTGGTGGACCAGTAGGGGGCAATCTTCTCTCTGGTCAAATAAAAAATCCCAATGCCCCAGTGCAGTGATGGGGACATTGTGCTGTAGGAGATGCCGTCTTTCGGATGAGATGTTAAACCGAGGTCCTGACTCACTGTGGTCATTAAAGATCCCATGACACTTCTCGTAAAGAGTATGGGTTTCCCCGGTGTCCTGGCCAAATTCCCAACCTGGCTCTTTCAATCTGCCACCTAATCATCCCCCAGTTTAATTGGCAAAAAAAATCATTCTCTCCCTGTCCACCTCAGCTGATGTGTGGTGAGCATTCTGGCGCAAAAAATGGCTGCCGTTGCATCACCCAGGTGGGTGCTACACATTGTTGGTGGTAGAGACGAGTTTCCCCCTCATCAAAAATGTGAAGCGTCTTTGGGTACTTAGAAAAGCGCTATATAAAACCTATCAATTATTATTATTATTAAACTAGGCCTACGAGTTTACAGAACAGTAACACTGCCACGGCCGGCGAGGAGCAGCAAGCAATCGGTAACGTGGATGTGTTCAGTCAGCAGCGCACATCTATCACAAAACCATGAAATAAACAACAGATAATAATAATGTCCTAATTAAGCGATTGCATATACGCTGGAATAAAAGCGAGTTGCACAAGGGAAGGAATCTGAAGTAGCCTATAGTCTTTTAATAAGATCTCTAGCCTACATATATCTATATGTAGCTATATCTATATCTAGCTATATTTAGCCAACAAGCATAGTCTAGCTTCGGGACATCAACGTCAACCTAGCTTGCACTAGACTGAGAAAACTAAAAGGGTCTTCTATTAAGCCACTTTCATTAATTCATTAATTATTTTAAAGAAGAATATAGTACAAGCATATTCACTCCTCTTATTGCTTGCAAACTTGTTTGTTGTTAAATTCTGCCAAAGCCAAATTCAGGAAAGCTACATCTAAATGAAGAAGACCTAAATAAAAAATTTAATAAACCTACGTGTTCATGTGCCCTTCACGTTTTGCACACTTTATTGCGTTGTATATTTTATTTTAAATATATAAAATTTCCATGTTTGCCCATCAATCTACACTCAATAACCCATAATGACAAAGTGAAAACTTTTTAGAAAAGTGCATAAGTATTCATACCCTTTGCTTTAATGCATTTTTAAAGTCTCATATTTAATATTTGGTCGCATATCCTTTCCATGCTGTTACTTTGGAACACATGGCTGGCTAAATGGCTGTAAGTTATCAAGGGTCTGAGCTATCGAATGAGCCCAAAACCATCACTCTGTTGCCAGATATGGAGTAGGTGTGGATGGATAACTGCAAGGTTTGTTTCTCCGGACTCATTTTCCTATAGAACTCTATGGAGGAAAAGGTCAGGAGAAGAAAACCTTAAAGTGATCCATCCACATTTACTTCATATTTGGCCGTAGAGTGATGGTTTGGGGCTTAGACCCTTGATGACTGACAGCCATTTCACCAGTCATGTGTCCCATACTGTACCAGTGTAATTTACAGCTGAATCTAGTCTCACCCCCCAATTCCCATAGAGATCCATTCAAATGCAGAGAGGTTATAGAGTCGCTTGTAACAGTACCTGAAAATAAGCATGCAAAGGATATGCGACCAAATATGAAATATGATACTTTAAAAATACATTAAAGCAAAGGGTATGAATACTTATGTACATGAGAGATTTCAGTTTTAGATTTTTAACACATTTGCAAATATTTCTAAAAACATGTATTCACTTTGTCATTATGGGTTATTGAGTGTAGATTGATGCAAAAATGTAAATTTAATTCATTTAAAATTAAATCTACAACACAATAAAGTGTGCAAAAAGTAAAGGGGTGTGAATACTTTCGAGCACCGCTGTACACATATAATATGAATGAAAAACATTTTTTTGGCCCCCGCACTTTTGAAATGATTCCGGTGCACCTGCTGAGCACACGTGCACGTTTACAGCAACACCCTGTTACCGCCCCGCAATTAGCCTAACCAGCATGTGTTTGGACTGTGGGAGGAAACTGGAATACCCGGAACCCATGTTACCCGGAACCCATGTGACCCGGAACAGGGAGAACATGACAAATCAATCTCTGGCCAAATACAATCTCTGGCCAAATTGTATTTTTTGTGAACAAATATTGTATTCACCCCCCCGATACAATAATTCTACACACAAACATGTACATACACACACACATAAAGACACACAAACACGTACACACACAAACACACGCACACTCACAAACACACATGTACATGCAGACACACAATGTAAATTCATAAATGTATTATTATTTGATTTTTTTTAAAAGGGGCAGCACATAGTAATCAACATATCGGCAAAAGCATCAATGGGTACAATGCCAGAGTTAGCTCAAGGGCTCGTTTTCATCTGTATATGGAGATCACGCTGTATAGTATGTATGGAGAAAATAATGAATTATAGACAAACCTTAGATGGACCTGTCCTCATATTAAATCTTAACCTTCTCCTCCATCAGATTCCTGTCAGCTCACACTGGACCCCAACACAGCGCATAAACACCTCCGTCTGTCTGAGGGGAACAGAGAGGTGACCCGTGTGGGAGAGATCCAGTCATATCCTGATCATCCAGAGAGATTTGACTACTGTCCCCAAGTGCTGTGCAGAGAGGGTCTGTCTGGATGCTGTTACTGGGAGGCTGAGTGGAGTGTGGATGAGAGGAGTGTGGATGAGGGGAGTGTGGATGAGGGGAGTGTGGATGAGGGGAGTGTGGATGAGGAGAGTGTGGATGAGAAGAGTGTGGATGAGGGGAGTGTGGATGAGGGGAGTGTGGATGAGGAGAGTGTGGATGAGAAGAGTGTGGATGAGGGGAGTGTGGATGAGGGGAGTGTGGATGAGGGGAGTGGGGATACTGGGTCTTCTATAGCAGTGTCATATAAAGAGATCAGCAGGAAAGGGCGGGGTAATGACTGTATGCTGGGACTTAATTACAAGTCCTGGAGTTTGCGCTGCTCTCCCTCCAGTTACTCTTTCTGGTACAATAATGAGCGCACTGTAATCCCTGTTCCCTCCTCCTCCAGAATAGGAGTGTACCTGGATCACACGGCAGGAACTCTGTCCTTCTACAGCGTCTCTGACACAATGACCCTCCTGCACAGAGTCCAGACCACATTCACTCAGCCCCTCTATCCTGGGTTTAGAGTGTGTGATGTTGGATCTTCTGTGAAACTGTGTGATCTGTCCTCTAGGAAACCCTGTTCAATTATGTGATTTGGGATGAATTCAAAGGGAGACAAAGCATAAATTAGATTTCAGCTGAATTCAGACTGAAGTTCGATGAAGCTGGAATGAAATTTTAGCTGAATTCAGACTGCAGTTGGATGAAAAAATAAAATGAAAAAATACTTTAATAAACTGATAGTGAATTCAGTTCTGTGTGAATTTACGAACCATTCTCTTCTGCGTGAGTGAGGAGACTATTTGTGAGTGGCCATTCTCTATTTTCTGTTTCCTGGTAGAACGAGGCACAGGCTTGTGTACTGGTATGTTTTGTGATGTTTAAGAATTTGAAATCTTTAGAATATTGAACCGATTTGCGCACGCATGCAGCACTGCCCCAGAGGATGGAAAGGAGGCTGATCTGGTGCTGTGGATCAGGGAGCTCAGGCCACTGAGTTATACCACAGATTTTAAAGACAAACCAGATGTGCATTTAACAAGGACCCTGAGTTATACCACAACTTTTAAAGACAAACCAGATGTGCATTTAACAAGGACCCTGAGTTATACCACAACTTTTAAAGACAAACCAGATGTGCATTTAACAAGGACCCTGAGTTATACCACAACTTTTAAAGACAAACCAGATGTGCATTTAACAAGGACCCTGAGTTATACCACAACTTTTAAAGACAAACCAGATGTGCATTCAACAAGGACCCTGAGTTATACCACAATTTCTAAAGACAAACCAGATGTGCATTCAACAAGGCCACTGAGTTATACCACAACTTTTAAAGACAAACCAGATGTGCATTCAACAAGGACCCTGAGTTATACCACAGATTCTAAAGACAAACCAGATGTGCATTCAACAAGGCCCCTGAGTTATACCACAGATTTTAAAGACAAACCAGATGTGCATTCAACAAGGCCTCTGAGTTATACCACAATTTCTAAAGACAAACCAGATGTGCATTCAACAAGGACCCTGAGTTATACCACAATTTCTAAAGACAAACCAGATGTGCATTCAACAAGGCCCCTGAGTTATACCACAATTTCTAAAGACAAACCAGATGTGCATTCAACAAGGACCCTGAGTTATACCACAATTTCTAAAGGCAAACCAGATGTGGGTTCAACAAGGATCCTGAGTTATACTGCAGATTCTAAAGGCAAACCAGATGTGCGTTCAACAAGGATCCTGAGTTATACTGCAGATTCTAAAGGCAAACCAGATGTGCATTCAACAAGGACCCTGAGTTATACCACAATTTCTAAAGGCAAACCAGATGTGGGTTCAACAAGGATCCTGAGTTATACTGCAGATTCTAAAGGCAAACCAGATGTGGGTTCAACAAGGATCCTGAGTTATACTGCAGATTCTAAAGGCAAACCAGATGTGGGTTCAACAAGGATCCTGAGTTATACTGCAGATTCTAAAGGCAAACCAGATGTGGGTTCAACAAGGATCCTGAGTTATACTGCAGATTCTAAAGGCAAACCAGATGTGGGTTCAACAAGGATCCTGAGTTATACTGCAGATTCTAAAGGCAAACCAGATGTGGGTTCAACAAGGATCCTGAGTTATACTGCAGATTCTAAAGACAAACCAGATGTGCGTTCAACAAGGCAAACCTCTACGAGCACACACTAAGATAACCATACAAACCCCAGTTCCAAAAAAGTTGGGACAGTATGTAAAATGCATATAAAAGCAGAAAGCAGTGATTTGTAAATTCTCTTTTACATATGTACATATCATATCAAATCAAAAAATCTAATCAAACTTATGGTTTTAATTCTTGTATTTTTAATTTTTTTCAGTTTTTCCTTTGTTCAAGATTATCTATTTATTTTCTCCTATACACTGAGTGGTAACATGGTTTATATTATAAACATAGAAATCATATCATGTATTATCTCAGGGAAATAGGCTCATGTAATCACCTTTGTAATCTGGAGTGTTTTCTTATCACTTGTAATATTTTGTTTTTATGCTGGAAACACCACATCATATACCTGCAGATCATACTTTCTATTGAAATAACAACATAATAATTGACTGATTACTTTATAATTAAAGTTTTTTTTGGAATCAATAAAATTATAAAATGCTTTAAGAACTGTGGCCTGGTTTTTGTTTCTGGTTAGAAAGAGAACCAGATTGGTTAAGGGCATCAGGTAATAACCTTCATCTCACATAAATGTACCAAATAGCCCTGATTTACCTGGGGAAACAGGTACTGCTGCATGAGATTCACCTCTGATAGAATCAGTGGCGGCTGGTGATCTAAATATAGGTTGGGGCGCTAGCATTTCTAAAAAAAAACAAATACATCTGACTTTGACTTTAAACAGAAAAAACAAGCCACCTTGTGTCTCAGTTGCATAAGACAGTTTAATTGGCAACAGTGGAGGACAGTTTTTCAAGTAAGACATCACTGATTGTTTCTAATGGCAAACTCTACAGAAAGTGGGCACATTTGATCCCATTAATTTTTCTGATAAAATCTCAAGGCAATCTAACATTTCTGTTTTATTTGGTCTTGCTTTATAATAAAAAGGATTCCCACCAACTTTTAGACCTGGCCCACTCATATTTTGATTAATAAAGGGGTTAAAATTTTTGGATATGTTGCTAATGTTACGTGGACAGAATTGACTGAACTTAGTTAACTTAACAAAACAGTTAAATATCCTTGACTATGGATATGCATTGTATGCATTACATGACCATTTCAACATATTTATGAGTTTTTTTGTGCTTCATCAACATATGGATTGGGTTTCACAGAAAACACGGGCTTTTGCTAATGTTACATGGACAGTGTCTAACGTTAGCACAGGGAATCTCCGGGTTCGCCGAATGTACACAATGTTTACATGCATTTACACACGCATTCAACGGGCATCCCAACTTTTCGTCATTTCAACACACATTTCACCTCAAATAATGTGTAGTTTTCATAATTTCGTTTCTTGAATGAGGTGTGCGTTACATGACGCTATCGTTACTTTAGTGGACAGAATATTTATTCATTAATTTCGAGAAATAAAATGAAATTTTTCTCACCCGCCGCTCCAAAATTCGTGAATCTACGATCTTAGCGCAGGCACACAAATACGATGGGAATCACTTCCGCGTTAAATAAAAGTGGATCTCGCAATGTAATACTCGCGAACGTTACTGATTGGTCACGGACAGAAATAACGTTAGCCTTACAATCGGGTTTCTATAAACCTATACAATTGGATTAGCAAAATTCTTCCCGATCATAACAACAAATGGTTTAATTGAGTTACTTCCTGTGCATTTTAATAGTTACTAAATCCACCGAATCATGTACAGAGAGGGGTATAGCCAGGGTGCGATTTGCCGGTGGGGATGGTGGGGATTTTCCCCCCCTCTGGTTTGCACGTCCTACCCTCTGCGTGGGGATGGAGGTGTTTTTCCCCCCCTCTGGTTTAGACGTCCTACCCTCTGCTGAATTATTTTTATCCTCGGTGGGGACAAAATTTATCCCCCCCACCCAAAGTATTTTCACCATTACATCCTTCTCAGTCGCCCGCGAGGCATGTTCTAAAAATAGCAATATAACGCGTGTATTTACGTGGCTCGTTATCGGCGATTTACTGTTAACTTAGGCACGCAAACGAACAATCGCGGTAAATACGCTAAAAGAACAATTTAATAAACAGTATTTGACAACAATTTCAATCGAAGTCATGGAAATCCTTTTATAGCCCCCCCCCCCCCCCCCCCCCCCCCCCCCGTCAACACTTTCAATCGAAGTCATGGAAATCCTTTGATAGCACCCCCCCCCCGTCAACACTTTCAATCGAGGTCCGCGAAATGTTTTGATAACACCCCCCCCCCCCCCGTCAACAATCCCCTCCTCTGGTTTTTTCACAAATCGCACCCTGGGTATAGCTAATGTTACTGTGATGGACAGAATGAACTGTAACGTTCGCAACTGGAATTAAGCATTGTTTTGAATGTGTGGGATATTTTTCTGTCCACTTCCGATGTATTTTCTGAAATAAAATCCTTCTAACTTAAAAAGAACAAATCTGACAACAATGTGATTGCTTATGCAGTTACTTTATTATAATTTCTATCAAACAGAACAATATATTTTTAGAAAATGCCAGGATTATAAAAAAAAAACTTTGATTTGTTTGTAGCATACATTATGTGCCCACTTTCTGTAGAGTTTGCCTAATGCCAATTCTGTAGCCTTCATCGAGTTGTTCAGCAATGCTAAGCCTGCTATAATGCTATAAGCCCGACCGCGATCACTTGTTTGCTGTTGAATGTGCAAATCTGGTCGCTCTGGTCCAAGTTCCTTTACTCTTTTCTTTTCTTCCAATGAACGCCTTGAGAAAGGTTCTTTTTGCAAAGAAATAACCGAATTTTCTTTGCTTTCTGTTCCACTTGAAGAAGCCATTTCGAATTATCTCTCTCGCTTGGTCTAGATCTACTTGAATGAATGCGTAGCAGCCGACTGAACCTAGCCGTAGTACTTGGGCACTCGCAGTGATATCCTGCTAGATGCCGGCTGGGCGTGATAAACATGCCTTAAATCCAATCAAATAATATCATAAACCATGAGGACTAATCAGAAAAGGGTAGGATAGTCCGGGGCGCACATGCCTGCGCCCGGGGAACTACTTTTTTGGCCGCGAATCAGGCAGCAGAATCAGGGGGCTCGCCTGAAAATGAATGAGTGCTCTGATTCACCATAACGTTACCGGCGCCCCGCAGTCCCCTGAACATGCATATGTAATGTATTAAACTTTAGACAACGCAAGGCCAACATATAACATGTTTAAGCTACTAAAAAATTAAATAATAATAAAAAATAATAATAAAAAATAATAATTTTAAGCTAATAAAAAATTAAATAATAATAAAAAATAATAATTTTTTTAAAACTTTTTTTAAAATTTGTATGTGGGGGAGGGGGGGCGGCGCCCCAGCGCCCTCTATAGGCCGGCCGCCACTGGATAGAATACTCCTGATTTACCTGGGGAAACAGGTACTGCTGTATAAGATTCACCTCTGATAGAATACTCCTGATTTACCTGGGGAAACAGGTACTGCTGCATGAGATTCACCTCTGATAGAATACTCCTGATTTACCTGGGGAAACAGGTACTGCTGCATGAGATTCACCTCTGATAGAATACTCCTTATTTACCTGGGGAAACAGGTACTGCTGTATAAGATTCACCTCTGATAGAATACTCCTGATTTACCTGGGGAAACAGGTGCTGCTGCATGAGATTCACCTCTGATAGAATACTCCTGATTTACCAGGGGAAAAAGGTGCTGCTGCATGAGATTCACCTCTGATAGAATACTCTTGATTTACCTGGGGAAACAGGTACTGCTGCATGAGATTCACCTCTGATAGAATACTCCTGATTTACCTGGGGAAACAGGTACTGCTGTATGAGATTCACCTCTGATAGAATACTCCTGATTTACCTGGGGAAACAGGTGCTGCTGCATGAGATTCACCTCTGATAGAATACTCCTGATTTACCTGGGGAAACAGTTACTGCTGCATGAGATTCACCTCTGATAGAATACTCCTGATTTACCTGGGGAAACAGGTACTGCTGTATAAGATTCACATCTGATATAATACTCCTGATTTACCTGGGGAAACAGGTGCTGCTGCATGAGATTCACCTCTGATAGAATACTCCTGATTTACCTGGGGAAACAGGTACTGCTGCATGAGATTCACCTCTGATAGAATACTCCTGATTTACCTGGGGAAACAGGTACTGCTGTATAAGATTCACCTCTGATAGAATACTCCTGATTTACCTGGGGAAACAGGTGCTGCTGCATGAGATTCACCTCTGATAGAATACTCCTGATTTACCTGGGGAAACAGGTGCTGCTGCATGAGATTCACCTCTGATAGAATACTCCTGATTTACCTGGGGAAACAGGTGCTGCTGCATGAGATTCACCTCTGATAGAATACTCCTGATTTACCTGGGGAAACAGGTACTGCTGTATAAGATTCACCTCTGATAGAATACTCCTGTTTTACCTGGGGAAACAGGTACTGCTGCATGAGATTCACCTCTGATAGAATACTCCTGATTTACCTGGGGAAACAGGTACTGCTGCATGAGATTCCCCTCTGATAGAATACTCCTGCTTTACCTGGGGAAACAGGTGCTGCTGTATAAGATTCACCTCTGATAGAATACTCCTGATTTACCTGGGGAAACAGGTGCTGCTGCATGAGATTCACCTCTGATAGAATACTCCTGATTTACCTGGGGAAACAGGTACTGCTGCATGAGATTCACCTCTGATAGAATACTCCTTATTTACCTGGGGAAACAGGTACTGCTGTATAAGATTCACCTCTGATAGAATACTCCTGATTTACCTGGGGAAACAGGTGCTGCTGCATGAGATTCACCTCTGATAGAATACTCCTGATTTACCTGGGGAAACAGGTACTGCTGCATGAGATTCACCTCTGATAGAATACTCCTGATTTACCTGGGGAAACAGGTACTGCTGCATGAGATTCACCTCTGATAGAATACTCCTGTTTTACCTGGGGAAACAGGTACTGCTGCATGAGATTCACCTCTGATAGAATACTCCTGTTTTACCTGGGAAAACAGGTACTGCTGCATGAGATTCACCTCTGATAGAATACTCCTGATTTACCTGGGGAAACAGGTACTGCTGTATGAGATTCACCTCTGATAGAATACTCCTGATTTACCTGGGGAAACAGGTGCTGCTGCATGAGATTCACCTCTGATAGAATACTCCTGATTTACCTGGGGAAACAGTTACTGCTGCATGAGATTCACCTCTGATAGAATACTCCTGATTTACCTGGGGAAACAGGTACTGCTGTATAAGATTCACATCTGATATAATACTCCTGATTTACCTGGGGAAACAGGTGCTGCTGCATGAGATTCACCTCTGATAGAATACTCCTGATTTACCTGGGGAAACAGGTACTGCTGCATGAGATTCACCTCTGATAGAATACTCCTGATTTACCTGGGGAAACAGGTACTGCTGTATAAGATTCACCTCTGATAGAATACTCCTGATTTACCTGGGGAAACAGGTGCTGCTGCATGAGATTCACCTCTGATAGAATACTCCTGATTTACCTGGGGAAACAGGTGCTGCTGCATGAGATTCACCTCTGATAGAATACTCCTGATTTACCTGGGGAAACAGGTGCTGCTGCATGAGATTCACCTCTGATAGAATACTCCTGATTTACCTGGGGAAACAGGTACTGCTGTATAAGATTCACCTCTGATAGAATACTCCTGTTTTACCTGGGGAAACAGGTACTGCTGCATGAGATTCACCTCTGATAGAATACTCCTGTTTTACCTGGGAAAACAGGTACTGCTGCATGAGATTCACCTCTGATAGAATACTCCTGATTTACCTGGGGAAACAGGTACTGCTGTATGAGATTCACCTCTGATAGAATACTCCTGATTTACCTGGGGAAACAGGTGCTGCTGCATGAGATTCACCTCTGATAGAATACTCCTGATTTACCTGGGGAAACAGTTACTGCTGCATGAGATTCACCTCTGATAGAATACTCCTGATTTACCTGGGGAAACAGGTACTGCTGTATAAGATTCACATCTGATATAATACTCCTGATTTACCTGGGGAAACAGGTGCTGCTGCATGAGATTCACCTCTGATAGAATACTCCTGATTTACCTGGGGAAACAGGTACTGCTGCATGAGATTCACCTCTGATAGAATACTCCTGATTTACCTGGGGAAACAGGTACTGCTGTATAAGATTCACCTCTGATAGAATACTCCTGATTTACCTGGGGAAACAGGTACTGCTGCATGAGATTCACCTCTGATAGAATACTCCTGATTTACCTGGGGAAACAGGTGCTGCTGCATGAGATTCACCTCTGATAGAATACTCCTGATTTACCTGGGGAAACAGGTGCTGCTGCATGAGATTCAATTCTGATAGAATACTCCTGATTTACCTGGGGAAACAGGTACTGCTGTATAAGATTCACCTCTGATAGAATACTCCTGATTTACCTGGGGAAACAGGTGCTGCTGCATGAGATTCACCTCTGATAGAATATTCCTGATTTACCTGGGGAAACAGGTACTGCTGCATGAGATTCACCTCTGATAGAATACTCCTGATTTACCTGGGGAAACAGGTACTGCTGTATAAGATTCACCTCTGATAGAATACTCCTGATTTACCTGGGGAAACAGGTGCTGCTGCATGAGATTCACCTCTGATAGAATACTCCTGATTTACCTGGGGAAACAGGTACTGCTGCATGAGATTCACCTCTGATAGAATACTCCTGATTTACCTGGGGAAACAGGTGCTGCTGCATGAGATTCACCTCTGATAGAATACTCCTGATTTACCTGGGGAAACAGGTACTGCTGTATAAGATTCACCTCTGATAGAATACTCCTGATTTACCTGGGGAAACAGGTGCTGCTGCATGAGATTCACCTCTGATAGAATACTCCTGATTTACCTGGGGAAACAGGTACTGCTGCATGAGATTCACCTCTGATAGAATACTCCTGATTTACCTGGGGAAACAGGTGCTGCTGCATGAGCTTCACCTCTGATAGAATACTCCTGATTTACCTGGGGAACAGGTACTGCTGCATGAGATTCACCTCTGATAGATGGACATAGAATTCATCAATGTGGCAGATGATTGGTTGAGTCTCATGGTGAATAAAACATTATTTTAACCCCCCCCCCCCCAATTACCAAAGGGCATGGTAACACCCAATCTTGTGTTGGGGAATAGTACATGGTACATCTCCACATTTTGCTTAAAAGGTTGCACACATTACATTATATATCACATTTCATTCAAAGTATAACCTTGTCATTTGCTAACAATAATGTATCATATTTCAAATATAAAGTCACATCACTTCACATCTGGCTAATCATAAAGACATTTTGTTATATAACTAGTCAAAAGTTGACTGTTTTTTGGAAGGAACTAGAAGTGGACCTGAAATTTTATTCCATATTCAGAAATCCATTTCTTTCCAAATTTTACCAGTGATATGGGGAAGATGAGATTAGGGGAGAAAGTGACCGTTAAACAAAAGAAAATTAAAGAATGGTGATTTGTTGTGCACAATAAAACGAGGTTTAATGCATTTCTCCACACAGCAGGAATTAGACAGTGAAATATTCCATATTTATGATTGATAATAACAGTAATAATAAAACCCATAAGTAGGAGTTTGTGAGTGACTGCATGTTACGATCCGCTCCGCTCCCCGTCCCTTCCTTGGTGTTTTCCTCTGTTTTCCCTGAACCTGATTGTGTCATGTCTGCATTCATTTCCTTATTGTGTCCACATTGCACAATTACTACTCGCACCACATCTTAATTACACAATTCACACTTAATTGCTTCCACCGCATTCCTCATGCGTTTTCTAATTGTTCAATCAATTCGCTGATTTCGCACGCATTTCCCGCAAGCTGCAGTTTATCAGCTCTAATGACACTAGTTATATTAACCGTGCTGTTCCTGTGATTTGTTGTCAGAGTATTACGGTCCTTGTCGCGTTTGTACTTGTTTCCCGATTTTCTAGTTCTCTAGACTCTGGCTAACCGAACCAGGTCTGGATGCCACACGCCCAGGCGTCCCTGTGTGGATCCTGACTCAGCCACCGCCTGATCCTTCGCGACGACCCAGGCGAAAGACCACTCCTGGCTACTTCGCCTCATCCTGCTCACCAGTTCACTGTGGTTTCCACAGTGGACATTGACCTTGTGCTTACGGAAAATAAAGACTCGTTATTTTCTAAATTCTGTCTCGTCGTGCATTTGGGTCCGTACCTGCCAGTACGTCACACTGCAGGCTCTGTGCTGGTGCAGTTCCCTCTCTATGTACTCTGGCTTTACTCCATCACCACACCTCAGGTATGAAACAGGTACGACCAGAGAGATCACATCTTTATCTCTACACTCAATGTTCTGCTCAGCCTGGCCTCAGTCCAACAATACACCTCGTGCAGCTGTGTACAGAACCAATAAGTCACTCCCACTCACTCTGTCACACAGTTTCAGAGAAACGAAACTTAACTTCCATTAATCATTCTTGCAAGTGAGGAAACAAGTTTTGCTGGGATTTTCCAGAGCCATCAAGCATTACATTTTGAAAGGTAAACTGAATGGCAACACATACATGTTCAGCTTTTCTGCCATGACATGATCCCTGCCCAAACTCTACTGCCACAAGGTCAGCTGGCTGGAGCGAGATATAGGGCCCTATCTTACACCCAACGCTAAAGTGGCGGTAACTTAAACGCAAGTGTCTTAGCTAGTTTCAGACCGGCGCAAGGGTTCTTTTAACATCCAGCGCTCACGTTGTTTAAATTGCAAATGATCTTGCACCCATAACAAGTGAACTGGGCATGTTGGTCTTAAGATGAGGAGTGGCCAGGATCATCTTTGCCATACTGCTATCTTGAGCCAGCAGAAAGCGCTTGCACTAAAACCACCACAAACCTGGTCTAAAGCCATGTCCCAGTTATTTCAATGTTATTTTAACTGTGCAATATTAAGATAATATGCGTTCACATAGGTGTGCACACAACTCGCATACACCCTCCTGTCTGTTACACACAGGGGCACGCACACACATGCAAAACTATCAAGATTGTGAAATGAAGATTTTTAAAAATTCCCCAAAATAAAATAAATTCTCTCCCGGAAGAGAAGGCATTAAGCTACCAGTAAAAATGCGGTCATATTTCCATAAGCAGGACAATATAAACCTATTGATTCCCAACGTGACAGCTTTAGTGTATTTATTGTCATCAATAAGGCCAAAGAACACTATTTGTGGTAATAATCAATATTAGAATGCATGTAATATGAAGTTCAGATGAAGCTTGAACATCGCTCGTCAAAATTAATTGCCTGTGACCTGTCTGCTGTGAGAACAGCCTCATAGAATTGCTATTTGACAATGCTTCATTGTATAATCAAACAAAATTAATTAAACAAGCAGGCTAATTTGGCGTATTCTAAGGTGAGACGGAAGCCAAGTTCTGGTAGCTTATTTTCCGATGTTGCAGGTGCTTTTAACAAAATTAAACATATATTTAATAGGAAATAGTTTGGTCGGGAATTACCAGGAACCGGTGTTAAGGTAAAATCCGCCATTTCTTTCCCGTTTTTTCTCCCGTTTTCCCATTTTTTATGTTTCACGTCACGTTTTTCAGTTTACCCTGTTTGTCTCGTTTCTGTGTTCGTTGCAGGCTGGGCGTGGTTCCCGTTTAGTTCTTTGTTTCTCCCCTTGATTGGTTAGCCTATCGCTCTCCCGCTTACACACATTCCTCACTCCTTTAGTGATTCAATCAGTCCCTTCACCTGTTCCCTCCACTATTTAGTTTCCCCTCTCACACCGTTTCAGTGCCAGTTCGTTTTCTCTGCTCCGTTTGAAATCACTCCCAGCCATTCAGTTTCCTAATTTGTTTGCTCGTAATCTGTTTTGTTCTGTTTGTTATCCAGCCTCCTGCCTGCCCTGACCCGCTCTGTCTCCTCTCCTGCCCCGCTTTAGTTCAGCTGCTTTTCCCAAATATACATATATATTCTCCCTGGTGGAGTTTTCATTGAGTTCTGTCTCAGATTCTTGCATTTGGGTCCAGTCCTGTACACTGCCTTAACAGTTCAACTCTAATGTTTGAGATTATTATTGTGTATATGAAAACACGTCATAATATTGATGCATATATTTCTTGCTTGTACACTTTAACCTTGCGCGCAAGCAGGTTTCCCCAGCTGTAAATCACTCTTTTTGCAGTCGCCATTATATTAGCAATCCGCCAAGGTGCAAACGCAGGTGGCTTTTAAAGGGAAGGGGAGATAACGCTCTGATTGGTTTACTGCATGTTACGCCCAAGACACACCAATAATTAATGAAGAGACTAAGTTCAGCCAATTTGGACCTTTCGCCATACTTAGCGCTCAAATAACACGCCGTCTTACTAGTAAAAGTAGAGTTTTTATGCACTTGCGCCTGGCGTTTTAGAGCACTAAGATTGTCAAGATAGAACCCATATTGCGTTTGTGCATGGGGAAGGTGGCAGTGAGATCACAAACGGGGTGGGTGGTGGGGTAGAGGGGGTTGGTTGTATGTCAAACATAGGCCAATCAACAATCTCTTATGTTCATGAACCAATCTCACTTTGTCCTGTGAGCTGATGCATAAGGGAGTGGCTTTGTTTTTAGTTCGTCTTTATATTTGGTGTGAGATGTGTTTGGGTAACATGAGAGAATTAATATATACTGATATACATCCTTGTATTTTACATTTCTTAAATTAAAACCATACAAATCATATCATGTATTTTTTTCAGGGAAATAGGGTCATATAATCATCTTTGTATTCGGCAGATGTTTATTAGAATTTTTATTTTTATTTAATGTGCTGAAAACACCACATTTACACACCTGTGATTATTTTTTGAAAAAAAAGAATTATCTAGCAATCAATTTGGTGCTGGTTACCTTATTTAATTGTTTTTTTGGATTAAATAAATTATGCTTCATTAAGAATTGTGGCCTGGTGTTTGTTTCTGGGTAGAAATGGAACCTGATTGGTTAAAGGTATCAGGTAATAACCTGAACCTCACATACATGTACCAAAATAGGCCTGATTTACCTGGGGAAACAGGTGCTGCTGCAGGAGGTTCACCTCTGATAGATGGTGATGAAAAATTCCTCAATGTGCCAGATGATTGGCTGAGTCTCATGGCGAATAAAACATATTATTATACCCTTTGTACTCTGACTTGATTCCGTCACCAACCCTCAGGAATGAAACAGGTAAGACCAGAGAGATCACATCTTTCTCTCTACACCCACTGTTCTGCTCAGCCTGGCCTCAGTCCAACACCACACCTCCTGCAGCTGTGGGCAGAACCAGAACATCACTCCCTCTCTCTCTGTCACACAGTTTCAGAAAAACTAAACTAAAGTCTATCTATGTTAGAGTGTGAGCAGTAAAATGGCTGAAGGTGGAGGTTTTCTTGATCAGGACCAGTTGAGCTGTTAGATCTGTCTGGATCTACTGAAGGATCCGGTGACTAATCTCTGTGGACACAGTTTCTGTATGGGCTGTATTAAGGGCTGCTGGGATCAGTATGATTATACTGGTCTCTACAGTTGTCCCCAGTGCAGAGAGACCTTCACCCCAAGACCTGTTCTGGGCAAAAACACTGTGCTGGCTGAAGTGGTGGAGAAACTGAAGAAGACAGGACTCCAAGCTGCTCCTCCTGCTCACTGTTACGCTGGACCTGGAGACGTGGCGTGTGATTTCTGCACTGAGAGAAAGCGTAAAGCCGTCATGTACTGCCTGGTGTGTCTGGCCTCTTACTGCAAAACTCACCTCCAGTCTCACTATGAATGTCCTCCTCTTAAGAAGCACAGACTGGTCAAAGCCACTGGAAACCTGCAGGAGAAGATCTGCTTTCATCATGACAAACTGCTGGAGGTTTACTGTCGTTCCGATCAGCAGTGTATCTGTTACCTGTGTATGATGGATGAACACAAAGGTCATGATACAGTCTCAGCTGCAGCAGAAAGGACTGAGAAACAGGTAACAAATGTAATTTTGCCTAACCTAACTTCCAGGACAAATTGTCTGGTGAGGCCACTAAAATAACCACTTCTGCCAGATTTGCTGACTTCAGGAGGTCAAATATGATTTTGTATCTTTTTAATTATATTGAACATATTGTTAATATCCTTTAAATAAGGATATCCTCAAAAAATAGCATAACTGAACACTGGCAAAATTATGTTTTTGATCAACAGAAGCAGCTGGGGGCGACACAGAGTAAATTCCAGCAGAGAATCCATGAGAGAGAGAAGGAACTGCAGGATCTGAGACAGGCTCTGCAGTCACACAAGGTGGGTACTGACCAGAGAAGAACACAACAGCTGGCTGCTGGAAGAGCCATTTCCGGGCTCAGTCAGGGCTCTCCTCCAGTGCAGAGCCCAGTGTTGGGCCACTTTCCAGTCCTGTGGGGCTCAATCCCACTGAGCCACACTGTGGGGAACAGGCTGTCTGGGGTCCCAGTAAGAGCTGAATGAAAGGCCAAGTTAAACTGTACAGCCCTCCTCTCTCTGTGTCTTCTAACAGCACTCTGCACAGACAGCAGTGGAAGACAGTGAGAGGATCTTTACTGAGCTGATCCGCTCCATTAAGAGAAGGCGCTCTGAGGTGAAAGAGCTGATCAGAGATCAGGAGAAGGCTGCAGTGAGTCGGGCTGAAGGACTCCTGGATCAACTGGAGCAGGAGATTGCTGAGCTGAGGAGGAGAGATGCTGAGATGGAGCAGCTTTCACGCACAGAGGATCACATCCATTTTCTCCAGGTAACATCACTGATTGGAAATCAACAACATTTTCAGTCTGTCTGTCTGATTGACTGCCTGTATTTTTGTATCTTTATTTCAGTCTCTCTGTGGCCCTCTAAGACCTGGAGACTTACCCAGCATCGCTATCAATCCAAATTTCTCCTTTGAGGCTGCAAGTGAATCTGTCTCTGAACTGAAAGAGCAACTGGAGGACGTCTGCAAGAGGGAATTTCTTAAGATCACTGAATCCGGTAGAGAGTGAAACATTTGTCCATTTCATCCACTTAAATGCATAATAATAAGTTCAATCAATATGTTAAAATAAGAAAATATGAAGTTGAAGTTTGTTTTTCAAAATTTTGGGGGAAATGTCAGGTATTTTTTGCATCCTGGATGCATTTCAAGTGTTGCTTCTGTCTCTTTGTACCACAGTGAAAGAAGTCGATATTCTACAAATTCCACAACCAACAGTTAGAGAGGAGTTCTCACAATGTAAGTCCCTTTCCACTCAAGAGTAGAACATTTAAACTAAAGGTTATTGTGTTATGCATGAAACATTGTTTTATCATTGGGGCTCATACAAATTTGTGACATATATTATAAACATCCTTCCTCCCAGCAATACAAGGTCACTGATTTTAAGTCTGTTCTTAATGTCTTGTAAAAGTGACCTCATTGTGGCTCTTTAATCAATACAATTAATCATCTAATTAACAAGTTGCCATATACTGTATATAGGCATATATATTGAGAATAATATTTTGCAACTGTGTGTGCGTGTGTGTCTGCATACACATGTTTATGTACACTTTATACAACAGTGAATTCCAACCGCGCATTGTGATTGATCGAGCACGTTCCAAATATAGACTGTATAAAAAAATGGACAAAGTCACTGTGACGTCACCCATTGCCTTCCCACGGCCTCGTAAAAACTGAATTGAGTCTCTGGAAGAGACTCAAGAGACTTTTTCACCGCCCGTTTGTACAAACTGCGTCTGCTCCGTGGAGCCGAAGTGACGTTGTCGATAGCAGGGTCAACCGGATGTGGTCTTCATGGTCCAGGCACAGTATGATTGACAGTTCACGGTGGAGAAGCCCATGACCTGACCAAACCCACCATTTTACAAAACAAACTCACGGTAAACTTCCTAAAGTTGCTAATTTTTTATAATATTACATTTAATTTTCATCCTCGATTTTACTGTGTCATTTATTCACATTGAATGTGTGGTATTCGTCACATAATTAACGTTCATTCAGTTATCTTCAATTTATATTCAGCTAAATCAGCTAATTTGATGAGCTAGATAGCATACCAGCTGAGCTTGGTAGCCAAGCTTGACGCACTGCATCACCACATACGGACGAACATTGGGTAACGCTATTGCCATTAACTATATTGACGGTTAATCAATCACATATGTTATTTTGACAAGACTACTTTTATTATAAATGTCCCTAGCGCCGCTAGAAAGGTAGCAAGCTGTCCCCATAGTCTTAAATGAGCAAACCACTACCGTCTTTTTGGCCAGCCGCTAATTAACTCGACTGTGACAGAGCAGTCTGTCACGGTTTTCTGCAGCATGAAACCCCGTTCTGAAAACTATTCCAGATGAAGTCGGCATTGTAGGTTGCACACACTAGCTAAAGCACAGTAGCCTACATTACATAGTGGCCTAGCTGGCATTAACTTTCATCTGCATCCTGTAACCTCATCAGAAATATTGCAAACATTTACAAATGCAGACTTTTTTCCGATAAATTATTGGTTTTATTTTAAACATCCCCGTATTGAGTCAGTCCAAACATACCGCTAACACTTAACAGTGTAGAAATGTCCGGTTTGGGTTCTAGTTGGAGCAGCTGGCTAACGTTCGTAACTTTAGCGAGGCAATCACGTTAGCTAGCCAGCTTATATAGCCGGCCAGCAAGAATGACCTTAAGGAACTCGAATAAGCTATCGTTAGCTTGCTAGCTAAATGTTAAAACGTCTTGCCGTGAGCTATCGTTAGCTTGCTGGCGATGGTAATGTTCGTGACAGGGGGAGTACGGTGATTGCATACGGGAGGGGGTGGAATAGTTCAATTTAAATCAAAATTGATAAGGTTATACAGGTATGGAGCAATTGCTTTCAGATACTTAACCCACAGTTTGGCTGCTTGCTCCGAGACGCTGGGCCTGTAGTGTAGCTGCAACATCCCCTGCTGTCTCTCATCTCACGAAACAGTATTTTTTTTCATAGTAGACACATCATAGCTTGTTCCAAAATGAATATGTGATGACAGACATGTTGAAGATGAGCGACAAGGCAGTCAATGTATTATGTTATGAACTGCATCCACAAAACAACAGCTTGTTCACGGTAGGCTACTAAGGAATGTTCTCCATCGACTTCCCCTCAAAAATACAGCGTGTCTCTCTGTCACAAGCATAGACTGTATGAAGGTCCCAAGATGCTAGCGCGCGTTTTAGACCAATGACTGTTGACTCCCCCTTCTGGTCCCGCCCCTTCGAGTGAGGGCAGTGAGAACCCTATAGAACCTATCTTTGGCAGTGACCCCAGGATTCAACCTGTCCCTCTGATTGGTCCTGAACAAATGTTAATACCCTGTCTTAGTATTTTGACAACATTGCTGCCATTCACTTATATGGTGAAAGCCTAACACTGGAGCCAACTGCAGTGGCGTTAGTGAGCAACGGCACTATGGCCGCTCCCAGCTCAATGAGGAAGTGAGCTTCAAAATGAAAGCCCGGTTTTGGCCCCTTGGTTCCAAACCGTTTGTATATTCATGATATGTGAGCTGGTATATCCCTTTGTGGTTTGTTTACATTTTAGCAGCTGGCATACTTTAAGTTGCTTAGCAACGTAAAACTATGTGGGTATTATTTTCTGAATGTGCAGATATAAAAACAATGTAATCTTTAATATTTAATCTTGAATTTTAATATTAGGTCGGTAGTGTCTGACGGTCAATCTAGCACACATCTAGGTTGCTATACCCCGTTGGAAGAGGGACTAATTTGCGCTCGTGGTTTCAGGCTTATGATATTTGCTGGAATACTTAAGTGATGTTAACGTTTCCATTTCAACATAATCGCATATTTCGAAACGCAAGTTTTGATTACAATTTTTTGTTGTTGTTGGTAAGCTGTTGTATAAATGCAATAATGGGCAACTAATGCTATCATAAGGAAAAGAAAACTACCGGTAAATGAAGGCTACATGTCGACTGCCTGTCAAAAGAGAAGACAGGTCTATCGCAACGCTACACAAACCACAGCGGTTCATCTCCTATGGAGTCCTATGGAAATAGTGTCAGTCACTGGACATCAGTCAGAAAGCAGCTTGCGAAGCTACTGGCACCATCACTCATGTAAACAGAAATAAATAAATTAATATATTAAAATAAATATACGATAAATAAATTGTAAACTTGTAATTGTATAAGCTGAAATGGATGATTAAGGACACTTGTTTGACATTGAATATCTTAGTTACATCAACACTGAGCTGGCTAAGCAGTTTGGTGTAAATATGTGTCATATATTCATAGTATACACTATGGCACGCATGGGTTGTGATATGCCTCAGGCGAGTACTAAAGAGACGTCTAGGTTTCACCGCCGGGCCCCCCAGGGGGCACACTTTGCCATGCCAGCATCTAGCGATTTCCTGGCAGAGCTACGTAAGCGTTGGCCACGCCCTGGCTTACAGCGGGTGGCCAAAAATGTAAGACATTTGCATCTATGTCGGACACTGGGGTCCATGGGCTGGACCGTATGCCTTCTGTTGAACCCGCCATTGGGGCACTGGTAGCGTCCCCAGAGGAGGCGGTCTGGGAAGACGCCCGCTGCCCTAAGCCACAATGCAGAACAACAGACGATCTGCTCTGTACAACATATGATGTGGCTGCCAAGGCGGGGCGGATTGGTATTTCGCTTTCTTAGCTGATGCTCGGCCTGTCGCAGACGCTGCTTGATGCGGGGTCGACACTTCAATCGCAACAGAGCAGCTCTTTTTGACACTCTCGGCTAAGCAAGATGAAGCTCTGGGTATAGCCACTGAGGAGCCCGACCCTTTGTTAACGGGGTGCGGTTCCCCCGTCCTGCGGACGCTACTTAACTCCAGAGCCCCCTCCACGAGGAAGGCCTGTGGGTATACAGGAAGGCCTGTTGGTATACATGAAGGCCCGTGGGTATACAGGAAAGCCTGTTGGTATACATGAAGGCCTGTGGGTATACAGGAAGGCCTGTTGGTATACATGAAGGCCTGTGGGTATACAGGAAAGCCCGTGGGTATACAGGAAGGCCTGTTGGTATACATGAAGGCCTGTGGGTATACAGGAAGGCCCGTGGGTATACAGGAAGGCCTGTGGATATACAGGAAAGCCCGTGGGTATACAGGAAGGCCTGTGGGTATACAGGAAGGCCTGTGGGTATACAGGAAGGCCTGTGGGTATACAGGAAGGCCCGTGGGTATGGAGGCCGGCTGACTCAGGAGTCACATTGCGGCCCAATCCATCTTTTTTGCCGAAAATCGTTTCGGCCTTTTATATTAACCAGCCGATCGAGCTCGCTGCGCTCCCCCCCCCCCCCCAGGCAAGGACCTGGGGGACGCAGACCTGGTATGTCCTGTGCGTGCGCTGCGACGCTACATCGAAGCTTCCATCAGACGCTTCCATCAGACGTACAGGGCAACTCTTTGTTTGCTCCGGTAAAACTAAAGGGAATGTGCTCTCGGCTCTAGTAACACAAGTAGACTTTCTGGCCAAACGTTATTGTTAACAGCATTAACAGAAGTTAGATCTACATTATATCATGTTAATGTGGTGTATCCTATCTGTCCAGCTTATTGCGTTTAACTAACGTTTAAAATTAAGTTCTCAACTTGCTGCTGATCAAACGTTGACAGTTTACGACGGTTAGCTTGCAGTAATTTATAACGTAACGTTAAATTAAATACAGCAAGATTTGATCCATTTAGTACGTTAAATCTTTGATGATCAAGTCAGCTGCATTGTGATTGCCTACCCAGGTGATACACTTTTTTCCACAGGGTTGCGCACGCATCCTATTTTGTTTACAAACAAGAAATGGGTCTATATGGAAATAAATAAAAGTGAAAATAAATCTGAATTTAAAAAAATTATTGTATAAAAAATTAATTGGACATAGATTTACATTTCTATATTCATTTCCAGATTTATTTATTAATTTTCATATTTTTTATTTATGTATTATTGTGGCACTTTCTGTGTTCCATACACATACATTACTTAGACAAAAGTATACAGCCACCTGCTCATCCAACATCCCAAAATCCAAAATCATGGGCATTATAGTTTTTTTTACAATTGGTTACAAGCATGTCTCAATGCTAGACTTACTTTTTCAAAACTCTTCACACTGTTAGCACAACAGAGGTCTATGCGGACTAAACTGTGACTGACTCTTGCCTTGCTTTCACACAAAATGCATTGGTTTAACACAAAAGACATTCAATGACCACAGCTTTCAAAATTCTTGAATTATTTTCTCACTCAAAGTCAACCACCAACAAAACCATGTGCATCTACAGCCCATTTTGCAAATGCTTACATATACTTTTCAAAACTTCAAAAAATTTTAAGCTCAACATAGATTCAAATGGACAGCAGTTTGACAAATTACAAATACCCCATTGAAATACATTCAAAATCTTAAAAAATGGTTATGGAGAAATAGTGAAAACTATTGATTGAAATTATGTAAATTAAACCAACCACAGGTGATTCCCATCTCAGTTGGAGACCTACCCTGGTGTTTTTGATAGATTACTTTACCAACAAAAAAATATATATATATATACACACAACAAAAAACTAGAGAGCGCAAAATGATTTACTACTTCAAAGATTGCCATAAAATAACACATCTACTGTAATGCTACCTGTTGTTAGTGTTTTTTAGGTAATTGTGTTATGAGTGACAAAGTGTTGCTGTTGGAGAAAACTAGTGCTGGAGTTTTGGTATAATTATTTGATTTTGACACAAGTATGCAGTGTTTTGGTAGTTTTGGTGCATTTTAGGTGTGAAATTAACTGTTGTGCCGAGCTGCGTGTTGCTACAGACAACAGTGTGAAGAGTTTTGAAAAAGTGGAATCAGTATTGAGAAAAGTTTGTAGCCAATTGTAAAAATTGGTGCAATCAAGAATTTTCGCTGACCTCTTTTTTTATTTTATAATTTAACGTAAGTACCGCGGGTGTGCGTCCGCGTCTGCGCTTGTCCGTTATATCGTAAAAGTAACTCCCCGTTAACCAGCCACGTATGAAAAACATTTCTGCATTTCCTCCTGCGCCCCCCCTGTAATACCACGGCGCCCCCCTAGGGGGGCGCGCCCCACAGTTTGAGAAACGCTGCACTAGATGTTTGAACATTGATGTGGGGACTTGCTTTCATTCAGTCAGAAGAGCATTAGTGAGGCCCGGGCACTGATGGGGGCAATTAGGCCTGGCTCACAGTCGGCTTTCCAATTGATCCCAAAGATGTTCAATGGGGTTGACGTCAGAATTCTTTGCAGGCCAGTCAAGTTCTTCCACAACAATCTTGACAAACCATTATTGCATGGACCTCAATTTGTTCACTGGGGGAATTGTCATGCTGATACAGGAAAGGGCCGGCCCCAAACTGCTGCCACAAAGTTGGAAGCACAGAATCATTTAAAATGTTATATGCTGTAGTGATAAGAATGTTCTTGACTGGAACTAAGGGGCCTAGCCCAAACCAAGGGGTGTCTGGATACTTTTGGCCATGTAGTGTACTTCATACTTCAGAATGCATATTACATTTAGAGTAAGTGGAAGGAATGTGCACTATTTTAAATTTAAATATTAAATATAAATATTTGACATTTTTGGTGTTTTTTAAAAAAACTGTGTTTGAATGATGGAAACATTTTGTAAATGTGGGAATCATTGTTTTTATATTTTGTCATGATAATTAAATAATACATGATTTTTGGAAATAGTTTTTAATATTTATATTAAGTTTTTGTTGTTTAGGTTTGTTTAAAGGACCATGTTAGTGCCATTTGGATTTAAATATTGACCCCCTCTTCTTTCAGATTACTGTGATCTCACACTGGACCCAAACACAGCCTGTACAAAACTGTCTCTGTCCAAGGGGAACAGAGAGGTGACCCACACCAACACCGCCCAGTCATATCCTGATCACCTAGCCAGATTTGACTACTGGGAGCAAGTGCTGTGCAGAGAGGGTCTGTCTGGACGCCATTACTGGGAGGCTGAGTGGAGTGGGAAAGGGGATGTTTACATAGCAGTGTCATATGAAGGGATAATGAGGAAAGGATGGGGTTACAATGCTCTCTTTGGATATAATGACAAGTCCTGGAGCCTGTGGTGCTCTCCTTCCAAATGTTATTTCTATCACAACAAAAAATGCACTAGGCTTCCTGTCCCCCTCTCTTCCAGAATAGGAGTATACCTGGATCACAGGTCAGGAACTCTGTCCTTCTACAGCATCTCTGACACAATGACCCTCCTGCACAGAGTCCAGACCACATTCACTCAGCCCCTCTATCCTGGGTTTTATGCTAACGCAGCAGAGTCTATCATTAAACTGTGCTCCGTGGGGTTAGAGGAGAAACAGTAATATGGTCCATCTCTGCCCAGACAGGCACACTCCAGTGTCTGAACCAGACAGGCACACAAGAACACTTGCCACTAAGAATTAGAATTTTAATTATCTTAAAAGATACGTTTTTAAACATGTGAATTCATAGTTATATGTGAAATTATGAAGCATTCTCTGTGTGCGTAGAATATTTGTGAGTGGCCATTCTCTCTTTCCTGTTAGAACGCATCACAGGCTTGGGAACTGGTAGGTTTTGTGACATTTAAGGATATGAACTCTTGAGGATGTTGAACTAATCTCTGCACGCATGCAGTACTGCCCCAGAGGCTCATGGGAAGGCAGCTGAGCTGGTGCAATGGATCAGGAAGCTCAGGCCAGACAAACCAGATGTGCACTCAACAAAGCCCCTGAGTTATACCACAGATTCTAAAGACAAACTAGATGTGCGTTCAACAAGGCGAACCTCTGATAGCGCTCGCTAAAATAATCAAACTTAGTTCTGTTCACCAGGTACAAACTTATACCCCTTTCACACACAAAACCTGGAAATGACACAGGATATTGAACATGGGTTTGACCAGCATTTGACCCATTCACAACACACAACTGATGCTCTGTACTGTTACACAGCATGAGAGCATCCTGTAGTTAAATATCAGAAAGGACAGAAAGAATGTGGGAGTTGGGTATCTGGTGTGTCCGTAGGTTCTGTGGTTCAACCTGTAGGTATGGACAGCTTGGCTTTGAGGCATCGAGGTCATAGGTCATGTGGTCTCTGCTGAAGAAGTGCAGAGACACCTGTAAGACACACCTGTAAGACACACCTGTAAGAGACACCTGTAAGACACACCTGGGGTTCATTCCATTCGCTTATTTTATCCAACCTCGTCCCCTTTTTCTCAGAATGCGTGACGTGAACAAATTATCCACCTCTCCACATCTGCCACTTTACACAAATCAAATTTTACCGTTCCTTTCCATTAATTATAATGCTCTTTAATCCATAATTACAATCATTCTTTATTGATTGTCACTGTACAGGACCCCATAGACTGTCCTATAGACTTGCAATGTGTGGAGTTTGCAGAGAATGTTTTGATTTTCTTCTGTACATTACCCACTTTATAATTTTCACTTGATTTCCATAGCATCTATAAAATGTATACATGCTCTTAAACATGTGATAAATAAGGTTTATAGTACTGATGGTCTTACCTGTAACCTGTAACCTGTAACACAGCCTCCCAAATGGGAAGATATAAAGGTGTAGAAACTTAGGGGCGCAGTGGAAACCTCTTCACTGCAAGAGAAATCAGAATGAACACTGAGCTCTAATTATGTTATACTTATACCATCACAGTTCAAGTATTTTAATTAATCAAATCAAAAAAATATAATTAAATATACGGTTTTAATCTTTGTATTTACAACACCACATATACATGCAAATCATACTTTCTATTGAAAATAACTATATAACAATTGACTAGGTGCTGATTATGTTATAATTATGTTTGGATTCATTAAAATTATAAAATGCTTTAAGAACTGTGGCCTGGTTTTTGTTTCTGGGTAGAAAGAGATCCTGATTGGTGAAGGGATCTGTACATAAATGTGCCAAATAGCCCTGATTTACCTGGGGAAGCAGGTGCTGCTGTATGAGATTCACCTCTGATAGATGTAGACAGAATTTGTCAATGTGACAGATGATTGGCTGAGTCTCATGGCGAATAAAACATATTATTTTAAACCCCCACCCCCCAATTACCAAAGGTGATGGTAACACCAAATGTTGTGTTGGGGAATAGTACATGGTGCATCTCCATGTGTAAAAGGTTGCACACATTACTCTCTACTGTAACTAGTCAAAAGTGTACTGTTTCTTGGAAGGAACTAGAAGTGTACCTGAAATTTCATTCAATATTCAGAAATACAGATAATGCCTTTTATACAGATTTTTTTTTTTCAAAATGTTGCCAGTGATACGGGGAAAATGAAATTAGGGAGAATGTGAGCGTTAAACAGAAAATTTAAAAATGGTGATTTGTTTCACCCAATAAAACCAGTTTTAATGCATTTCTCAACAAAGAATTTTACTATGACATATTCCATATTTATGATTGATAATAACAGTAATAATAAAACCCATAAGTAGGAGTTTGTGAGTGACTGCAGGCTCTGTGCTGGTACAGTTCCCTCTCTTTGTACTCTTTACTCCATCACCAAACCTCAGGTATGAAACAGGTACAGCCAGACAGATCACATCTTTATCTCTACACTCAGCTCAGCCTGGCCTCAGTCCAACACCACACCTGTAGCTGTGGGCAGAACCAGTAAGTCGCTCCCACTCACTGTCACACAGTTTCTGAGAAACTAAACTTAACTCTGTCTCTGTCAGTGTGAGCAGTAAAATATCAGAGGCCAGTATCTTGGTGGGTCTGCTCAGAATCAGGAAATATCTCCTGCTCTATGGAGACACATTTGTGTTTTTATCACACAAGCAAAACCGTTGACACTTCAATCAAAATATTTTATTGAGAGCAAAAATATGCCTTACATGCTTTGGGATCAAATATTAATTAACTGGCATTATCTTTTATAGGGCTGCACAGAAGTAATCTAACAGCTTGTTAGCAGTGGTGACAGAACGACTATCTGTGCCGATGATGGTGATGTCATCCATATACGCCCTCACCCCAAGCCGACCTCCCTGGGGATC
>CM040403.1:140297839-140405339 GCA_022702515.1 Ilyophis sp. 1 JC-2022 | reverse complement strand
TTTCAGAAAGTATTAATAGTAATGTCGTTATTTGTAAAGCACTTTTTGAGCATATTCAACACAAAGTGCTTTACAGAGATAAAAGCTTTAGATATAAAAAAGAGCAAACATTTCGTGAAAAAACAGAGTGAAAAACAAAACTTAAAGGGATAGTTGTTTTGTTTTCGTCAGAGTGAGCAGTAAGATAGCAGAGGCCAGTATCTAGGTGGGTCTGTTCAGAACCAGGAAATATCTCCTGCTATTTCTCACACAGATTCAGAGAAACTACACTACATTCTGAACTAAAACCAATCTCTGTTAGTTTGACCAGTAAAATGGCTGGGGCCGGTACCTCAGTGGATCAGGAGCAGTTCAGCTGTGCGATCTGTCTGGATCTACTGAAGGATCCAGTGATGGTAAGATGAAAAAACACAGGTCCAAGTTATATTAAATAATTTTTGAAAGATTGGGTATCATTGCTTTGGAACAGAGTTAGTTTAATTCATGTTCTGCGATAGGCAATATTGTTTGTTGTAACTTGGCCTCATTTTGATATTAATACTTTTAACAGCAGGCCTATTTTTGCATGTTTCAATTAATGACTTACTGAGAGTGCTTTGTTGGCTGTGCATTTGTGTATGTTGAAAACGAACGTTTTTTTTTTAGATATGAATTACAGAAAGGCTACTGTGGCGACAACAGAAGTTGGCATAGTCTATGATAGCCTAATAATTTTAGTAGCATATTAAGAAAATAAATGGAAAGTTTTCTCAAAATGGATATATTCCTGAATTAAACCTTTTACATATTCCTACCTTTTTATTTAATTTGTAGGCCTAATATTCGACCTGGGCATGGCTGTAATCATACAATTGAAGAGTGTTTTCCCAAAACTTGCTCAGGCCACTTTTACCAATTTTGTGAAAAGCAACATTTTTGTTTATTTTAAATTGGTGTTTTTTTGCTTGAAAAATCCTATTTTAAAACTGAAGTCCCTAAGAATTATAGTGTAAAAGTAAAACAGTGCAAATAATGCATTTATCAGAACAATTAGGCTCACCTAATTGTGGTTTTAGTTCAAAACTGGACTTAGTGTGGTTTGTCTACTTAATGTTTAGTGTGATTACGTTTTAATCCGTTTCACAGCCTGGTTGATATGAATCTGTCTAATGTAACGGCTTGCTACAGAATTTTCACAAACTGAGCTTGTTGTAATATATCAAATCTAAAAAATAGGTTCTTCAGTAAATTAGATGTTTGGGTGTAGCCTATACCAATCAGAAAATGGGTGTGCCACCGTGCCAAAGACACCCAGTATAAAGGCTGCCGTCACCAGCGCTTTTACGTCCGTCTCTCTGTTCCAGAGTCGCGCAGTGCTTTTTGTATTCTTTCCTTTGTGGACTTGATATTGTAAGTAATTTATTGCTGTTTTTTCACTGCTATATCAATACGCGTACAAATCCCAAACACAACTGCTTCTTTTCTTCTCGCTTGTCCAGCTGTGTTATCAGGGGACAATAATATTTAGGTTTTGTTTTCTTTTCGTTTGTGTATTGGCCAGTTAGCCAACTAACGAGCGACATAGGGCTGCGAATGGCAAGTTTCTTAACTGTCATAAACTGAACGGTGATGTATAAAACGTCCGTTTGCAGAACATTGTTACTGTGGCTGCGGATATGTCTATTTTGTTTGGAGTGACTTCGGTTATTAGCCTACGTATTTATTAAATGTGTCGCTCGTTGCTGTTGCTTACAGCCCCGGCACGCCCTCTAAAAAAATTATATCACAGTTTGAAAAATGTTGCAGAATAAATATAACGTTCACTGTGAACTGTAGGAAAACGTACAAAAACGGTTTACATGTTGAAGGTCTGCGTTAAAGATAATGAAACCATTCATTAATTACATTGAAGTGACTTTAGGTCAATGTCTTTGGAGCAGGTGCACAGACTTTTTTTTTGGGGGGGGCACATGTGCTAAAAAAAAAAGGTGGGGGGCACTTGTGATAAACCTGACCATATATGTGAAATTGTGTTTCTCCTAAGAGGTTTAAGCGTGGTGTTGTATAGGGGATGACACAGAGACTAGCGTTCACTGCACAAACATTATGCATGCTTACTTTATATACATTTATGTTCATATTTTTTTCTCAAATGGTTTTTGGCAAAAACCCTATGCAAATAAATTTAAAAAGGCACATAGTCCAAATTTAACCATTTATTGTGGTATGCCTGGGGATCCATGCTCTAATGGAGCCCGTTCCCTCTGCTGCCTGCTGTAGCTCCCGAGCCTTTCTCAGGTCTCTCCTTTCTGGGCACTGCACTGCAACCATCAAGAGTTGCACAGCAGGGCTATATGTGTTACCATTGAATAACCAGGACTGTATTGCAACTCTCACTAAATCACTAATTAACGCATCCATTAGCACTAAGACTGCATTGATAATCTATACAGATTAACCAGACCGATAGAAATGTAGGCCTATAATAAATGCTTATTCTGCTATCTACTATTCAAATTAATACAATTATTTTACAGATACTCCATTGCCTTTGTCCCACATCACATTACAATCTAACAACACCGTCAAAAAAACCTCCCATTCTGTTTCTTTACTCACATTCTTTTCTCATTCTCAACTGACAAAGGAGATAACTTGTGTAAAAAATATTTGAAGGTATGAAAGATGAACAAATATCATCCAAGCTGGATTCAGAGTCCACATCTAAAAAAGTACCCTGGCTTAGTTTTCTATATGGCTGGACACAGCAGTAGTAGGTTGGCTCCCATAGTGAAATTGGATTAATGTACAATGTGCAGATGCTTAAACTGATATCAGGTGAGGATGTGACTGACCGAATTATATAATTAAGAGCATACATTTCAGCAACACGCCCTTATGGGTATCTTCACATTTCATCACGTCATCGTCAGTCTATTTGTTAGAATCTGCATATTTTACCTACTTCCCACTGTAATCATTTCACTGTAAATATCTCCATCCTTTTTGTTTATATTTTTATTTTTACTTATATTTTTTATTTTTATTTTTATCTTGCATATATAATATAATATTGGTTGAAACTTGCACTACTACTTGCACTACTTGTTTTTGTGTTTTGTTTTGTTTTATGTTTTATATTATATTATTTTATGTTTTATGTTGGTTTATGTACGCACCAATAAACCACAGTAAATTCCTTGTATGTAAATACTTGGCGAATAAAGGGATTCTGATTCTGATTCTGATATGCACAAGTGTGAACTATGGCAGCTGCAATACTTTGGAAAGCCAGCAGGGGGAGCCTGAGCCGCACTTCATAATGACACACTGGCCGTGTCCCAAATCGCATACTTCCATGCTCCAAGCACGCATAGCGAGCACGCGCATCCATGTGAGTCCATAGCAAAGTACGGTAGTGCGGAGCACGGGAGTATGCGATTTGGGACACAGCCACGATGTATGAAGTGCTGTAATTTCTACATGATGAAACCAAAATTTATTTAAAAATAAATAAATAAAATTCTCTTTAATAAAAGCTGAGAATCTGCACTTTTACATGTGAATTGTTTAATTACAAATTTAAAATTGTGGAGTACAGAGCCAAATCACAAAAACATGTATTTTCCCCAAACTTTATGGAGGGCACTGTAATATAAGGCATAGGGTATGCCCTGCCATCCCATATACCTTGGCTTTATTGCAGGGACGTGTGAAGTTGTACCTGAATTTTGTTTGATTACATGAGCTCAGAATATACAGAACTGTTTGAACTATGTTTTTAAGGGCTGATAGTTTGTGGTCATTGTGGTTACTTCTGTAAGAAACCTGCCGTCCCAATACAGCCTGCTGATAACAAACATCATAGCATAGGCCGCGGAACGCATTTCGAACGGGTAGGGCCAAGAATGACGTGACGTTCCTCCCCCCCTCCCAAGCCACACTCGTAACGCATAACTTTATTTATTATTGCCGTTTTTATTTGTCCTGATTATAGCCTACACTTGAGTCACAATCAAATAGTATAATATGCATTACTTAATCAGTATGATTAGAAAGCATAAATCATTTGACACGTCAAGTGCAGTTGCATAGGATTAAAAAATGTCAACGCTCACCACTACTTTCATGTTTTCGAAAAGAATGTGCAGCATTTTTCCAATTTTGAAATCCAAGCACTGAAAATGCATTCTCGTTGGTTTTGCTTAAACCCGAACCGAGTCCTTTCATTGTCCAAAAGCGACATTGTGTGCAGAAAAGTTTTACTCTTGTTTGACACAACGTTAGCCATCTGTGGTCCTGGAACCACTGGGGTTGAACAGACCGGTTTCTTTGAGAGGTCCCTTCTCCCTGTACCCTTTTTGTACCTGCGAGAACAGCGGGGTCGTCTGGTTGACTGGACTTTGAGAGATCCCTGCAGCACTCACTGGAACAGTGGACTTCTGCGAGGCTCGTAACGTTAGAGGTAGCGGCAGAGGGTCGAACACTAGTTGGAGCACTGACAGTTGTGGGGCTAATTAGCAATTCTACTGCTGGTTCCTCAAGCTCAGAGGGCTCATTGTCAGCTGGGGTGAGGCTCATAATGTTGGAGGTAGCGGCAGAGGGGCTAGTTGGAGCAGCGACCGTTAGAAATTCTACTTCTGGTTCCTCAGAGGGCTCATTGTGGGCTGGAGTGACGGTGGTTGTCTCAGCTACCTTGGTTAACTTTGACCCGAAGAAATCAGTTATTTTTCGACGCTTCATCATTCAATTTAACGTTACTATTGCTTAAAGTTTAGCGAACACACTAACAGTTAGTTAGTCTACTGACATAGAGCGCTGGTATTTTGTTCTGTGAAATTCACGTTCGTGTGACGCTAAGCTCACGTGACACAAATAACCAATCAATCATTAGGAAACAGAGTTTGTTGCTTGTGATAGGCTACGTACTGTACGTTGGCTTACAGCGCGCAAAAGTGCAATACATTAAGAATGTAACGTATTTGCTTATAGATTTGAATTTTTACACATGTTTATGTTTGATGCACGCCAAAGTAGGTATGGCCACGGCCCTACTGGCCATACCGGTTCCGCGGCCTATGCATCATAGACTTTGTTGCATGACTATGCTGATCATAAACATAAATCAGAGACAATTAAAGAATATTAGGTGGTTCATAATCTGGCGTAATTAACTAAATATTATATCATAACATGGGTTTATCATAAAAAATAATGTACAAATGTAATTTAGAAAACAGGCTATTTATAAAAAGGACTGAATGAAGCAGAGTGTTGTAGTGTACACACGTGTTTTTCTTTAGAACATTTTTGGCTTATCGTAAAACTCAATGCTTCATCTCAACAGAAGAAAAAATGGCCAGAACAGCAGGAAAGGCTATTACATATAAAATTTACAAAGTAAAAACAAATATATAAGATAATATACAAGCTAAAGCAAAATGGCAATAATTAAACCAAAATGGGTGACAGAAATAGTGTTACGATCCAAACGCAGAGACCCAATAGCAGACAAGGATTAAGCAAGAACGAGGTTTATTTCAAAAGTCCGAGGTCAAAAGCCAGGTGATCAGATATGGAGACAGTACAAAACAGAAGGCAATAGAGTTGTCAGGAGTCCAAAAATCGAAAAACCGGGGAAGCACAGGCAGAGGTACAAAAACGGCAGGCAAAGGCAAAGTCGAAAAACAAGCAAACAGTCGAAACCAAAAGGCAATCAGGCAAACAAACAGAATCACTAGGCTAAATCGAGGTCGTACAGAAGGGGTGTCTCAATAAATCACTGGCTTTGAAATCGCAGGCTCAGGAAATAAGGGTAACGTTCTGACAGGGAACAAACATATGTGGGTCTTATACACGTATAGAAAAGGGAGGGGTAACAAACTACGTGAGGTTAACACATTAGGTAACAATGATTCAATCACGAAAACATAACAAAAACACGGAAGGGACTCAGAAACATGCATAACAAACAACGGGCTCGAAGAGGAGCGGAGTGTGCACAGTAATCACAAGAGGTGAAGTCTACATACAAACAGCTAGAGCGAATTACAGAGATCGCGGAAAAACTAGTTAATCTGTTAGTATCTAACTATAAGACAGACAGTTAGTTGTTAGTATACATTTGTGTTAATTGGTTTAGTAAGTGCGCTTAACTAATAAAGCACCCGAGTGATTGTTAGCGCGAGTTAGTAATCTATACAATTACACGTAAAGGAAATCAGGAAGTAGCAGAAACGAAACCCTCGGAAAAATCCCGAAGTCGCCTAAACAGTGCATACACGAGACAGGGTAAACAAACACACGAATGCGACTCGGACAAACCCACGAACAGAGGGGAATGCAATGATGATACTAACAATAATAATACAAACACACAGATATACAGAATATAACAGAAAGTAATTTAACAGCCAAGACCAGGATGGAGATGAATGGCTAATGAAAATGTTTTAATGTTTTTGTTCTTGAAAAACATTGTAATTTTTAAATAATAATTGTATTGGCCCTCTCCCGCAGACTCACAGATGGGAGTGAGGGCATATGTTATTTAAAAAAATAATGCCCAGGTGCACAGGTTCAAACATCCTGCGCTGATCAGGAGCTTATAAACACGCCACTAGCCCAACACCACATGCACGTTGCTGTAGCAGATGGCTCCTATGTTATCTTTAGTGAACATTCTACTATCTGGAATTTTCTACTTTCCAGCATCACCGATTCCCAGTGGGTGACACATAGAAGAGTTTTTCCTGTATTCCAACAGAAATAGAAGTGTTGTTCTGTGGGGGTGTAGTATTGTATATCATGATTTTTCACATGACAGTATCTTGGGTTTTTTTTATAGACTTCACCCAGCCCTAGCCATGAGTAAAGATGAGACTCACGTGGCCAACGCCGCTGACAGTTCCCTGCGAGTGTACTACTCCACAGACCTGCTGATGAGCGCTGACTTGTCCAAGTTGGGAGCATCAGAGAAACCCGAGATGGGTATGGAATGTAATTCCCGCATCCAGTACATACGCATCTCTTCCGACGAATTTGGCAAGATCATAGGCGAGGTGGCCATCTTTGTCACCGTGTTCGTGGAGAAGGGCTCTGACCCCGGCGACTGGCTGAACATCTCCCAGAACTTTTACATCCCTGGCAACAGGTCCTTCATCGTCACCGCAAGTCACAACATCAAGTTCCAGAAGCTCAGAGACAACCTTTGGGAGGACGAGCAGGGCCACTCCCACAGGCCATTCCATCGTTAAACAAAAGAAGCGGTTACAAAATTATGTACATATTCTGGGGTTAAAGTCTCGGTTTCATTTTAAATTGAAGAATGGCTCATTAAATGTTTTAGAAACCTGTTAAGACGTTTTCTTCATTAAAAAACAAATACATTACATTTACGTTTAATTCATGCTCTTGTTCTTGATGTCAGATCCTGGCAACAGTATTACACTATTGTACGGGTGGGCAGTTCTGTTCCGGGAGGGTTTTTGTTTCCATTGGTTACCCCAGTTAGCTAATTGTCTGACACTGATTCACTCATATATTAAATCACAATAAAATGTTTCAAACTGGAAGAAATCTTCAGTCTGTCTGTCATTCATAAGCCTATCAAAGAAATCCTCGTAAAATGACATAAATGCTTTGGCTAGTGAAGTAATTAGAAGCAGAAGTTGGTGTCAATTGCAAAAATTGAGTCCCTCCACGCCGACGCCTGACGTATTGGGAATGCTTTGGGCTCAGCTGAGTAACCAACAAATGTTACATTCAGCAGAAGCTCTTATCCTGAGTGACTTACACAACTATTAACATTTCTTTTATCCACCTGGATATATAGACTGAAGCAATTCTGGTTAACTACCATGCTCAAGGGTAGGGACAACGACCTGTTTTATCCAGGAATCAAACCTGCAACCTTTGGGTCACAAGCCCATGCCTCCAGTCCTGGAGGGGGCGCTGTTTCTGCAGGTTTAACTCCAGTCCTGGAGGGCAGCAGAGTTTGCAGGTTTAACTCCAGTCCTGGAGGGGGCGATGTTTCTGCAGGTTTAACTCCAGTCCTGGAGGGGGCGCTGTTTCTGCAGGTTTAACTCCAGTCCTGGAGGGGGCGCTGTTTCTGCAGGTTTAACTCCAGTCCTGGAGGCAGGGATTAAAGTTTTCTGTCGTTTGGATTCCGGGCCGTTGCCTATGAGATCAATGTAGATCCGCAAAAACAAAGTTTTTTTTAGATGCGAAAACGTCTTTTTCTGCCAAACTAAGGGGTCTGCAGTCATATTTTCAACCTAGTTAAAGTCTAATTACCCACAGCACAAAAGAGTCATCATCAATGCGTGGTTTTACTTGACACAATACGATAACGAAGGTATAGCCTAGTCCAGTTCTGTTACTCATCGGACAGTCAACTCTAGACTGGTTGGTCAGGGTCATACTTGGGCCCTATTGAACACGTGACGATGACTTTGATGAACACCACGCATAGTTGGAGGGAGCAGATAATGATTTTCTCTTCTTGTTAGTGTCAATCCAATATATTCAGCACAAGGTTTTATTTTTTGGTGTTTCCTTTTTAAATATCAATTTCGAGGGAAGGGCATTGTTTTAAATTGTTTTTCGTATAGCCTAGCCTAGACAAGCCTACTTGACTGTGGGTTTTGAAGGAGGTAGCAAATAATAAAACGGTTGTAATTAAACCTCTGCAACTCCGTAGCTATTAGCTAACGTTAGTTAGTGTTGGCTGTAGTAGGCTATTGAAATATTGGATGTATTTAAATATTAGCTCATTTTTAGTTTCCTACTGGGAAATGGATACGCAGATAATAGGCTACATCCCAGCAAAAAGAGACGCACTGATGATGAGTGTAACATAAACAAGAAGAAATGTTTTGTTTTTATCATACTCGAGCAGCTTTGAGCACTTTCCCGCTAGTGCCCTATTCACACAGGAATATGCTGGGGACCTTGTGTGATTTGTAATAAGGATAGAATAACAAGTCCTGGAGTTTGTTCTGCTCTTCCTCCAGTTACTGTTTCTGGCACAATAACAGGAGCACTGAAATCCCTGTTCCCTCCTCCTCCAGAATAGGAGTGTATCTGGATCACAGGGCAGGAACTCTGTCCTTCTACAGCGTCTCTGACACAATGACCCTCCTGCACAGAGTCCAGACCACATTCACTCAGCCCCTCTATCCTGGGTTTGGAGTTGGTCTTGAATCTGTAAAACTGTGATCTGGGATGAGAGAGAGGGAAGATCAGCTGTAATCAGAGTGAGTGAAAAACACCACAGTGAGATAGAGAGGAGAAGTAAATAAAATATTAAAGATGAATGTTGAGGGTCTGATGAGGAGCTCAGTCAGTAAAGACCCTCACCATGAGCACAACTTTACACCTCTACCAGCACTGGGGTCAGAGGAGCACATTTTACACAGTTCTACACCTCTACCAGCACTGGGGTCAGAGGAGCACATTTTACACAGTTCTACACCTCTACCAGCACTGGGGTCAGAGGAGCACATTTTACACAGTTCTACACCTCTACCAGCACTGGGGTCAGAGGAGCACATTTTACACAGTTCTACACCTCTACCAGCACTGGGGTCAGAGGCACACATTTTACACAGTTCTACACCTCTACCAGCACTGGGGTCAGAGGAGCACATTTTACACAGTTCTACACCTCTACCAGCACTGGGGTCAGAGGAGCACATTTTACACAGTTCTACACCTCTACCAGCACTGGGGTCAGAGGAGGACATTTTACACAGTTCTACACCTCTACCAGCACTGGGGTCAGAGGCACACATTTTACACAGTTCTACACCTCTACCAGCACTGGGGTCAGAGGAGCACATTTTAAACCGTTCTACACCTCTACCAGCACTGGGGTCAGAGGCACACATTTTACACAGTTCTACACCTCTACCAGCACTGGGGTCAGAGGAACACATCTTACACAGTTCTACACCTCTACCAGCACTGGGGTCAGAGGAACACATCTTACACAGTTCTACACCTCTACCAGCACTGGGGTCAGAGGAGCACATTTTACACAGTTCTACACCTCTACTAGCACTGAGGTCAGAGGAGCACATTTTAAACCGTTCTACACCTCTACCAGCACTGGGGTCAGAGAAACACATTTTACACAATTCTACACCTCTACCAGCACTGGGGTCAGAGAAACACATTTTACACAGTTCTACACCTCTACCAGCACTAGGGTCAGAGGAACACATCTTACACAGTTCTACACCTCTACCAGCACTGAGGTCAGAGGAGCACATTTTACACAGTTCTACACCTCTACTAGCACTGGGGTCAGAGGAGCACATTTTACACAGTTCTACACCTCTACCAGCACTGGGGTCAGAGGAGCACATTTTACACAGTTCTACACCTCTACCAGCACTGGGGTCAGAGGAGCACATTTTACACAGGTCTACACCTCTACCAGCACTGGGGTCAGAGAAGAACATTTTACACAGTTCTACACCTCGACCAGCACTGGGGTCAGAGGAGCACATTTTACACAGTTCTACACCTCTACCAGCACTGGGGTCAGAGGAGCACATTTTACACAGTTCTACACCTCTACCAGCACTGGGGTCAGAGGAGCACATTTTAAACCGTTCTACACCTCTACCAGCACTGGGGTCAGAGGCACACATTTTACACAGTTCTACACCTCTACCAGCACTGGGGTCAGAGGAACACATTTTACACAGTTCTACACCTCTACCAGCACTGGGGTCAGAGGAACACATCTTTACACAGTTCTACACCTCTACAAGCACTGGGGTCAGAGGAGCACATTTTACACAGTTCTACACCTCTACTAGCACTGAGGTCAGAGGAGCACATTTTACACAGTTCTACACCTCTACCAGCACTGGGGTCAGAGAAACACATTTTACACAATTCTACACCTCTACCAGCACTGGGGTCAGAGAAACACATTTTACACAGTTCTACACCTCTACCAGCACTGGGGTCAGAGGAACACATTTTACACAGTTCTACACCTCTACCAGCACTGGGGTCAGAGGAGCACATTTTACACAGTTCTACACCTCTACCAGCACTGGGGTCAGAGGAGCACATTTTACACAGTTCTACACCTCTACCAGCACTGGGGTCAGAGGAGCACATTTTACACAGTTCTACACCTCTACCAGCACTGGGGTCAGAGGAGCACATTTTACACAGTTCTACACCTCTACCAGCACTGGGGTCAGAGGATAACATTTTACACAGTTCTACACCTCTACCAGCACTGGGGTCAGAGGAGCACATTTTACACAGTTCTACACCTCTACCAGCACTGGGGTCAGAGGAGCACATTTTACACAGTTCTACACCTCTACCAGCACTGGGGTCAGAGGAGCACATTTTACACAGTTCTACACCTCTACCAGCACTGGGGTCAGAGGCACACATTTTACACAGTTCTACACCTCTACCAGCACTGGGGTCAGAGGAGCACATTTTACACAGTTCTACACCTCTACCAGCACTGGGGTCAGAGGAGCACATTTTACACAGTTCTACACCTCTACCAGCACTGGGGTCAGAGGAACACATCTTACACAGTTCTACACCTCTACCAGCACTGGGGTCAGAGGAACACATCTTACACAGTTCTACACCTCTACCAGCACTGGGGTCAGAGGAGCACATTTTACACAGTTCTACACCTCTACTAGCACTGAGGTCAGAGGAGCACATTTTAAACCGTTCTACACCTCTACCAGCACTGGGGTCAGAGAAACACATTTTACACAATTCTACACCTCTACCAGCACTGGGGTCAGAGAAACACATTTTACACAGTTCTACACCTCTACCAGCACTGGGGTCAGAGGAACACATCTTACACAGTTCTACACCTCTACCAGCACTGAGGTCAGAGGAGCACATTTTACACAGTTCTACACCTCTACTAGCACTGGGGTCAGAGGAGCACATTTTACACAGTTCTACACCTCTACCAGCACTGGGGTCAGAGGAGCACATTTTACACAGTTCTACACCTCTACCAGCACTGGGGTCAGAGGAGCACATTTTACACAGGTCTACACCTCTACCAGCACTGGGGTCAGAGAAGAACATTTTACACAGTTCTACACCTCGACCAGCACTGGGGTCAGAGGAGCACATTTTACACAGTTCTACACCTCTACCAGCACTGGGGTCAGAGGAGCACATTTTACACAGTTCTACACCTCTACCAGCACTGGGGTCAGAGGAGCACATTTTACACAGTTCTACACCTCGACCAGCACTGGGGTCAGAGGAGCACATTTTACACAGTTCTACACCTCTACCAGCACTGGGGTCAGAGGAGCACATTTTACACAGTTCTACACCTCTAACAGCACTGGGGTCAGAGGAGCACATTTTACACAGTTCTACACCTCGACCAGCACTGGGGTCAAAGGAACACATTTTACACAGTTCTACACCTCTACCAGCACTGGGGTCAGAGGAACACATCTTACACAGTTCTACACCTCTACCAGCACTGGGGTCAGAGGAGCACATTTTACACAGTTCTACACCTCTACCAGCACTGGGGTCAGAGGAGCACATTTTACACAGTTCTACACCTCTACCAGCACTGGGGTCAGAGGAGCACATTTTACACAGTTCTACACCTCTACCAGCACTGGGGTCAGAGGAGCACATTTTACACAGTTCTACACCTCTACCAGCACTGGGGTCAGAGGAACACATTTTACACAGTTCTACACCTCTACCAGCACTGGGGTCAGAGGAACACATTTTACACAGTTCTACACCTCTACCAGCACTGGGGTCAGAGGAGCACATTTTACACAGTTCTACACCTCTACCAGCACTGGGGTCAGAGGAGCACATTTTACACAGTTCTACACCTCTACCAGCACTGGGGTCAGAGGAGCACATTTTACACAGTTCTACACCTCTACCAGCACTGGGGTCAGAGGAGCACATTTTACACAGTTCTACACCTCTACCAGCACTGGGGTCAGAGAAGCACATTTTACACAGTTCTACACCTCGACCAGCACTGGGGTCAGAGGAGCACATTTTACACAGTTCTACACCTCTACCAGCACTGGGGTCAGAGGAGCACATTTTACACAGTTCTACACCTCTACCAGCACTGGGGTCAGAGGAGCACATTTTACACAGTTCTACACCTCGACCAGCACTGGGGTCAGAGGAGCACATTTTACACAGTTCTACACCTCTACCAGCACTGGGGTCAGAGGAGCACATTTTACACAGTTCTACACCTCTACCAGCACTGGGGTCAGAGGAGCACATTTTACACAGTTCTACACCTCTACCAGCACTGGGGTCAGAGGAGCACATTTTACACAGTTCTACACCTCTACCAGCACTGGGGTCAGAGGAGCACATTTTACACAGTTCTACACCTCTACCAGCACTGGGGTCAGAGGAGCACATTTTACACAGTTCTACACCTCTACCAGCACTGGGGTCAGAGGAACACATTTTACACAGTTCTACACCTCTACCAGCACTGGGGTCAGAGGAGCACATTTTACACAGTTCTACACCTCTACCAGCACTGGGGTCAGAGGAGCACATTTTACACAGTTCTACACCTCTACCAGCACTGGGGTCAGAGGAGCACATTTTACACAGTTCTACACCTCTACCAGCACTGGGGTCAGAGGAGCACATTTTACACAGTTCTACACCTCTACCAGCACTGGGGTCAGAGGAGCACATTTTACACAGTTCTACACCTCTACCAGCACTGGGGTCAGAGGAGCACATTTTACACAGTTCTACACCTCTACCAGCACTGGGGTCAGAGGAGCACATTTTACACAGTTCTACACCTCTACCAGCACATGGGTCAGAGGAGCACATTTTACACAGTTCTACACCTCTACCAGCACTGGGGTCAGAGGAGCACATTTTACACAGTTCTACACCTCTACCAGCACTGGGGTCAGAGGAGCACATTTTACACAGTTCTACACCTCTACCAGCACTGGGGTCAGAGGAGCACATTTTACACAGTTCTACACCTCGACCAGCACTGGGGTCAGAGGAACACATTTTACACAGTTCTACACCTCTACCAGCACTGGGGTCAGAGGAACACATCTTACACAGTTCTACACCTCTACCAGCACTGGGGTCAGAGGAACACATTTACACAGTTCTACACCTCTACCAGCACTGGGGTCAGAGGAGCACATTTTACACAGTTCTACACCTCTACAAGCACTGAGGTCAGAGGAGCACATTTTAAACAGTTCTACACCTCTACCAGCACTGGGGTCAGAGAACACATTTTACACAGTTCTACACCTCTACCAGCACTGGGGTCAGAGGAAAACACATTTTACACAGTTCTACACCTCTACCAGCACTGGGTCAGAGGAACACATCTTACACAGTTCTACACCTCTACCAGCACTGGGGTCAGAGGAGCACATTTTACACAGTTCTACACCTCTACTAGCACTGGGGTCAGAGGAGCACATTTTACACAGTTCTACACCTCTACCAGCACTGGGGTCAGAGGAGCACATTTTACACAGTTCTACACCTCTACCAGCACTGGGGTCAGAGGAGCACATTTTACACAGTTCTACACCTCTACCAGCACTGGGGTAAGAGAACACATCTTACACCGTTCTACACCTCGACCAGCACTGGGGTCAGAGGAGCACATTTTACACAGTTCTACACCTCTACCAGCACTGGGGTCAGAGGAGCACATTTTACACAGTTCTACACCTCTACCAGCACTGGGGTCAGAGGAGCACATTTTAAACAGTTCTACACCTCTACCAGCACTGGGGTCAGCACACACAGTTCTACACCTCTACCAGCACTGGGGTCAGAGGAACACATTTTACACAGTTCTACACCTCTACCAGCACTGGGGTCAGAGGAACACATTTTACACAGTTCTACACCTCTACCAGCACTGGGGTCAGAGGAGCACATTTTACACAGTTCTACACCTCTACTAGCACTGAGGTCAGAGGAGCACATTTTACACAGTTCTACACCTCTACCAGCACTGGGGTCAGAGAAACACATTTTACACAGTTCTACACCTCTACCAGCACTGGGGTCAGAGAAACACATTTTACACAGTTCTACACCTCTACCAGCACTGGGGTCAGAGGAACACATTTACACAGTTCTACACCTCTACCAGCACTGAGGTCAGAGGAGCACATTTTACACAGTTCTACACCTCTACTAGCACTGGGGTCAGAGGAGCACATTTTACACAGTTCTACACCTCTACCAGCACTGGGGTCAGAGGAGCACATTTTACACAGTTCTACACCTCTACCAGCACTGGGGTCAGAGGAGCACATTTTACACAGTTCTACACCTCTACCAGCACTGGGGTCAGAGGCACACATTTTACACAGTTCTACACCTCTACCAGCACTGGGGTCAGAGGAGCACATTTTACACAGTTCTACACCTCTACCAGCACTGGGGTCAGAGGAGCACATTTTACACAGTTCTACACCTCTACCAGCACTGGGGTCAGAGGAGACACATTTTACACAGTTCTACACCTCTACCAGCACTGGGGTCAGAGGCACACATTTTACACAGTTCTTCTACACCTCTACCAGCACTGGGGTCAGAGGAGCACATTTTAAACCGTTCTACACCTCTACCAGCACTGGGGTCAGAGGCACACATTTTACACAGTTCTACACCTCTACCAGCACTGGGGTCAGAGGAACACATCTTACACAGTTCTACACCTCTACCAGCACTGGGTCAGAGGAACACATCTTACACAGTTCTACACCTCTACCAGCACTGGGGTCAGAGGAGCACATTTTACACAGTTCTACACCTCTACTAGCACTGAGGTCAGAGGAGCACATTTTAAACCGTTCTACACCTCTACCAGCACTGGGGTCAAGAAAACACATTTTACACAATTCTACACCTCTACCAGCACTGGGGTCAGAGAAACACATTTTACACAGTTCTACACCTCTACCAGCACTAGGGTCAGAGGAACACATCTTACACAGTTCTACACCTCTACCAGCACTGAGGTCAGAGGAGCACATTTTACACAGTTCTACACCTCTACTAGCACTGGGGTCAGAGGAGCACATTTTACACAGTTCTACACCTCTACCAGCACTGGGGTCAGAGGAGCACATTTTACACAGTTCTACACCTCTACCAGCACTGGGGTCAGAGGAGCACATTTTACACAGGTCTACACCTCTACCAGCACTGGGGTCAGAGAAGAACATTTTACACAGTTCTACACCTCGACCAGCACTGGGGTCAGAGGAGCACATTTTACACAGTTCTACACCTCTACCAGCACTGGGGTCAGAGGAGCACATTTTACACAGTTCTACACCTCTACCAGCACTGGGGTCAGAGGAGCACATTTTACACAGTTCTACACCTCGACCAGCACTGGGGTCAGAGGAGCACATTTTACACAGTTCTACACCTCTACCAGCACTGGGGTCAGAGGAGCACATTTTACACAGTTCTACACCTCTAACAGCACTGGGGTCAGAGGAGCACATTTTACACAGTTCTACACCTCGACCAGCACTGGGGTCAAAGGAACACATTTTACACAGTTCTACACCTCTACCAGCACTGGGGTCAGAGGAACACATCTTACACAGTTCTACACCTCTACCAGCACTGAGGTCAGAGGAGCACATTTTACACAGTTCTACACCTCTACTAGCACTGGGGTCAGAGGAGCACATTTTACACAGTTCTACACCTCTACCAGCACTGGGGTCAGAGGAGCACATTTTACACAGTTCTACACCTCTAACAGCACTGGGGTCAGAGGAGCACATTTTACACAGTTCTACACCTCGACCAGCACTGGGGTCAAAGGAACACATTTTACACAGTTCTACACCTCTACCAGCACTGGGGTCAGAGGAACACATCTTACACAGTTCTACACCTCTACCAGCACTGAGGTCAGAGGAGCACATTTTACACAGTTCTACACCTCTACTAGCACTGGGGTCAGAGGAGCACATTTTACACAGTTCTACACCTCTACCAGCACTGGGGTCAGAGGAGCACATTTTACACAGTTCTACACCTCTACCAGCACTGGGGTCAGAGGAGCACATTTTACACAGGTCTACACCTCTACCAGCACTGGGGTCAGAGAAGAACATTTTACACAGTTCTACACCTCGACCAGCACTGGGGTCAGAGGAGCACATTTTACACAGTTCTACACCTCTACCAGCACTGGGGTCAGAGGAGCACATTTTACACAGTTCTACACCTCTACCAGCACTGGGGTCAGAGGAGCACATTTTACACAGTTCTACACCTCGACCAGCACTGGGGTCAGAGGAGCACATTTTACACAGTTCTACACCTCTACCAGCACTGGGGTCAGAGGAACACATCTTACACAGTTCTACACCTCTACCAGCACTGGGGTCAGAGGTACACATCTTACACAGTTCTACACCTCTACCAGCACTGGGGTCAGAGGAGCACATTTTACACAGTTCTACACCTCTACTAGCACTGAGGTCAGAGGAGCACATTTTAAACCGTTCTACACCTCTACCAGCACTGGGGTCAGAGAAACACATTTTACACAATTCTACACCTCTACCAGCACTGGGGTCAGAGAAACACATTTTACACAGTTCTACACCTCTACCAGCACTGGGGTCAGAGCAACACATCTTACACAGTTCTACACCTCTACCAGCACTGAGGTCAGAGGAGCACATTTTACACAGTTCTACACCTCTACTAGCACTGGGGTCAGAGGAGCACATTTTACACAGTTCTACACCTCTACCAGCACTGGGGTCAGAGGAGCACATTTTACACAGTTCTACACCTCTACCAGCACTGGGGTCAGAGGAGCACATTTTACACAGGTCTACACCTCTACCAGCACTGGGGTCAGAGAAGAACATTTTACACAGTTCTACACCTCGACCAGCACTGGGGTCAGAGGAGCACATTTTACACAGTTCTACACCTCTACCAGCACTGGGGTCAGAGGAGCACATTTTACACAGTTCTACACCTCTACCAGCACTGGGGTCAGAGAAGAACATTTTACACAGTTCTACACCTCGACCAGCACTGGGGTCAGAGGAGCACATTTTACACAGTTCTACACCTCTACCAGCACTGGGGTCAGAGGAGCACATTTTACACAGTTCTACACCTCTAACAGCACTGGGGTCAGAGGAGCACATTTTACACAGTTCTACACCTCGACCAGCACTGGGGTCAAAGGAACACATTTTACACAGTTCTACACCTCTACCAGCACTGGGGTCAGAGGAACACATCTTACACAGTTCTACACCTCTACCAGCACTGGGGTCAGAGGAACACATCTTACACAGTTCTACACCTCTACCAGCACTGGGGTCAGAGGAGCACATTTTACACAGTTCTACACCTCTACTAGCACTGAGGTCAGAGGAGCACATTTTAAACCGTTCTACACCTCTACCAGCACTGGGGTCAGAGAAACACATTTTACACAATTCTACACCTCTACCAGCACTGGGGTCAGAGAAACACATTTTACACAGTTCTACACCTCTACCAGCACTGGGGTCAGAGGAACACATCTTACACAGTTCTACACCTCTACCAGCACTGGGGTCAGAGGAGCACATTTTACACAGTTCTACACCTCTACTAGCACTGGGGTCAGAGGAGCACATTTTACACAGTTCTACACCTCTACCAGCACTGGGGTCAGAGGAGCACATTTTACACAGTTCTACACCTCTACCAGCACTGGGGTCAGAGGAGCACATTTTACACAGGTCTACACCTCTACCAGCACTGGGGTCAGAGAAGACATTTTACACAGTTCTACACCTCGACCAGCACTGGGGTCAGAGGAGCACATTTTACACAGTTCTACACCTCTACCAGCACTGGGGTCAGAGGAGCACATTTTACACAGTTCTACACCTCTACCAGCACTGGGGTCAGAGGAGCACATTTTACACAGTTCTACACCTCGACCAGCACTGGGGTCAGAGGAGCACATTTTACACAGTTCTACACCTCTACCAGCACTGGGGTCAGAGGAGCACATTTTACACAGTTCTACACCTCTAACAGCACTGGGGTCAGAGGAGCACATTTTACACAGTTCTACACCTCGACCAGCACTGGGGTCAGAGGAGCACATTTTACACAGTTCTACACCTCTACCAGCACTGGGGTCAGAGGAGCACATTTTACACAGTTCTACACCTCTACCAGCACTGGGGTCAGAGGAGCACATTTTACACAGTTCTACACCTCGACCAGCACTGGGGTCAGAGGAGCACATTTTACACAGTTCTACACCTCTACCAGCACTGGGGTCAGAGGAGCACATTTTACACAGTTCTACACCTCTAACAGCACTGGGGTCAGAGGAGCACATTTTACACAGTTCTACACCTCGACCAGCACTGGGGTCAAAGGAACACATTTTACACAGTTCTACACCTCTACCAGCACTGGGGTCAGAGGAACACATCTTACACAGTTCTACACCTCTACCAGCACTGAGGTCAGAGGAGCACATTTTACACAGTTCTACACCTCTACTAGCACTGGGGTCAGAGGAGCACATTTTACACAGTTCTACACCTCTACCAGCACTGGGGTCAGAGGAGCACATTTTACACAGTTCTACACCTCTAACAGCACTGGGGTCAGAGGAGCACATTTTACACAGTTCTACACCTCGACCAGCACTGGGGTCAAAGGAACACATTTTACACAGTTCTACACCTCTACCAGCACTGGGGTCAGAGGAACACATCTTACACAGTTCTACACCTCTACCAGCACTGAGGTCAGAGGAGCACATTTTACACAGTTCTACACCTCTACTAGCACTGGGGTCAGAGGAGCACATTTTACACAGTTCTACACCTCTACCAGCACTGGGGTCAGAGGAGCACATTTTACACAGTTCTACACCTCTACCAGCACTGGGGTCAGAGGAGCACATTTTACACAGGTCTACACCTCTACCAGCACTGGGGTCAGAGAAGAACATTTTACACAGTTCTACACCTCGACCAGCACTGGGGTCAGAGGAGCACATTTTACACAGTTCTACACCTCTACCAGCACTGGGGTCAGAGGAGCACATTTTACACAGTTCTACACCTCTACCAGCACTGGGGTCAGAGGAGCACATTTTACACAGTTCTACACCTCGACCAGCACTGGGGTCAGAGGAGCACATTTTACACAGTTCTACACCTCTACCAGCACTGGGGTCAGAGGAACACATCTTACACAGTTCTACACCTCTACCAGCACTGGGGTCAGAGGTACACATCTTACACAGTTCTACACCTCTACCAGCACTGGGGTCAGAGGAGCACATTTTACACAGTTCTACACCTCTACTAGCACTGAGGTCAGAGGAGCACATTTTAAACCGTTCTACACCTCTACCAGCACTGGGGTCAGAGAAACACATTTTACACAATTCTACACCTCTACCAGCACTGGGGTCAGAGAAACACATTTTACACAGTTCTACACCTCTACCAGCACTGGGGTCAGAGCAACACATCTTACACAGTTCTACACCTCTACCAGCACTGAGGTCAGAGGAGCACATTTTACACAGTTCTACACCTCTACTAGCACTGGGGTCAGAGGAGCACATTTTACACAGTTCTACACCTCTACCAGCACTGGGGTCAGAGGAGCACATTTTACACAGTTCTACACCTCTACCAGCACTGGGGTCAGAGGAGCACATTTTACACAGGTCTACACCTCTACCAGCACTGGGGTCAGAGAAGAACATTTTACACAGTTCTACACCTCGACCAGCACTGGGGTCAGAGGAGCACATTTTACACAGTTCTACACCTCTACCAGCACTGGGGTCAGAGGAGCACATTTTACACAGTTCTACACCTCTACCAGCACTGGGGTCAGAGGAGCACATTTTACACAGTTCTACACCTCGACCAGCACTGGGGTCAGAGGAGCACATTTTACACAGTTCTACACCTCTACCAGCACTGGGGTCAGAGGAGCACATTTTACACAGTTCTACACCTCTAACAGCACTGGGGTCAGAGGAGCACATTTTACACAGTTCTACACCTCGACCAGCACTGGGGTCAAAGGAACACATTTTACACAGTTCTACACCTCTACCAGCACTGGGGTCAGAGGAACACATCTTACACAGTTCTACACCTCTACCAGCACTGGGGTCAGAGGAACACATCTTACACAGTTCTACACCTCTACCAGCACTGGGGTCAGAGGAGCACATTTTACACAGTTCTACACCTCTACTAGCACTGAGGTCAGAGGAGCACATTTTAAACCGTTCTACACCTCTACCAGCACTGGGGTCAGAGAAACACATTTTACACAATTCTACACCTCTACCAGCACTGGGGTCAGAGAAACACATTTTACACAGTTCTACACCTCTACCAGCACTGGGGTCAGAGGAGCACATTTTACACAGTTCTACACCTCTACCAGCACTGGGGTCAGAGGAGCACATTTTACACAGTTCTACACCTCTACTAGCACTGGGGTCAGAGGAGCACATTTTACACAGTTCTACACCTCTACCAGCACTGGGGTCAGAGGAGCACATTTTACACAGTTCTACACCTCTACCAGCACTGGGGTCAGAGGAGCACATTTTACACAGGTCTACACCTCTACCAGCACTGGGGTCAGAGAAGAACATTTTACACAGTTCTACACCTCGACCAGCACTGGGGTCAGAGGAGCACATTTTACACAGTTCTACACCTCTACCAGCACTGGGGTCAGAGGAGCACATTTTACACAGTTCTACACCTCTACCAGCACTGGGGTCAGAGGAGCACATTTTACACAGTTCTACACCTCGACCAGCACTGGGGTCAGAGGAGCACATTTTACACAGTTCTACACCTCTACCAGCACTGGGGTCAGAGGAGCACATTTTACACAGTTCTACACCTCTAACAGCACTGGGGTCAGAGGAGCACATTTTACACAGTTCTACACCTCGACCAGCACTGGGGTCAAAGGAACACATTTTACACAGTTCTACACCTCTAACAGCACTGGGGTCAGAGGAGCACATTTTACACAGTTCTACACCTCGACCAGCACTGGGGTCAAAGGAACACATTTTACACAGGTCTACACATCTACTGGTTGGGCCCATAAGACAAATACCTCAACAAACACTCCAACAACAATCAGCTTGCTACCTGCTATCTGCTGTGCACAGTACATACGAGACAAGCATACTATGTGCTCTTTAGCCCCTTAGCCTCTCTGTGGATGCTCTTTAGCCCCTTAGCCTCTCTGTGGGTGCTCTTTAGCCCTTTAGCCTCTCTGTGGGTGCTCTTTAGCCTCTTAGCCTCTCTGTGGGTGCTCTTTAGCCTCTTAGCCTCTCTGTGGGTGCTCTTTAGCCCCTTAGCCTCTCTGTGGGTGCTCTTTAGCCCCTTAGCCTCTCTGTGGGTGCTCTTTAGCCCCTTAGCCTCTCTGTGGGTGCTCTTTAGCCCCTTAGCCTCTCTGCGGGTGCTCTTTAGCCCCTTAGCCTCTCTGTGGGTGCTCTTTAGCCCCTTAGCCTCTCTGTGGGTGCTCTTTAGCCCCTTAGCCTCTCTGTGGGTGCTCTTTAGCCTCTTAGCCTCTCTGTGGGTGCTCTTTAGCCCCTTAGCCTCTCTGTGGGTGCTCTTTAGCCCCTTAGCCTCTCTGTGGGTGCTCTTTAGCCTCTTAGCCTCTCTGTGGGTGCTCTTTAGCCTCTTCGCCTATCTGTGGGTGCTCTTTAGCCCCTTAGCCTCTCTGTGGGTGCTCTTTAGCCCCTTAGCCTCTCTGTGGGTGCTCTTTAGCCCCTTAGCCTCTCTGTGGGTGCTCTTTAGCCGCTTAGTCTCTCTGTGGGTGCTCTTTAGCCCCTTAGCCTCTCTGTGGGTGCTCTTTAGCCCCTTAGCCTCTCTGTGGGTGCTCTTTAGCCCCTTAGCCTCTCTGTGGGTCCTCTTTAGCCCCTTAGCCTCTCTGTGGGTGCTCTTTAGCCTCTTAGCCTCTCTGTGGGTGCTCTTTAGCCTCTTAGCCTCTCTGTGGGTGCTCTTTAGCCCCTTAGCCTCTCTGTGGGTGCTCTTTAGCCCCTTAGCCTCTCTGTGGGTGCTCTTTAGCCCCTTAGCCTCTCTGTGGGTGCTCTTTAGCCCCTTAGCCTCTCTGTGGGTGCTCTCTAGCCCCTTAGCCTCTCTGTGGGTGCTATTATTTACTTTTGCCTTTCAGCCACCGCTGCAGGACTTCTATGACTCCTTGAGGTCTTTTGCCTCTCTTAATAGAGACCTTATCCTTGGCGAGGCCAAAAAGAACGAACTGCCACCCTTATAGAGGTCTTTTGCCCGCTTTATAGAGGACTTTTGAAGTGCTCAACAGACAACAAGCAACAACTGATCATCAGATAACAGTATTCATAGGATTTGTCCTCCGTATTTCACACAAGGGGAATTTTTGCCGGCACCTGTTCTTATTAGATGCACCAGGTCGTAAAACTAAAAATAAAAAAAAGGAAATACAGATAGATAAAATAAATAAAACAATAGACAAAGTTAAAAATGACATAAACAAGCAAATAAATAACAATAAAAAAATAGTTACATAGTTAAATAGATTTATAGGATTTTAATTTACTGGAAAGCTGCAGTAAATAGTAATGTTTTAAGCCCTGGTTTAAATGAGCTGACAGTATTTATTGGAAAGCCGCAGGAAACAGTAATGTTTTAAGCCCTGGTTTAAATGAGCTGACAGTATTTATTGGAAAGCTGCAGTAAACAGTAATGTTTTAAGCCCTGGTTTAAATGAGCTGACAGTATTTATTGGAAAGCCGCAGTAAACAGTAATGTTTTAAGCCCTGGTTTAAATGAGCTGACAGTATTTATTGGAAAGCTGCAGTAAACAGTAATGTTTTAAGCCCTGGTTTAAATGAGCTGACAGTATTTATTGGAAAGCTGTAGTAAACAGTAATGTTTTAAGCCCTGGTTTAAATGAGCTGACAGTATTTATTGGAAAGCCGCAGTAAACAGTAATGTTTTAAGCCCTGGTTTAAATGAGCTGACAGTATTTATTGGAAAGCCGCAGTAAACAGTAATGTTTTAAGCCCTGGTTTAAATGAGCTGACAGTATTTATTGGAAAGCCACAGTAAACAGTAATGTTTTAAGCCCTGGTTTAAATGAGCTGACAGTATTTATTGGAAAGCCGCAGTAAACAGTAATGTTTTAAGCCCTGGTTTAAATGAGCTGACAGTATTTATTGGAAAGCCACAGTAAACAGTAATGTTTTAAGCCCTGGTTTAAATGAGCTGACAGTATTTATTGGAAAGCCGCAGTAAACAGTAATGTTTAAAGCCCTGGTTTAAATGAGCTGACAGTATTTACTGGAAAGCCGCAGTAAACAGTAATGTTTTAAGCCCTGGTTTAAATGAGCTGACAGTATTTATTGGAAAGCTGCAGTAAACAGTAATGTTTTAAGCCCTGGTTTAAATGAGCTGACAGTATTTATTGGAAAGCCGCAGTAAACAGTAATGTTTTAAGCCCTGGTTTAAATGAGCTGACAGTATTTATTGGAAAGCCACAGTAAACGGTAATGTTTAAAGCCCTGGTTTAAATGAGCTGACAGTATTTATTGGAAAGCCGCAGTAAACAGTAATGTTTTAAGCCCTGGTTTAAATGAGCTGACAGTATTTATTGGAAAGCCGCAGTAAACAGTAATGTTTTAAGCCCTGGTTTAAATGAGCTGACAGTATTTATTGGAAAGCCACAGTAAACAGTAATGTTTAAAGCCCTGGTTTAAATGAGCTGACAGTATTTATTGGAAAGCTGCAGTAAACAGTAATGTTTTAAGCCCTGGTTTAAATGAGCTGACAGTATTTATTGGAAAGCCACAGTAAACAGTAATGTTTTAAGCCCTGGTTTAAATGAGCTGACAGTATTTATTGGAAAGCCGCAGTAAACAGTAATGTTTTAAGCCCTGATTTAAATGAGCTGACAGTATTTATTGGAAAGCCGCAGTAAACAGTAATGTTTTAAGCTCTGGTTTAAATGAGCTGACAGTATTTATTGGAAAGCTGCAGTAAACAGTAATGTTTTAAGCCCTGGTTTAAATGAGCTGACAGTATTTATTGGAAAGCTGCAGTAAACAGTAATGTTTTAAGCCCTGGTTTAAATGAGCTGACAGTATTTATTGGAAAGCTGCAGTAAACAGTAATGTTTTAAGCCCTGGTTTAAATGAGCTGACAGTATTTATTGGAAAGCCGCAGTAAACAGTAATGTTTTAAGCCCTGATTTAAATGAGCTGACAGTATTTATTGGAAAGCCGCAGTAAACAGTAATGTTTTAAGCCCTGGTTTAAATGAGCTGACAGTATTTATTGGAAAGCTGCAGTAAACAGTAATGTTTTAAGCCCTGGTTTAAATGAGCTGACAGTATTTATTGGAAAGCCGCAGTAAACAGTAATGTTTTAAGCCCTGGTTTAAATGAGCTGACAGTATTTATTGGAAAGCTGCAGTAAACAGTAATGTTTTAAGCCCTGGTTTAAATGAGCTGACAGTATTTATTGGAAAGCTGCAGTAAACAGTAATGTTTTAAGCCCTGATTTAAATGAGCTGACAGTATTTATTGGAAAGCCGCAGTAAACAGTAATGTTTTAAGCCCTGGTTTAAATGAGCTGACAGTATTTATTGGAAAGCTGCAGTAAACAGTAATGTTTTAAGCCCTGGTTTAAATGAGCTGACAGTATTTATTGGAAAGCCGCAGTAAACAGTAATGTTTTAAGCCCTGGTTTAAATGAGCTGACAGTATTTATTGGAAAGCTGCAGTAAACAGTAATGTTGTAAGCCCTGGTTTAAATGAGCTGACAGTATTTATTGGAAAGCAGCAGTAAACAGTAATGTTTTAAGCTCTGGTTTAAATGAGCTGACAGTATTTATTGGAAAGCTGCAGTAAACAGTAATGTTTTAAGCTCTGGTTTAAATGAGCTGACAGTATTTATTGGAAAGCTGCAGTAAACAGTAATGTTTTAAGCCCTGGTTTAAATGAGCTGACCGTATTTATTGGAAAGCTGCAGTAAACAGTAATGTTTTAAGCCCTGGTTTAAATGAGCTGACAGTATTTATTGGAAAGCTGCAGTAAACAGTAATGTTTTAAGCCCTGGTTTAAATGAGCTGACAGTATTTATTGGAAAGCCACAGTAAACAGTAATGTTTTAAGCCCTGGTTTAAATGAGCTGACAGTATTTATTGGAAAGCTGCAGTAAACAGTAATGTTTTAAGCCCTGGTTTAAATGAGCTGACAGTATTTATTGGAAAGCTGCAGTAAACAGTAATGTTTTAAGCCCTGGTTTAAATGAGCTGACAGTATTTATTGGAAAGCTGCAGTAAACAGTAATGTTTTAAACCCTGATTTAAATGAGCTGACAGTATTTATTGGAAAGCTGCAGTAAACAGTAATGTTTTAAGCCCTGGTTTAAATGAGCTGACAGTATTTATTGGAAAGCTGCAGTAAACAGTAATGTTTTAAGCTCTGGTTTAAATGAGCTGACAGTATTTATTGGAAAGCTGCAGTAAACAGTAATGTTTTAAGCCCTGGTTTAAATGAGCTGACAGTATTTATTGGAAAGCTGTAGTAAACAGTAATGTTTTAAGCCCTGGTTTAAATGAGCTGACAGTATTTATTGGAAAGCTGCAGTAAACAGTAATGTTTTAAGCCCTGGTTTAAATGAGCTGACAGTATTTATTGGAAAGCTGCAGTAAACAGTAATGTTTTAAGCCCTGGTTTAAATGAGCTGACAGTATTTATTGGAAAGCTGCAGTAAACAGTAATGTTTTAAGCCCTGGTTTAAATGAGCTGACAGTATTTATTGGAAAGCTGCAGTAAACAGTAATGTTTTAAGCCCTGGTTTAAATGAGCTGACAGTATTTATTGGAAAGCCGCAGTAAACAGTAATGTTTTAAGCCCTGGTTTAAATGAGCTGACAGTATTTATTGGAAAGCTGCAGTAAACAGTAATGTTTTAAGCCCTGGTTTAAATGAGCTGACAGTATTTATTGGAAAGCTGCAGTAAACAGTAATGTTTTAAGCCCTGGTTTAAATGAGCTGACAGTATTTATTGGAAAGCTGCAGTAAACAGTAATGTTTTAAGCCCTGGTTTAAATGAGCTGACAGTATTTATTGGAAAGCTGCAGTAAACAGTAATGTTTTAAGCCCTGGTTTAAATGAGCTGACAGTATTTATTGGAAAGCTGCAGTAAACAGTAATGTTTTAAGCCCTGGTTTAAATGAGCTGACAGTATTTATTGGAAAGCTGCAGTAAACAGTAATGTTTTAAGCCCTGGTTTAAATGAGCTGACAGTATTTATTGGAAAGCTGCAGTAAACAGTAATGTTTTAAGCCCTGGTTTAAATGAGCTGACAGTATTTATTGGAAAGCTGCAGTAAACAGTAATGTTTTAAGCCCTGGTTTAAATGAGCTGACAGTATTTATTGGAAAGCTGCAGTAAACAGTAATGTTTTAAGCCCTGGTTTAAATGAGCTGACAGTATTTATTGGAAAGCTGCAGTAAACAGTAATGTTTTAAGCCCTGGTTTAAATGAGCTGACAGTATTTATTGGAAAGCTGCAGTAAACAGTAATGTTTTAAGCCCTGGTTTAAATGAGCTGACAGTATTTATTGGAAAGCTGCAGTAAACAGTAATGTTTTAAGCCCTGGTTTAAATGAGCTGACAGTATTTATTGGAAAGCTGCAGTAAACAGTAATGTTTTAAGCCCTGGTTTAAATGAGCTGACAGTATTTATTGGAAAGCTGCAGTAAACAGTAATGTTTTAAGCCCTGGTTTAAATGAGCTGACAGTATTTATTGGAAAGCTGCAGTAAACAGTAATGTTTTAAGCCCTGGTTTAAATGAGCTGACAGTATTTATTGGAAAGCTGCAGTAAACAGTAATGTTTTAAGCCCTGGTTTAAATGAGCTGACAGTATTTATTGGAAAGCTGCAGTAAACAGTAATGTTTTAAGCCCTGGTTTAAATGAGCTGACAGTATTTATTGGAAAGCTGCAGTAAACAGTAATGTTTTAAGCCCTGGTTTAAATGAGCTGACAGTATTTATTGGAAAGCTGCAGTAAACAGTAATGTTTTAAGCCCTGGTTTAAATGAGCTGACAGTATTTATTGGAAAGCTGCAGTAAACAGTAATGTTTTAAGCCCTGGTTTAAATGAGCTGACAGTATTTATTGGAAAGCTGCAGTAAACAGTAATGTTTTAAGCCCTGGTTTAAATGAGCTGACAGTATTTATTGGAAAGCTGCAGTAAACAGTAATGTTTTAAGCCCTGGTTTAAATGAGCTGACAGTATTTATTGGAAAGCTGCAGTAAACAGTAATGTTTTAAGCCCTGGTTTAAATGAGCTGACAGTATTTATTGGAAAGCTGCAGTAAACAGTAATGTTTTAAGCCCTGGTTTAAATGAGCTGACAGTATTTATTGGAAAGCTGCAGTAAACAGTAATGTTTTAAGCCCTGGTTTAAATGAGCTGACAGTATTTATTGGAAAGCCGCAGTAAACAGTAATGTTTTAAGCCCTGGTTTAAATGAGCTGACAGTATTTATTGGAAAGCCGCAGTAAACAGTAATGTTTTAAGCCCTGGTTTAAATGAGCTGACAGTATTTATTGGAAAGCTGCAGTAAACAGTAATGTTTTAAGCCCTGGTTTAAATGAGCTGACAGTATTTATTGGAAAGCTGCAGTAAACAGTAATGTTTTAAGCCCTGGTTTAAATGAGCTGACAGTATTTATTGGAAAGCTGCAGTAAACAGTAATGTTTTAAGCCCTGGTTTAAATGAGCTGACAGTATTTATTGGAAAGCTGCAGTAAACAGTAATGTTTTAAGCCCTGGTTTAAATGAGCTGACAGTATTTATTGGAAAGCTGCAGTAAACAGTAATGTTTTAAGCCCTGGTTTAAATGAGCTGACAGTATTTATTGGAAAGCTGCAGTAAACAGTAATGTTTTAAGCCCTGGTTTAAATGAGCTGACAGTATTTATTGGAAAGCTGCAGTAAACAGTAATGTTTTAAGCCCTGGTTTAAATGAGCTGACAGTATTTATTGGAAAGCTGCAGTAAACAGTAATGTTTTAAGCCCTGGTTTAAATGAGCTGACAGTATTTATTGGAAAGCTGCAGTAAACAGTAATGTTTTAAGCCCTGGTTTAAATGAGCTGACAGTATTTATTGGAAAGCTGCAGTAAACAGTAATGTTTTAAGCCCTGGTTTAAATGAGCTGACAGTATTTATTGGAAAGCTGCAGTAAACAGTAATGTTTTAAGCCCTGGTTTAAATGAGCTGACAGTATTTATTGGAAAGCTGCAGTAAACAGTAATGTTTTAAGCCCTGGTTTAAATGAGCTGACAGTATTTATTGGAAAGCCACAGTAAACAGTAATGTTTTAAGCCCTGGTTTAAATGAGCTGACAGTATTTATTGGAAAGCTGCAGTAAACAGTAATGTTTTAAGCCCTGGTTTAAATGAGCTGACAGTATTTATTGGAAAGCCGCAGTAAACAGTAATGTTTTAAGCCCTGGTTTAAATGAGCTGACAGTATTTATTGGAAAGCCGCAGTAAACAGTAATGTTTTAAGCCCTGGTTTAAATGAGCTGACAGTATTTATTGGAAAGCTGCAGTAAACAGTAATGTTTTAAGCCCTGGTTTAAATGAGCTGACAGTATTTATTGGAAAGCTGCAGTAAACAGTAATGTTTTAAGCCCTGGTTTAAATGAGCTGACAGTATTTATTGGAAAGCTGCAGTAAACAGTAATGTTTTAAGCCCTGGTTTAAATGAGCTGACAGTATTTATTGGAAAGCTGCAGTAAACAGTAATGTTTTAAGCCCTGGTTTAAATGAGCTGACAGTATTTATTGGAAAGCTGCAGTAAACAGTAATGTTTTAAGCCCTGGTTTAAATGAGCTGACAGTATTTATTGGAAAGCTGCAGTAAACAGTAATGTTTTAAGCCCTGGTTTAAATGAGCTGACAGTATTTATTGGAAAGCTGCAGTAAACAGTAATGTTTTAAGCCCTGGTTTAAATGAGCTGACAGTATTTATTGGAAAGCCGCAGTAAACAGTAATGTTTTAAGCCCTGGTTTAAATGAGCTGACAGTATTTATTGGAAAGCCGCAGTAAACAGTAATGTTTTAAGCCCTGGTTTAAATGAGCTGACAGTATTTATTGGAAAGCTGCAGTAAACAGTAATGTTTTAAGCCCTGGTTTAAATGAGCTGACAGTATTTATTGGAAAGCTGCAGTAAACAGTAATGTTTTAAGCCCTGGTTTAAATGAGCTGACAGTATTTATTGGAAAGCTGCAGTAAACAGTAATGTTTTAAGCCCTGATTTAAATGAGCTGACAGTATTTATTGGAAAGCTGCAGTAAACAGTAATGTTTTAAGCCCTGGTTTAAATGAGCTGACAGTATTTATTGGAAAGCTGCAGTAAACAGTAATGTTTTAAGCCCTGGTTTAAATGAGCTGACAGTATTTATTGGAAAGCTGCAGTAAACAGTAATGTTTTAAGCCCTGGTTTAAATGAGCTGACAGTATTTATTGGAAAGCTGCAGTAAACAGTAATGTTTTAAGCCCTGGTTTAAATGAGCTGACAGTATTTATTGGAAAGCTGCAGTAAACAGTAATGTTTTAAGCCCTGATTTAAATGAGCTGACAGTATTTATTGGAAAGCAACAGTAAACAGTAATGTTTTAAGCCCTGATTTAAATGAGCTGACAGTATTTATTGGAAAGCTGCAGTAAACAGTAATGTTTTAAGCCCTGGTTTAAATGAGCTGACAGTATTTATTGGAAAGCTGCAGTAAACAGTAATGTTTTAAGCCCTGGTTTAAATGAGCTGACAGTATTTATTGGAAAGCTGCAGTAAACAGTAATGTTTTAAGCCCTGGTTTAAATGAGCTGACAGTATTTATTGGAAAGCCACAGTAAACAGTAATGTTTTAAGCCCTGGTTTAAATGAGCTGACAGTATTTATTGGAAAGCCACAGTAAACAGTAATGTTTTAAGCCCTGGTTTAAATGAGCTGACAGTATTTATTGGAAAGCTGCAGTAAACAGTAATGTTTTAAGCCCTGGTTTAAATGAGCTGACAGTATTTATTGGAAAGCTGCAGTAAACAGTAATGTTTTAAGCCCTGGTTTAAATGAGCTGACAGTATTTATTGGAAAGCTGCAGTAAACAGTAATGTTTTAAGCCCTGGTTTAAATGAGCTGACAGTATTTATTGGAAAGCTGCAGTAAACAGTAATGTTTTAAGCCCTGGTTTAAATGAGCTGACAGTATTTATTGGAAAGCTGCAGTAAACAGTAATGTTTTAAGCCCTGGTTTAAATGAGCTGACAGTATTTATTGGAAAGCCACAGTAAACAGTAATGTTTTAAACCCTGGTTTAAATGAGCTGACAGTATTTATTGGAAAGCCGCAGTAAACAGTAATGTTTTAAGCCCTGGTTTAAATGAGCTGACAGTATTTATTGGAAAGCCGCAGTAAACAGTAATGTTTTAAGCCCTGGTTTAAATGAGCTGACAGTATTTATTGGAAAGCTGCAGTAAACAGTAATGTTTTAAGCCCTGGTTTAAATGAGCTGACAGTATTTATTGGAAAGCTGCAGTAAATAGTAATGTTTTAAGCCCTGGTTTAAATGAGCTGACAGTATTTATTGGAAAGCTGCAGTAAACAGTAATGTTTTAAGCCCTGATTTAAATGAGCTGACAGTATTTATGGGAAAGCTGCAGTAAACAGTAATGTTTTAAGCCCTGGTTTAAATGAGCTGACAGTATTTATTGGAAAGCTGCAGTAAACAGTAATGTTTTAAGCCCTGGTTTAAATGAGCTGACAGTATTTATTGGAAAGCTGCAGTAAACAGTAATGTTTTAAGCCCTGGTTTAAATGAGCTGACAGTATTTATTGGAAAGCTGCAGTAAACAGTAATGTTTTAAGCCCTGGTTTAAATGAGCTGACAGTATTTATTGGAAAGCCACAGTAAACAGTAATGTTTTAAGCCCTGATTTAAATGAGCTGACAGTATTTATTGGAAAGCTGCAGTAAACAGTAATGCTTTAAGCCCTGGTTTAAATGAGCTGACAGTATTTATTGGAAAGCTGCAGTAAACAGTAATGTTTTAAGCCCTGGTTTAAATGAGCTGACAGTATTTATTGGAAAGCTGCAGTAAACAGTAATGTTTTAAGCCCTGGTTTAAATGAGCTGACAGTATTTATTGGAAAGCCACAGTAAACAGTAATGTTTTAAGCCCTGGTTTAAATGAGCTGACAGTATTTATTGGAAAGCCACAGTAAACAGTAATGTTTTAAGCCCTGGTTTAAATGAGCTGACAGTATTTATTGGAAAGCTGCAGTAAACAGTAATGTTTTAAGCCCTGGTTTAAATGAGCTGACAGTATTTATTGGAAAGCCACAGTAAACAGTAATGTTTTAAGCCCTGGTTTAAATGAGCTGACAGTATTTATTGGAAAGCCACAGTAAACAGTAATGTTTTAAGCCCTGGTTTAAATGAGCTGACAGTATTTATTGGAAAGCTGCAGTAAACAGTAATGTTTTAAGCCCTGGTTTAAATGAGCTGACAGTATTTATTGGAAAGCTGCAGTAAACAGTAATGTTTTAAGCCCTGGTTTAAATGAGCTGACAGTATTTATTGGAAAGCTGCAGTAAACAGTAATGTTTTAAACCCTGATTTAAATGAGCTGACAGTATTTATTGGAAAGCTGCAGTAAACAGTAATGTTTTAAGCCCTGGTTTAAATGAGCTGACAGTATTTATTGGAAAGCTGCAGTAAACAGTAATGTTTTAAGCTCTGGTTTAAATGAGCTGACAGTATTTATTGGAAAGCTGCAGTAAACAGTAATGTTTTAAGCCCTGGTTTAAATGAGCTGACAGTATTTATTGGAAAGCCACAGTAAACAGTAATGTTTTAAGCCCTGGTTTAAATGAGCTGACAGTATTTATTGGAAAGCCGCAGTAAACAGTAATGTTTTAAGCCCTGGTTTAAATGAGCTGACAGTATTTATTGGAAAGCTGCAGTAAACAGTAATGTTTTAAGCCCTGGTTTAAATGAGCTGACAGTATTTATTGGAAAGCTGCAGTAAACAGTAATGTTTTAAGCCCTGATTTAAATGAGCTGACAGTATTTATTGGAAAGCTGCAGTAAACAGTAATGTTTTAAGCCCTGGTTTAAATGAGCTGACAGTATTTATTGGAAAGCCGCAGTAAACAGTAATGTTTTAAGCCCTGGTTTAAATGAGCTGACAGTATTTATTGGAAAGCTGCAGTAAACAGTAATGTTTTAAGCCCTGGTTTAAATGAGCTGACAGTATTTATTGGAAAGCTGCAGTAAATAGTAATGTTTTAAGCCCTGGTTTAAATGAGCTGACAGTATTTATTGGAAAGCTGCAGTAAACAGTAATGTTTTAAGCCCTGGTTTAAATGAGCTGACAGTATTTATTGGAAAGCTGCAGTAAACAGTAATGTTTTAAGCCCTGGTTTAAATGAGCTGACAGTATTTATTGGAAAGCTGCAGTAAACAGTAATGTTTTAAGCCCTGGTTTAAATGAGCTGACAGTATTTATTGGAAAGCTGCAGTAAACAGTAATGTTTTAAGCCCTGGTTTAAATGAGCTGACAGTATTTATTGGAAAGCCGCAGTAAACAGTAATGTTTTAAGCCCTGGTTTAAATGAGCTGACAGTATTTATTGGAAAGCCGCAGTAAACAGTAATGTTTTAAGCCCTGGTTTAAATGAGCTGACAGTATTTATTGGAAAGCTGCAGTAAACAGTAATGTTTTAAGCCCTGGTTTAAATGAGCTGACAGTATTTATTGGAAAGCTGCAGTAAACAGTAATGTTTTAAGCCCTGGTTTAAATGAGCTGACAGTATTTATTGGAAAGCTGCAGTAAACAGTAATGTTTTAAGCCCTGGTTTAAATGAGCTGACAGTATTTATTGGAAAGCTGCAGTAAACAGTAATGTTTTAAGCCCTGGTTTAAATGAGCTGACAGTATTTATTGGAAAGCTGCAGTAAACAGTAATGTTTTAAGCCCTGGTTTAAATGAGCTGACAGTATTTATTGGAAAGCTGCAGTAAACAGTAATGTTTTAAGCCCTGGTTTAAATGAGCTGACAGTATTTATTGGAAAGCCACAGTAAACAGTAATGTTTTAAACCCTGGTTTAAATGAGCTGACAGTATTTATTGGAAAGCCGCAGTAAACAGTAATGTTTTAAGCCCTGGTTTAAATGAGCTGACAGTATTTATTGGAAAGCCGCAGTAAACAGTAATGTTTTAAGCCCTGGTTTAAATGAGCTGACAGTATTTATTGGAAAGCTGCAGTAAACAGTAATGTTTTAAGCCCTGGTTTAAATGAGCTGACAGTATTTATTGGAAAGCTGCAGTAAATAGTAATGTTTTAAGCCCTGGTTTAAATGAGCTGACAGTATTTATTGGAAAGCTGCAGTAAACAGTAATGTTTTAAGCCCTGATTTAAATGAGCTGACAGTATTTATGGGAAAGCTGCAGTAAACAGTAATGTTTTAAGCCCTGGTTTAAATGAGCTGACAGTATTTATTGGAAAGCTGCAGTAAACAGTAATGTTTTAAGCCCTGGTTTAAATGAGCTGACAGTATTTATTGGAAAGCTGCAGTAAACAGTAATGTTTTAAGCCCTGGTTTAAATGAGCTGACAGTATTTATTGGAAAGCTGCAGTAAACAGTAATGTTTTAAGCCCTGGTTTAAATGAGCTGACAGTATTTATTGGAAAGCCACAGTAAACAGTAATGTTTTAAGCCCTGATTTAAATGAGCTGACAGTATTTATTGGAAAGCCACAGTAAACAGTAATGTTTTAAGCCCTGATTTAAATGAGCTGACAGTATTTATTGGAAAGCTGCAGTAAACAGTAATGCTTTAAGCCCTGGTTTAAATGAGCTGACAGTATTTATTGGAAAGCTGCAGTAAACAGTAATGTTTTAAGCCCTGGTTTAAATGAGCTGACAGCATTTATTGGAAAGCTGCAGTAAACAGTAATGTTTTAAGCCCTGGTTTAAATGAGCTGACAGTATTTATTGGAAAGCCACAGTAAACAGTAATGTTTTAAGCCCTGGTTTAAATGAGCTGACAGTATTTATTGGAAAGCCGCAGTAAACAGTAATGTTTTAAGCCCTGGTTTAAATGAGCTGACAGTATTTATTGGAAAGCCGCAGTAAACAGTAATGTTTTAAGCCGTGGTTTAAATGAGCTGACAGTATTTATTGGAAAGCTGCAGTAAACAGTAATGTTTTAAGCCCTGGTTTAAATGAGCTGACAGTATTTATTGGAAAGCTGCAGTAAATAGTAATGTTTTAAGCCCTGGTTTAAATGAGCTGACAGTATTTATTGGAAAGCTGCAGTAAACAGTAATGTTTTAAGCCCTGATTTAAATGAGCTGACAGTATTTATGGGAAAGCTGCAGTAAACAGTAATGTTTTAAGCCCTGGTTTAAATGAGCTGACAGTATTTATTGGAAAGCTGCAGTAAACAGTAATGTTTTAAGCCCTGGTTTAAATGAGCTGACAGTATTTATTGGAAAGCTGCAGTAAACAGTAATGTTTTAAGCCCTGGTTTAAATGAGCTGACAGTATTTATTGGAAAGCTGCAGTAAACAGTAATGTTTTAAGCCCTGGTTTAAATGAGCTGACAGTATTTATTGGAAAGCCACAGTAAACAGTAATGTTTTAAGCCCTGATTTAAATGAGCTGACAGTATTTATTGGAAAGCCACAGTAAACAGTAATGTTTTAAGCCCTGATTTAAATGAGCTGACAGTATTTATTGGAAAGCTGCAGTAAACAGTAATGCTTTAAGCCCTGGTTTAAATGAGCTGACAGTATTTATTGGAAAGCTGCAGTAAACAGTAATGTTTTAAGCCCTGGTTTAAATGAGCTGACAGTATTTATTGGAAAGCTGCAGTAAACAGTAATGTTTTAAGCCCTGGTTTAAATGAGCTGACAGTATTTATTGGAAAGCCACAGTAAACAGTAATGTTTTAAGCCCTGGTTTAAATGAGCTGACAGTATTTATTGGAAAGCCACAGTAAACAGTAATGTTTTAAGCCCTGGTTTAAATGAGCTGACAGTATTTATTGGAAAGCCGCAGTAAACAGTAATGTTTTAAGCCCTGGTTTAAATGAGCTGACAGTATTTATTGGAAAGCTGCAGTAAACAGTAATGTTTTAAGCCCTGGTTTAAATGAGCTGACAGTATTTATTGGAAAGCTGCAGTAAACAGTAATGTTTTAAGCCCTGATTTAAATGAGCTGACAGTATTTATTGGAAAGCTGCAGTAAACAGTAATGTTTTAAGCCCTGGTTTAAATGAGCTGACAGTATTTATTGGAAAGCCGCAGTAAACAGTAATGTTTTAAGCCCTGGTTTAAATGAGCTGACAGTATTTATTGGAAAGCTGCAGTAAACAGTAATGTTTTAAGCCCTGGTTTAAATGAGCTGACAGTATTTATTGGAAAGCTGCAGTAAATAGTAATGTTTTAAGCCCTGGTTTAAATGAGCTGACAGTATTTATTGGAAAGCTGCAGTAAACAGTAATGTTTTAAGCCCTGGTTTAAATGAGCTGACAGTATTTATTGGAAAGCTGCAGTAAACAGTAATGTTTTAAGCCCTGGTTTAAATGAGCTGACAGTATTTATTGGAAAGCTGCAGTAAACAGTAATGTTTTAAGCCCTGGTTTAAATGAGCTGACAGTATTTATTGGAAAGCTGCAGTAAACAGTAATGTTTTAAGCCCTGGTTTAAATGAGCTGACAGTATTTATTGGAAAGCCGCAGTAAACAGTAATGTTTTAAGCCCTGGTTTAAATGAGCTGACAGTATTTATTGGAAAGCCGCAGTAAACAGTAATGTTTTAAGCCCTGGTTTAAATGAGCTGACAGTATTTATTGGAAAGCTGCAGTAAACAGTAATGTTTTAAGCCCTGGTTTAAATGAGCTGACAGTATTTATTGGAAAGCTGCAGTAAACAGTAATGTTTTAAGCCCTGGTTTAAATGAGCTGACAGTATTTATTGGAAAGCTGCAGTAAACAGTAATGTTTTAAGCCCTGGTTTAAATGAGCTGACAGTATTTATTGGAAAGCTGCAGTAAACAGTAATGTTTTAAGCCCTGGTTTAAATGAGCTGACAGTATTTATTGGAAAGCTGCAGTAAACAGTAATGTTTTAAGCCCTGGTTTAAATGAGCTGACAGTATTTATTGGAAAGCTGCAGTAAACAGTAATGTTTTAAGCCCTGGTTTAAATGAGCTGACAGTATTTATTGGAAAGCCACAGTAAACAGTAATGTTTTAAACCCTGGTTTAAATGAGCTGACAGTATTTATTGGAAAGCCGCAGTAAACAGTAATGTTTTAAGCCCTGGTTTAAATGAGCTGACAGTATTTATTGGAAAGCCGCAGTAAACAGTAATGTTTTAAGCCCTGGTTTAAATGAGCTGACAGTATTTATTGGAAAGCTGCAGTAAACAGTAATGTTTTAAGCCCTGGTTTAAATGAGCTGACAGTATTTATTGGAAAGCTGCAGTAAATAGTAATGTTTTAAGCCCTGGTTTAAATGAGCTGACAGTATTTATTGGAAAGCTGCAGTAAACAGTAATGTTTTAAGCCCTGATTTAAATGAGCTGACAGTATTTATGGGAAAGCTGCAGTAAACAGTAATGTTTTAAGCCCTGGTTTAAATGAGCTGACAGTATTTATTGGAAAGCTGCAGTAAACAGTAATGTTTTAAGCCCTGGTTTAAATGAGCTGACAGTATTTATTGGAAAGCTGCAGTAAACAGTAATGTTTTAAGCCCTGGTTTAAATGAGCTGACAGTATTTATTGGAAAGCTGCAGTAAACAGTAATGTTTTAAGCCCTGGTTTAAATGAGCTGACAGTATTTATTGGAAAGCCACAGTAAACAGTAATGTTTTAAGCCCTGATTTAAATGAGCTGACAGTATTTATTGGAAAGCCACAGTAAACAGTAATGTTTTAAGCCCTGATTTAAATGAGCTGACAGTATTTATTGGAAAGCTGCAGTAAACAGTAATGCTTTAAGCCCTGGTTTAAATGAGCTGACAGTATTTATTGGAAAGCTGCAGTAAACAGTAATGTTTTAAGCCCTGGTTTAAATGAGCTGACAGTATTTATTGGAAAGCTGCAGTAAACAGTAATGTTTTAAGCCCTGGTTTAAATGAGCTGACAGTATTTATTGGAAAGCCACAGTAAACAGTAATGTTTTAAGCCCTGGTTTAAATGAGCTGACAGTATTTATTGGAAAGCCACAGTAAACAGTAATGTTTTAAGCCCTGGTTTAAATGAGCTGACAGTATTTATTGGAAAGCTGCAGTAAACAGTAATGTTTTAAGCCCTGGTTTAAATGAGCTGACAGTATTTATTGGAAAGCTGCAGTAAACAGTAATGTTTTAAGCCCTGGTTTAAATGAGCTGACAGTATTTATTGGAAAGCTGCAGTAAACAGTAATGTTTTAAGCCCTGGTTTAAATGAGCTGACAGTATTTATTGGAAAGCTGCAGTAAACAGTAATGTTTTAAGCCCTGGTTTAAATGAGCTGACAGTATTTATTGGAAAGCTGCAGTAAACAGTAATGTTTTAAGCCCTGGTTTAAATGAGCTGACAGTATTTATTGGAAAGCCACAGTAAACAGTAATGTTTTAAACCCTGGTTTAAATGAGCTGACAGTATTTATTGGAAAGCCGCAGTAAACAGTAATGTTTTAAGCCCTGGTTTAAATGAGCTGACAGTATTTATTGGAAAGCCGCAGTAAACAGTAATGTTTTAAGCCCTGGTTTAAATGAGCTGACAGTATTTATTGGAAAGCTGCAGTAAACAGTAATGTTTTAAGCCCTGGTTTAAATGAGCTGACAGTATTTATTGGAAAGCTGCAGTAAATAGTAATGTTTTAAGCCCTGGTTTAAATGAGCTGACAGTATTTATTGGAAAGCTGCAGTAAACAGTAATGTTTTAAGCCCTGATTTAAATGAGCTGACAGTATTTATGGGAAAGCTGCAGTAAACAGTAATGTTTTAAGCCCTGGTTTAAATGAGCTGACAGTATTTATTGGAAAGCTGCAGTAAACAGTAATGTTTTAAGCCCTGGTTTAAATGAGCTGACAGTATTTATTGGAAAGCTGCAGTAAACAGTAATGTTTTAAGCCCTGGTTTAAATGAGCTGACAGTATTTATTGGAAAGCTGCAGTAAACAGTAATGTTTTAAGCCCTGGTTTAAATGAGCTGACAGTATTTATTGGAAAGCCACAGTAAACAGTAATGTTTTAAGCCCTGATTTAAATGAGCTGACAGTATTTATTGGAAAGCTGCAGTAAACAGTAATGCTTTAAGCCCTGGTTTAAATGAGCTGACAGTATTTATTGGAAAGCTGCAGTAAACAGTAATGTTTTAAGCCCTGGTTTAAATGAGCTGACAGTATTTATTGGAAAGCTGCAGTAAACAGTAATGTTTTAAGCCCTGGTTTAAATGAGCTGACAGTATTTATTGGAAAGCCACAGTAAACAGTAATGTTTTAAGCCCTGGTTTAAATGAGCTGACAGTATTTATTGGAAAGCTGCAGTAAACAGTAATGTTTTAAGCCCTGGTTTAAATGAGCTGACAGTATTTATTGGAAAGCCACAGTAAACAGTAATGTTTTAAGCCCTGGTTTAAATGAGCTGACAGTATTTATTGGAAAGCCACAGTAAACAGTAATGTTTTAAGCCCTGGTTTAAATGAGCTGACAGTATTTATTGGAAAGCTGCAGTAAACAGTAATGTTTTAAGCCCTGGTTTAAATGAGCTGACAGTATTTATTGGAAAGCCACAGTAAACAGTAATGTTTTAAGCCCTGGTTTAAATGAGCTGACAGTATTTATTGGAAAGCTGCAGTAAACAGTAATGTTTTAAGCCCTGGTTTAAATGAGCTGACAGTATTTATTGGAAAGCTGCAGTAAACAGTAATGTTTTAAGCCCTGGTTTAAATGAGCTGACAGTATTTATTGGAAAGCTGCAGTAAACAGTAATGTTTTAAGCCCTGGTTTAAATGAGCTGACAGTATTTATTGGAAAGCCACAGTAAACAGTAATGTTTTAAGCCCTGGTTTAAATGAGCTGACAGTATTTATTGGAAAGCTGCAGTAAACAGTAATGTTTTAAGCCCTGGTTTAAATGAGCTGACAGTATTTATTGGAAAGCCACAGTAAACAGTAATGTTTTAAGCCCTGGTTTAAATGAGCTGACAGTATTTATTGGAAAGCCGCAGTAAACAGTAATGTTTTAAGCCCTGGTTTAAATGAGCTGACAGTATTTATTGGAAAGCTGCAGTAAACAGTAATGTTTTAAGCCCTGGTTTAAATGAGCTGACAGTATTTATTGGAAAGCTGCAGTAAATAGTAATGTTTTAAGCCCTGGTTTAAATGAGCTGACAGTATTTATTGGAAAGCTGCAGTAAACAGTAATGTTTTAAGCCCTGATTTAAATGAGCTGACAGTATTTATGGGAAAGCTGCAGTAAACAGTAATGTTTTAAGCCCTGGTTTAAATGAGCTGACAGTATTTATTGGAAAGCTGCAGTAAACAGTAATGTTTTAAGCCCTGGTTTAAATGAGCTGACAGTATTTATTGGAAAGCTGCAGTAAACAGTAATGTTTTAAGCCCTGGTTTAAATGAGCTGACAGTATTTATTGGAAAGCTGCAGTAAACAGTAATGTTTTAAGCCCTGGTTTAAATGAGCTGACAGTATTTATTGGAAAGCCACAGTAAACAGTAATGTTTTAAGCCCTGATTTAAATGAGCTGACAGTATTTATTGGAAAGCTGCAGTAAACAGTAATGCTTTAAGCCCTGGTTTAAATGAGCTGACAGTATTTATTGGAAAGCTGCAGTAAACAGTAATGTTTTAAGCCCTGGTTTAAATGAGCTGACAGTATTTATTGGAAAGCTGCAGTAAACAGTAATGTTTTAAGCCCTGGTTTAAATGAGCTGACAGTATTTATTGGAAAGCCACAGTAAACAGTAATGTTTTAAGCCCTGGTTTAAATGAGCTGACAGTATTTATTGGAAAGCTGCAGTAAACAGTAATGTTTTAAGCCCTGGTTTAAATGAGCTGACAGTATTTATTGGAAAGCCACAGTAAACAGTAATGTTTTAAGCCCTGGTTTAAATGAGCTGACAGTATTTATTGGAAAGCCACAGTAAACAGTAATGTTTTAAGCCCTGGTTTAAATGAGCTGACAGTATTTATTGGAAAGCTGCAGTAAACAGTAATGTTTTAAGCCCTGGTTTAAATGAGCTGACAGTATTTATTGGAAAGCCACAGTAAACAGTAATGTTTTAAGCCCTGGTTTAAATGAGCTGACAGTATTTATTGGAAAGCTGCAGTAAACAGTAATGTTTTAAGCCCTGGTTTAAATGAGCTGACAGTATTTATTGGAAAGCTGCAGTAAACAGTAATGTTTTAAGCCCTGGTTTAAATGAGCTGACAGTATTAGCACACCTCAGGTATTCAATGTAATGTGCTTCACTTTCTTGGTGTTCGGGAGGACTCTGGCAGCAGCATTGTGGACGAGCTGCAGCTGTCTCATTTATTTTTTACTAAGACCAGTGAAGACACCATTACAATAATCTAGCCTGCGGAAAATAAATGCATGAACACGTTTTTCTGTATCTTGTTTAGACAGAAATCCTATCATTCTTGCTATGTTTTTAAAGTGCACCCAGCATATCCACACCCAGAAACATATGTGTGCTACTCCAAGTGTCAGAGGACAAGTTGCACATTCCTTTGTGTTTACAGAGAAGCACACGCAGGAAGTGAAGTCATAGCAAAAAAAAAACTCCCTCAATTTCTAGGCTGAAAATCACACACTTCTGAACGACTTCCACTGTCATCATGTTACCCCAAAACGAATTTTTGTAGCATATTACAAAAATAATGATATTAAATTAGAGTTTTTTCAAATTGGATATAGATTCCTGAATTGCACCTTTTATATTTTTTTAATTTTAATTTGTAATTTTACCATGGCTGTAATCACACAATTAGTTACTGAAAAATTACATTAAATCACATTATTACCTTTCTATCTGCTCATTCTTTTCAACTTAATGCTCAGTGTGAATACATTTTGATCCGTTTAACTGCCTGGTTGATGGGATAACTGCCTAATGTAAGGCTCACTGCTGTATTTTTACAAGCTGAGCTTGTTGTAATAATCAAACCTAAAGCAGGTTCTGTAGTAATGGCTGATCTGTGCTTGCTGCATGACTGGCTCTCATTTATATTATACTACATTCATTAAAAAAAACTAGCCTAATTACTATTTACTTACATAAATATGTTCATTCATCTGCTGAAGACACATATTTTTAAACATATCTGAAAGATTCGAGGCCATGGCTCTGTGTGGTTTCCTCCCGCAGTCCAAAGACATGCAGGCTAGGCTAATTGGACTCTGTGCCCTGCGAGAGATTGGCGACCTGTCCAGGGGTATTCTTGCCTCTCCCAATGCATGCTGGGATAGGCTCCAGCCCCCCATCCGAGACCCCTGAGGCTAAATAATGGAACGATTGGAATTTTTTAGACGAAACAAAACAATCTCAGAATATGTTCAAAAGCTAAACTAGCCAATTGGGAAAACTGCTTGCAAAAAAAACTTGTTGGCTAAATTCTGATTTCTAGTCAAGTGCTTTGGCAATTCAAAGACGAAAAGTGAAGAAAATGAGAATCTTTGCTTCTTGGCTTATAGACCCACTACTATACTGTCGTCATCACGTGCTCCACTTGGAACATACCACTGACCTGCTCTTTCTTTTTTAACTTCCTGCAGATCCTGCGTGGTAAGCCCCTTTCCTTTAGTCAGTGTCGCAAGAAGCTTTTAAACAAACTCTCTCAAGTCATCCTGAGCTTCGCTTCTGCGCTTTTGTCTGGATATTGTAAGTATTTTAGTGCCGTTTTTCACTTGTGTATACTAGTACTTGCGCATTCTTTCAGTTAGGGTTACCCTTAGTTTTACTTTATTATTGTCCCACACAACTTAACAAAGTTTAGTTTATCTTTTGTTCGTGAATCAGCCAGTTAACGGACAGGCCAGGGCTGCGTAAAGGAATGGGAGAAGTTTATTAATTTAAGATGAGAAAATACAGGGCCAATTTACATTAAATCATTTCGGAAACATTGGGTAACAGTGCTTTGGAATAGAGCTTATTTAATTAGTGTGAGCGACGATAGCCAATATGGTCTGTAGTAACTTGGCCTCATTTTGATATCAAAACTTTTAACAGCAGGCCTAGTTTTTGCCCGTTTTATGACTTAATTAACACTGCGTGAGTTAATTATGACTTAATTAACACTGCGTGAGTAACTTGCCATTCTGTGTGTTGAAAATGTATTTTTTTTTTTGTTTGTTTTTTGCGCTTTTGTTACCGAGTAAATTTAATAGTTATTGCAGCTAGCTATATTACTATATGAATTATGCTAGCCTCCAGCTAAGGTGAATGATTATCATTGATCCTGCACATGCCACTGCTGGCTAGCCAGCTACACCGAAGTAGTTACATTTTAACGCTCGGGGTCCCAGGCAGTTACCTGCCTTACCTGTTTATAAGATTCAAGAGTCGTCCTGAGCTTCTGTCCTTTGTGTCTTGATATTGTAAGTAGTACGTTTTTCACTGCTAAATCAATACTTATGCTTTCGTTCAGTTTGTTTTACTTTTGTCCCAGACAAGAAAGACTAGACAACTTAACAAAGTTCAGTTTTGCTTTTGTTGGTGAATTAGCCAGTTAGCTGCTGACTAACAGGGAGGGCAGGGCTGTGTAAAGGAATGGGAGAAGTTTCTTAACTTAAGATGAGAAAAAACATGGCCAAGTTAGAGGTAGTTTAACTCCTTTAGACCTGAATTTTTTCCAGCCATGAGAAATTACTCATATTACATGTAGAAATTAGGCCAAAAAAAGTTTTTATTTATTTCATGTCCATTGCAGTGGACGTCAGGTCTGAACAGTTGTGAAATCTCTATGTCTATTAATCATTTAGATTATTTCTATTCACACTGGATTTAATAGTGAAAACAAATAGATAATATGCATATTTGGCCACTCAGATAAATTAAATATGTTCCCTCTCTTACACCCAACAACTATGTGAATCTTGGCTGTTAAGGGCACACCCTCATCCCCATTCACATCCCCAATATCCAAAGACTCAATTTCTGACAGATTTCCATCTGCCAGACGCTCCAGGAGCTCTATTGCCGTGTACACTGAATATGAACATTCTTAGCCAAATATGAACTTTTGGTACTATGCCAATACATAAAAACATTTAAAATCCTGTGGCTAAACTTTTTATGCAATTAAACATATAATGCTTAAAATAACATTTTCAATGTTTACGGTTCATCCAATATGGATGAATATACCCTCAAATTAAAGCTGACAGTCTGCAGTTCAACGTCATCGTCATTGTATCCTTTCAAACTCAGTGCTAGAGTACAGAACCAAAATAACAAGAAATGTCTCCGTCCAATTCATTATGGTGCTCACTGTATATATTTATGAGATACAAACTTTTAACATCAGGCCTATTTTTTTGCCAGTTTTAATTAATGCATGAGTAACTTGGCATTTTTGTACATCCAAAAACCTTTTTTTTGTTCTGATGCATATTTCAGCATCACAGTATCTTGCTGGAATGTGCAGATGTAGCAGTGTGAACTATGGAAGCTGTAACTCTCTGGACAGCCAGTAGGGGGCAGTAACGTGTCATTATTAAGTGTGGCTCAGGCTTTAATGCAGAGACATCTTTACAATACAGGTGCTGTCACGTGGAAGCTGTCATGGGTGATAACATGAGTCATGTGGCTAACGCCACTAGCAGTCCCCTGCGAGTGTACTACTCCACAGACCGGCTGACTTTGCAGGAGATCGAGATTGTCTACGGGACCAAAGCTGGCGGCTCCAAGTCAGACGTGAATTTTTCTATATCGCAGGATGTCAAGATGAAAATGATACGAGATACTCGGATCCGCTTCATACACATCCCGATCAACGAGTTCGTCAAGATCGACAATGAGGGAAGCATTTATGTCACCGTGTTCGTGGAGAACTCCGCCAATTCTGATGACTGCAAGATGATCTCCGAGAACTTCCACATCTCCAACGACAGGTCTTTCATCGTCACCGCAAACCACACCATCAAGTTCCAAAAGTATGGATCCGGTCTTTGGCTGGACGAGTATGGCGTCAACCACAAGCCATAATCAAATAAAGGTGTTACGAAAATGCAGAAATTATGACTTAGGGCTTCTTGGTTTCATTTTAATTGGAATAATGGTTTAAATGCCTTAGAAACCTTTTGAAAAGTATTCTTCATTTAAAAACATAGAAATTACATTTAATTGATGCTGTTTTTCTTGACGTCAGAACCTTGCTACAGTATCACACTATTGTAGGAGTGGGCTCTTCTGTTCCTGGAGGCTCTGAGTATTCATCACTTACATTTAGTGAATTAGATGTAAACGGCACCAATTCACTCAGATTAGATCACAATAAAATGTTTCAAACAGACACAAGAGAATTCTTCAGATGTCATTCCAGTAGCGTAGCCAGGATTGTGTTCTGGGGTGGGCCTGGAGACAGGCGGGCCAAATAATTCTGCAACAAAACATTGCCATTTATGCCATGTAGCCTGATTTAAACGCAGTATATTTGAACGCCAGTATATTATGCCTCAGCTAACCTATATGCAATATGCAGCTACCTACCACAACACACGCACACACGCACACACACACACACACACACAGCAGTAGATATGAATATTTCAAGATAGTCAACACTGACAGCCATTATATGAGCAAACGCGAAAAAAGTTTAGAAAACTTTGTGACGCACCTTACGCCATGTTCACAACTCAACGCATCATCGGATTGACGGACACCAGAAGTCATTCATTTCAATGGAGGCTGATTAACGGACATTTACGGATGTGCGCCCCCTAAACCGTCAGCCAATGGATGACGGTTCCTTTGGATTATTTCAAACTCTGCCTTGTTAAACGGACCATCGGAATTGGCGGAAGTAGAAAAAAAATGTATTTCACCGCTTGCTTCTTTGATAACAACTTGTAAACAATCTTATTTTCCAGCAAACTAATAAAGTTATGTTTCCAGACAATATTACAGTTTTTCTCAATTGTTTAGACACTAAAATTGGAATAAATAAAACAAAGTTTATGTGCCAACAGATAGACAATCTTTTCAAAATTATAAGCACTAGTTTGTCAAAAAGTGTATATCTTCTTTTCACTGCCGTTAAAAACTATAAACTCCAATATCCATTAACACACACACACACACACACAAGATAGACCAGAGCAGCTCACATGTGTTGTCATATGGGACAATGTGAGTTTCCACCGTGATGCTCTGTTTCGAAGTTGGTTCAATTAAACTATTGCTTTTTCATTTCTCAGTCACGCCAAGGCTGGCTGTGTCATTCCAAAAGACACTTCTCCCGCCGCTTGGCCAGAGAAAATATAATGTGTGATGTACATGAGAATATGTGGCCTGATCAAGAGCAGAGACCAGACTCATTTATTTTTGTAATTTATTTTTACTTTTACATGTTTTGTTTACTCCCGGTACAGTAGTTTATTTATTCATTTTCTCCAGTTTGTTTTTATCTTACTCTCTACTAAATTTCTGTAATTTGGAAAAATAAAAAATAACAATATTTGCATTGGCCAGTACACTCAAACAATACTGAAGCCTAACTAATATAATGGTAATAGTGTCTTTCATTTTTTACAGCAGTGTGTAATTGGCATTCATAATTTGTATTAATTTGTTGACGAGTGTTTATTTTTTAAAAAAATTAAATCACTTTGACACTTAGATCACAAACTTAGATCATGCTCATTTTTCAAAACTCTAAACACTTTGTTCAATTGCTTGGATACAATACACATAAACCTAACATCCTTTGTTCATTGAACCAATTCATCACCTGTTCAATATGACACAACTTAACATTAACGCAATTACTATTTCAAAATACAATTCACACATTACATTTGAAATGACTTACATTTTCATTTCATTACAATGCATCTAACTATCAATTAATCAAACTGCTAAAAAATGATAACTGTAGCATTACTAATAATGCATAGTTTTATGGAAACTGATTACTAACAATATTCCAAGTTTAGATCATGAATGTTTCATGATAAAAAAATCTATTGACACCAATTACTTTAGAACATGAACCAATTTTACTACATTATCTTTGAAATATTTAATCATCATCCTTTATCAGACACTGTTCCGGTTCAACTGTTCCTGGCAATGTTTTCAGATTTGACTATGTATGTAGGCTTTTCCAATAATGACAACTCGTTACAGTAATGATGTATAAAGGGTCTATATCCACCTGCAACAACATCACAAAAACATGGAGCAGGCAGATGATCCGTGTCAGAATAGAGGTCAAGTAGTGAGAGGAGGAGGAGGAGGAGAAGGAGGAGGTGGTGGTCAGGGGAATGGCACAGGACAAGTACCCCTTCAGAGAAGTGGCCGTAGACCTCGTCTTAGAGGAGGGCTTCGGCCTCATCAGCGAGGTGACCATGGGCCTTGTTTGAGAGGTGGGGTGTGGGGGTATGTGGTAGAGGACAAGGCCACGGACCAAGATAGTGATGACAACAGCAAAGAGTGTCCAATGAAATCCGAGCAATAGCTGTGGACCTTGTCATAAATCGTGGCATGACAATGACAACAGCTACAATGATTCAGACAAACCTCAGGAGATCAACAGTGGCCTCAATCATCAGAACTTTCCACCATGAGAACCGGCAAGTCTTCACATTGCACTATGCATTACCCTCAATAGGCAAATGACTGTATAATGCATGTCACTGGATACCACACATTAGGTGTTGTGACTGAATGTATAATGCATGTCACTGCATACCACACAGGAGGTGTTGTGACTGAATGTATAATGCATGTCACTGGATACCACACATTAGGTGTTGAGACTGAATGTATTCTTTGTTTCCCCTCACAGAATGTATATACGCCTGAGCGAAATTCAGCGGCACATCATTGACAATGAGGACATGTTGAACAAGGTGGAGGACATGCATGCATTCTGAAAATGCACCAGGTGTCTCTGAAAGAGATGGTGCCTTTTGAAAGTAATGCAGATAGAGTGAAGCAACTGCATACTGAGTTCAGTTTCAAGAGTCCTGTTATCAAAGTTTGATCTACATTATACTGTAGAGTCATTTTCTTTCAATTTATTTTAGAGGGTGATGGAGCTGGATGCTGCAGAGAACCCCCACAAATTCCTCTTTGTGGACGAGGCTTTAATCTGGCCAGAGGTCGGAACTGTTATTATTTTTTGTTTTTCACTGCAGTTGAGAATTTTTTTTCACTTTGTAGCTATAATTACTGTTTTATTTGTTGCTATGATTCAAACAAACCTATGTTGTAATTGTATTTAAAAAAATAAATTCAGATTTTGTTCAATTATTCCAGTCTGTTCAACTGTCTCTACTATTCCCTTTATTTAAAACCACAAAAAAAACATATTGAAACATGTATCAAGTATTTTACAGCAATATTACAGTTTTTCTAAATTCCTTTGTTTTCACTGAAATAGCCATTCTAAATCACATTTTTTGCACTACTCAACACACAAATCCTATCATTTACACTTTTCATACTCTAATCCTTTTTGTTCACATGGAAAACACTGCCAAACTCAATTGGCTAAACTTTTAAATTGTCTGTCAGAGCATAAAAGAGGCATCAGCTGACTTCTTCTGTGTCTGAAACAATGGAAGCTCAACTAGCAGAGAGAGAGAGAGAAGAGGAGGGGGAGGAGGAAGAAGAAGGATGAATATTTCAAATTAAATACGAGCGACATTAGTCAAACGATGGCTAAATTCTGATTTCTAGTCAAGTGCTTTGGCAATTCAAAGATGAAAAGTGAAGAAAATGAGAATCTTTGCTTCTTGGCTTATAGACCCACTATACTGTCGTCATCACGTGCTCCACTCGGAACATACCACTGACCTGCTCTTTCTTTTTAAACTTCCTGCAGATCCTGCGTGGTAAGCCCCTTTCCTTTAGTCAGTGTCGCAAGAAGCTTTTAAACAAACTCTCAAGTCCTCCTGAGCTTCGCTTCTGCGCTTTTGTCTGGATATTGTAAGTATTTTAGTGCCGTTTTTCACTTGTGTATACTAGTACTTGCGCATTCTTTCAGTTAGGGTTACCCTTAGTTTTACTTTATTATTGTCCCACACAACTTAACAAAGTTTCGTTTCTCTTTTGTTCGTGAATCAGCCAGTTAACGGGCAGGCCAGGGCTGCGTAAAGGAATGGGAGAAGTTTCTTAATTTAAGATGAGAAAATACAGGGCCAATTTACATGAAATCATTTAGGAAACATTGGGTAACAGTGCTTTGGAATAGAGCTTATTTAATTAGTGTGAGCGACGATAGCCAATATGGTCTGTAGTAACTTGGCCTCATTTTGATATCAAAACTTTTAACAGCAGGCCTAGTTTTTGCCCGTTTTAATTAATGACTTAATTAACACTGCGTGCGTAACGTGCCATTTTGTGTGTTGAAAATGGTTGGTTTTTTTGCGCTTTTGTTACCGAGTAAATTTAATAGTTATTACAGCTAGCTATATTACTATATGAATTATGCTAGCCTCCAGCTAAGGTGAATGATTATCATTGATCCTGTACATGCCACTGCTGGCTAGAGAGTAGCGACAACTAACGATTTGACGCCATTTTGAGTCCATTCAGTGCGGAGCCGCCGTATGGCGCTAGTGCATTGAACCGTGTATTCCATTATGTTCTCTATGTATGAGAGATGGGAATGGTCTTTTCCATGTTGATAATGAACAAATTATGTTAAGATGACAAAATAGAAGATTTATGACAACTAAGAGCCATATGATAAAAAAGAAAATCACAGAGCTGGTTGTGATTTAACAGTCACAGACATTTAGAACCATGACAAAGAAGGAATGAACTAGACAGGTACACGTGCTGCTTATTTCAGCCTCATTGTAATTTCAGGGAGGCGAGAGCGAGACTCCAACTCTCACCTCCCTGCTTATACATGTACATGTACAATACAATGTTATTTATTTATTTATTTAATTTACAGGCATGAAATCAGAAATATATACAGAACAATGTCAAGGTATGACAAAATAGAACCACATTTACAGAACAATGAAAAAGAAAAAGACACACCAGCCAATGCCTGGGGATTGCCTAAAAGAATTGATCAATTCTGTCGAGAGGCTCTCCACATTGGCAGGTGCACACAAAGAATTACATTTTGAAATTAAACAAGCATGTACACGTACTTAAAAAAAAAAAAATATATATATATATTAAATAAACCTAATTTAATTTTTACAAAAGAGAAATACTCCATTACCCCTCTTCCATTACTATATTTAAATGTTTCTATTTTTATATTTTATGTTTACACCTCCACCCCAATGAACGGAGTAATCTGCATAATATGTTTCTCCTAAGAAACATTCTGAGTATAGTTTATTGCAATTTTGATTAGAAAGATAGAAAAACCTGGCAGAGAACTGACGAAGAAGTTGCTTTCCATCCAACACGACTGACTGTTCTCCCAGATTTTCCGTCTTTTAGCATCTGATGGAAATCTATACATCTTGAATCCCTTCTCCGTTTTATTTGTGCACCCACAGGCGCTACAACCTGTCATTTTGTCGTAAAATCGATATGCGTCCGATCCCGATCCTGTCCGCGATGGACTCAAAATGGCTCCACGCAATCACGTGACTAGATTTTTCCGGACCCTCTATGTAGCTACTCTCTCTATATAGGGACTCTACTGCTGGCTAGCCAGCTACACCGAAGTAGTTCCATTTTAACGCTCGGGGTCCCAGGCAGTTACCTGCCTTACCTGTTTATAAGATTCCAGAGTCGTCCTGAGCTTCTGTCCTTTGTGTCTTGATATTGTAAGTACGTTTTTCACTGCTAAATCAATACTTATGCTTTCATTCAGTTAGTTTGACTTTTGTCCCAGACAAGAAAGACTAGACAACTTAACAAAGTTCAGTTTTGCTTTTGTTGGTGAATTAGCCAGTTAGCTGCTGACTAACAGGGAGGGCAGGGCTGTGTAAAGGAATGGGAGAAGTTTCTTAACTTAAGATGAGAAAAAACATGGCCAAGTTAGAGGTAGTTTTAACTTCTTTAGACATGAATTTTTTCCAGCCATGGGAAATTACTCATATTACATGTAGAAATTAGGCCAAAAAAAGTTTTTATTTATTTCATGTCCATTGCAGTGGATGTCAGGTCTGAACAGTTGTGAAATCTCTATCTATATGTCTATTAATAATTTAGATTATTTCTATTCACACTGGATTTAATAGTGAAAACGAATAGATAATATGCATATTTGGCCACTCAGATAAATTAAATATGTTACCTCTCTTACACTCAACAGCTATCTGAATCTTGGCTGTTAAAGGCACACCTTCATCCTCATTCACATCCCCAATATCCAAAGACTCAATTTCTGACAGATTTCCATCTGCCAGATGTTCCAGGAGCTCTATTGCCATGTACACTGAATATGAACATTCTTAGGCAAATATGAACTTTTGGTACTATGCCAATACATATAAAAATGTAAAATCATGTGGCTAAACTTGTTATGCAATTAAACATATAATGCTCAAAATAACATTTTCAATGTTTACGGTTCATCCAATATGGATGAATATACCCTCAAATTAAAGCTGACAGTCTGCAGTTCAACGTCATTGTCATTGCATCCTTTCAAACTCAGTAACAAAAACACGGAAGGAATTCGGAAACATGCATAACAAACAACGGGCTCGAAGAGGAGCGGAGTGTGCTCAGTAATCACGAGAGGTGAAACTACATACAAACAGCTGGAGCGAATTACAAGGATACATTTATGTTAATTGGTTTAGTAAGTGCGCTTAACTAATAAAGCACCCGAGTGATTGTTAGCGCGAGTTAGTAATCTATACAATTACACGTAAAGGAAATCAGGAAGTAGCAGAAACGAAACCCTCGGAAAAATCCCGAAGTCACCTAAACAGTGCATACACGAGACAGGGAAAACAAACACACGAATGCGACTCAGACAACCCACGAACAGAGCGGAATGCAATGATGTTAATAACAATAATAATACAAACACACAGATATACAGAATATAACATAAAGTAATTTAACATCCAAGACCAGGATGGAGATGAATGGCTAATGAAAATGTTTTAATGTTTTTGTTTTTGAAAAACATTGTCATTTTTAAATAATAATTGTATTGGCCCTCTCCCGCAGACTCACAGATGGGAGTGAGGGCATATGTTATTTAAAAAAATAATGCCCAGGTGCACAGGTTCAAACATCCTGCGCTGATCAGGAGCTTATAAACACGCCACTAGCCCAACACCACATGCACGTTGCTGTAGCAGATGGCTCCTATGTTATCTTTAGTGCACATTCTACTATCTGGAATTTTCTACTTCATCGCCGATTTCCAGAGGGTGACACATAGAAGAGGTTTTACTGTTATTCTAACAGAAATAGAAGTGTTGTTCTGTGGGGGTGTATATCATGATTTTTCACATGACAGTATCTTGGGGGTTTTTTATAGACTTCACCCAGCCCTAGCCATGAGTAAAGATGTGACTCACGTGGCCAACGCCTCTGGCAGTCCCCTGCGAGTGTACTACTCCACAGACCGGCTGATGAGCGCTGACTTGTCCAAGTTGGGAGCATCAGAGAAACCCGAGATGGGTATGGAATGTAATTCCCGCATCCAGTACATACGCATCCCTTCCAACGAATTTGTCAAGATCATATGCGAGGGAGCCATCTTTGTCACCGTGTTCGTGGAGAAGGGCTCTGACCCCGGCGACTGGCTGAACATCTGCCAGAACTTTTACATCCCTGGCAACAGGTCCTTCATCGTCACCGCAAGTCACAACATCAAGTTCCAGAAGTTCGGAGGCAACCTTTGGATGGACGAGCAGGGCCACTCCCACAAGACATTCCATCGTTAAACAAAAGAAGCAGTTACAAATTATGTACATATTCTGGGGTTAAAGTCTCGGTTTCATTTTAAATTGAAGAATGGCTTATTAAATGTTTTAGAAACCTGTTAAGATGTTTTCTTCATTAAAAAACAAATACATTACATTTACGTTTAATTCATGCTCTTGTTCTTGATGTCAGATCCTGGCAACAGTATTACACTATTGTATGCGTGGGCAGTTCTGTTCCGGGAGGGTTTTTGTTTCCATTGGTTACCCCAGTTAGCTAATTGTCTGACACTGATTCACTCATATATTAAATCACAATAAAAAAATTCAAACTGGGAGAAATCTTCAGTCTGTCTGTCATTCATAAGCCTATCAAAGAAATCCTCGTAAAATGACGTAAATGCTTTGGCTAGTGAAGTAATTAGGAGCAGAAGTTGTTGTCAATTGCAAAAATTGAGTCCCTCCACGCGACGCCTGACGTATTGGGAATGCTTTGGGCTCAGCTGAGTAACCAACAAATGTTACATTCAGCAGAAGCTCTTATCCTGAGTGACTTACACAACTATTAACATTTCTTTTATCCACCTGGATATATAGACTGAAGCAATTCTGGTTAACTACCATGCTCAAGGGTAGGTACAACGACCTGTTTTACCCAGGAATCAAACCGGCAACCTTTGGGTCACAAGCCCATGCCTCCAGTCCTGGAGGGGGCGCTGTTTCTGCAGGTTTAACTCCAGTCCTGGAGGCAGGGATTAAAGTTTTCTGTCTTTTGGATTCCGGGCCGTTGCCTATGAGATCAATGTAGATCCGCAAAAACAAAGTAAAGGGTCTGCAGTCATATTTTCAACCTAGTTAAAGTCTAATTACCCACAGCAGAAGAGTCATCATCAATGCGTGGCTTTACTTGACACAATTCGATAACGAAGGTATAGCCTAGTCCAGTTCTGTTACTCATCGGACAGTCAACTCTAGACTGGTTGGTCAGGGTCATACTTGGGCCCTATTGAACACGTGACGATGACTTTGATGAACTCCACGCATAGTTGGAGGGAGCAGATAATGATTTTCTCTTCTTGTTAGTGTCAATCAGATATATTCAGCACAAGGTTTTATTTTTTGGTGTTTCCTTTTTAAATATCAATTTCGAGGGAAGGGCATTGTTTTAAATTGTCTTTCGTATAGCCTAGCCTAGACAAGCCTACTTGACTGTGGGTTTTGAAGGAGGTAGCAAATAATAAAACGGTTGTAATTAAACCTCTGCAACTCTTTAGCTATTAGCTAACCTTAGTTAGTATTGGCTGTAGTAGGCTATTGAAATATTGGATGTATTTAAATATTAGCTCATTTTTAGTTTCCTACTGGGAAATGGATACGCAGATAATAGGCTACATCCCAGCAAGAAGAGACGCACTGATGATGAGTGTAACATAAACGAGAAGAAATGTTTTGTTTTTATCATACTCGAGCAGCTTTGAGCACTTTCCCGCTAGTGCCCTATTCGCACTGGAATATGCTGGGGACCTTGTGTGATTTGTAATAAGGATAGAATGAGAAGTCCTGGAGTTTGTTCTGCACTCCCCCCAGTTATAAAATATTAAAGATGAAAGTTGAGAGTCTGATGATAGGCTCAGTCAGTAAAGCCCCTCACCATGAGCACAACTTTACACCTCTACCAGCACTGGGGTCAAAGGAACACATTTTACACAGTTCTACACCTCTACCAGCACTGGGGTCAGAGGAACACATTTTACACAGTTCTACACCTCTACCAGCACTGGGGTCAGAGGAACACATCTTACACAGTTCTACACCTCTACCAGCACTGGGGTCAGAGGAGCACATTTTACACAGTTCTACACCTCTACTAGCACTGAGGTCAGAGGAGCACATTTTAAACCGTTCTACACCTCTACCAGCACTGGGGTCAGAGGAGCACATTTTACACAGTTCTACACCTCTACCAGCACTGGGGTCAGAGGAGCACATTTTACACAGTTCTACACCTCTACCAGCACTGGGTTCAGAGGCACACATTTTACACAGTTCTACACCTCTACCAGCACTGGGGTCAGAGGAGCACATTTTAAACCGTTCTACACCTCTACCAGCACTGGGGTCAGAGGCACACATTTTACACAGTTCTACACCTCTACCAGCACTGGGGTCAGAGGAACACATCTTACACAGTTCTACACCTCTACCAGCACTGGGGTCAGAGGAACACATCTTACACAGTTCTACACCTCTACCAGCACTGGGGTCAGAGGAGCACATTTTACACAGTTCTACACCTCTACTAGCACTGAGGTCAGAGGAGCACATTTTAAACCGTTCTACACCTCTACCAGCACTGGGGTCAGAGAAACACATTTTACACAATTCTACACCTCTACCAGCACTGGGGTCAGAGAAACACATTTTACACAGTTCTACACCTCTACCAGCACTGGGGTCAGAGGAACACATCTTACACAGTTCTACACCTCTACCAGCACTGGGGTCAGAGGAGCACATTTTACACAGTTCTACACCTCTACTAGCACTGGGGTCAGAGGAGCACATTTTACACAGTTCTACACCTCTACCAGCACTGGGGTCAGAGGAGCACATTTTACACAGTTCTACACCTCTACCAGCACTGGGGTCAGAGGAGGACATTTTACACAGTTCTACACCTCTACCAGCACTGGGGTCAGAGGAGCACATTTTACACAGGTCTACACCTCTACCAGCACTGGGGTCAGAGAAGAACATTTTACACAGTTCTACACCTCGACCAGCACTGGGGTCAGAGGAGCACATTTTACACAGTTCTACACCTCTACCAGCACTGGGGTCAGAGGAGCACATTTTACACAGTTCTACACCTCTACCAGCACTGGGGTCAGAGGAGCACATTTTACACAGTTCTACACCTCGACCAGCACTGGGGTCAGAGGAGCACATTTTACACAGTTCTACACCTCTACCAGCACTGGGGTCAGAGGAGCACATTTTACACAGTTCTACACCTCTAACAGCACTGGGGTCAGAGGAGCACATTTTACACAGTTCTACACCTCGACCAGCACTGGGGTCAAAGGAACACATTTTACACAGTTCTACACCTCTACCAGCACTGGGGTCAGAGGAACACATCTTACACAGTTCTACACCTCTACCAGCACTGGGGTCAGAGGAACACATCTTACACAGTTCTACACCTCTACCAGCACTGGGGTCAGAGGAGCACATTTTACACAGTTCTACACCTCTACCAGCACTGGGGTCAGAGGAACACATTTTACACAGTTCTACACCTCTACCAGCACTGGGGTCAGAGGAGCACATTTTACACAGTTCTACACCTCTACCAGCACTGGGGTCAGAGGAGCACATTTTACACAGTTCTACACCTCTACCAGCACTGGGGTCAGAGGAGCACATTTTACACAGTTCTACACCTCTACCAGCACTGGGGTCAGAGGAGCACATTTTACACAGTTCTACACCTCTACCAGCACTGGGGTCAGAGGAGCACATTTTACACAGTTCTACACCTCTACCAGCACTGGGGTCAGAGGAGCACATTTTACACAGTTCTACACCTCTACCAGCACTGGGGTCAGAGGAGCACATTTTACACAGTTCTACACCTCTACCAGCACTGGGGTCAGAGGAGCACATTTTACACAGTTCTACACCTCTACCAGCACTGGGGTCAGAGGAGCACATTTTACACAGTTCTACACCTCTACCAGCACTGGGGTCAGAGGAGCACATTTTACACAGTTCTACACCTCTACCAGCACTGGGGTCAGAGGAGCACATTTTACACAGTTCTACACCTCTACCAGCACTGGGGTCAGAGGAGCACATTTTACACAGTTCTACACCTCTACCAGCACTGGGGTCAGAGGAGCACATTTTACACAGTTCTACACCTCTACCAGCACTGGGGTCAGAGGAGCACATTTTACACAGTTCTACACCTCTACCAGCACTGGGGTCAGAGGAGCACATTTTACACAGTTCTACACCTCTACCAGCACTGGGGTCAGAGGAGCACATTTTACACAGTTCTACACCTCTACCAGCACTGGGGTCAGAGGAGCACATTTTACACAGTTCTACACCTCTACCAGCACTGGGGTCAGAGGAACACATTTTACACAGTTCTACACCTCTACCAGCACTGGGGTCAGAGGAACACATCTTACACAGTTCTACACCTCTACCAGCACTGGGGTCAGAGGAGCACATTTTACACAGTTCTACACCTCTACCAGCACTGGGGTCAGAGGAGCACATTTTACACAGTTCTACACCTCTACCAGCACTGGGGTCAGAGGAGCACATTTTACACAGTTCTACACCTCTACCAGCACTGGGGTCAGAGGAGCACATTTTACACAGTTCTACACCTCTACCAGCACTGGGGTCAGAGGAGCACATTTTACACAGTTCTACACCTCTACCAGCACTGGGGTCAGAGGAGCACATTTTACACAGTTCTACACCTCTACCAGCACTGGGGTCAGAGGAGCACATTTTACACAGTTCTACACCTCGACCAGCACTGGGGTCAAAGGAACACATTTTACACAGTTCTACACCTCTAACAGCACTGGGGTCAGAGGAGCACATTTTACACAGTTCTACACCTCGACCAGCACTGGGGTCAAAGGAACACATTTTACACAGGTCTACACATCTACTGGGGTCATAGGAGCCCATTTTACACAACACCTCAACAAACACTAACACAATCAGCTTGCTACCTGCTATCTGCTGTGCACAGTACATATGAGACAAGCATACTATGTGCTCTTTAGCCCCTTAGCCTCTCTGTGGATGCTCTTTAGCCCCTTAGCCTCTCTGTGGGTGCTCTTTAGCCCCTTAGCCTCTCTGTGGGTGCTCTTTAGCCTCTTAGCCTCTCTGTGGGTGCTCTTTAGCCTCTCTCTCTAGCCCCTTAGCCTCTCTGTGGGTGCTCTTTAGCCCCTTAGCCTCTCTGTGGGTGCTCTTTAGCCCTTAGCCTCTCTGTGGGTGCTCTTTAGCCCCTTAGCCTCTCTGTGGGTGCTCTTTAGCCCCTTAGCCTCTCTGTGGGTGCTCTTTAGCCCCTTAGCCTCTCTGTGGGTGCTCTTTAGCCCCTTAGCCTCTCTGTGGGTGCTCTTTAGCCCCTTAGCCTCTCTGTGGGTGCTCTTTAGCCCCTTAGCCTCTCTGTGGGTGCTCTTTAGCCCCTTAGCCTCTCTGTGGGTGCTCTTTAGCCCCTTAGCCTCTCTGTGGGTGCTCTTTAGCCCCTTAGCCTCTCTGTGGGTGCTCTTTAGCCCCTTAGCCTCTCTGTGGGTGCTCTTTAGCCCCTTAGCCTCTCTGTGGGTGCTATTATTTACTCTAGCCCCTTAGCCTCTCTGTGGGACTTCTATGCTTTATTTACTTTAGGTCTTTTGCCTCTCTTGCCGCACTTCTACTCTTCTCTTCTATGACTCCTTTTCTTTCTTTCTCCTCTCTTAATAGAGACGAAACCCAAAAAAGAAAAAAAAGAACGAACTGCCACCTTTATTCTTTTTCTTTTTGCCGCTTTTTAGAGTTTTCAAGTGCTCAAACAAACACACAACACAAAATCATCATCATCAACAGTTGTCATAGGATTTGTCCTCCGTTCTTCCCAGGGGGGGGATTTTTTTGGCACCTGTGTTCTTTTAGAAGCACCAGGGTCGTAAAAAAAAAAAAAAAAAAAAGAAAATACAGATAGAAAAAAAAAAAAAAACAATAGACAAAGTTAAAAATGACATAAACAAGCAAATAAATAACAATAAAAAAATAGTTACATAGTTAAATAGATTTATAGGACTTTAATTTACTGGAAAGCTGCAGTAAACAGTAATGTTTTAAGCCCTGGTTTAAATGAGCTGACAGTATTTATTGGAAAGCCACAGTAAACAGTAATGTTTTAAGCCCTGGTTTAAATGAGCTGACAGTATTTATTGGAAAGCCGCAGTAAACAGTAATATTTTAAGCCCTGGTTTAAATGAGCTGACAGTATTTATTGGAAAGCTGCAGTAAACAGTAATGTTTTAAGCCCTAGTTTAAATGAGCTGACAGTATTTCGAATAAATGTTTTAGTTTCTTTTGTTCAGACAATGAGATAATAGATTGTATTTACCTGACAGTTTCGACTGACATCTGCAGTCTTCCTCAAAGCGTCACCTTCTTGTGAGTCTTCCTGTTGTTTCCTTCTCACATTCCTTTTGGTGTTCTTTCTTTCTGATGCTGAAAGTCCTTCCTGTCTCTCCAATGTATGTTTTTTTACATGACCTACATGGTTTTTCGTAGATTACGTTGCATTTTTTGTCCTGTTCTACCTTGTCCTTAGGGTGAACTAAAAGTTGTCGTAGTTTTGTGTGAGGTTTTACTGCTGTGGCTATTCTGTGTTTTTTCATGATCCTTTGTATTGGTTCTGTTATCCCCCGGATGTATGGTATTGTTACTATGCCTTTGTTGTTTTCCTCGGTTTTCTGTGTGTGTTTTGTTTTCCGTTCCTTTTGTTTATTTTGTTTGTTTTGGGCTTGCTGTTTTCCTTTGTTTATGGCCCATTTGGGGTATTGGCAGAGTGTAAGTGCTTGTTGGATGTGCCTCTCCTCCTCTCGTCTGTCCTCTTCATCTGTGATGATGCTGGTCCATTGGTATAAAGTTCTGACTACTGACAGTTTGTGTATTGTTGGGTGTTCGGATGTCCAGAGTAGATATTGATCTGTGTGTGTTGGTTTTCTGTACACTGAGATTTTTATGCTGCCGTCGTCTTTATGGTGAATTTTCATGTCCAGAAATGCTATGGTCTTGTTTGTTTCCTCCTCGTGGGTGAACTTGATGTTTCCAGTGCTGTCCATGTTGTTTAGGTGGTCTGTGAGTTCTTGTGTGTGTCCATGTTTTATTTTTTCCAGGATGTCGTCAACTTATCTTTTCCAGAGGGTGGGTCTGCAGTGTGTGGGTGCTGTGGTGATGGCTCTGATTTCCAGGTCTTCCATGAAAAGACTACTCATTATGGCGGATAGTGGATCTCCCATTGCGAAACCTTCTTTTTGTCTGTATATTATGTTTTTGAATTGGAAATATGTGGATTTGGCGACGAATTGTAAAAGTCCAGATATGTCATTGACTGTGAGATTAGTGCGTTTTTTGAGCGTCCTATCATTCCTGAGGTGTTCTTGTGCAATGTGGAGAGTGATATCGACTGGGGTTTTTGTGAATAGTGAGACAACGTCATGTGAAATGAGGATCTCATCTCTTTCTATTGTCATGTTGTTGAGTTCTTTTGCCAGTTGTATAGAGTTTTTGCAGTGATGTTCAGGTGACGCTTTGAGGAAGACTGCAGATGTCAGTCGAAACTGTCAGGTAAATACAATCTATTATCTCATTGTCTGAACAAAAGAAACTAAAACATTTATTCGAAATAAGAAGACAAAATGAACTTGATTGAGCTGACAGTATTTATTGGAAAGCTGCAGTAAACAGTAATGTTTTAAGCCCTGGTTTAAATGAGCTGACAGTATTTATTGGAAAGCTGCAGTAAACAGTAATGTTTTAAGCCTTGGTTTAAATGAGCTGACAGTATTTATTGGAAAGCTGTAGTAAACAGTAATGTTTTAAGCCCTGGTTTAAATGAGCTGACAGTATTTATTGGAAAGCTGCAGTAAACAGTAATGTTTTAAGCTCTGGTTTAAATGAGCTGACAGTATTTATTGTAAAGCTGCAGTAAATAGTAATGTTTTAAGCCCTGGTTTAAATGAGCTGACAGTATTTACTGGAAAGCCGCAGTAAACAGTAATGTTTTAAGCCCTGGTTTAAATGAGCTGACAGTATTTATTGGAAAGCCGCAGTAAACAGTAATGTTTTAAGCCCTGGTTTAAATGAGCTGACAGTATTTATTGGAAAGCCGCAGTAAACAGTAATGTTTTAAGCCCTGGTTTAAATGAGCTGACAGTATTTATTGGAAAGCCACAGTAAACGGTAATGTTTAAAGCCCTGGTTTAAATGAGCTGACAGTATTTATTGGAAAGCCGCAGTAAACAGTAATGTTTTAAGCCCTGGTTTAAATGAGCTGACAGTATTTATTGGAAAGCCGCAGTAAACAGTAATGTTTTAAGCCCTGGTTTAAATGAGCTGACAGTATTTATTGGAAAGCTGCAGTAAACAGTAATGTTTTAAGCCCTGGTTTAAATGAGCTGACAGTATTTATTGGAAAGCCGCAGTAAACAGTAATGTTTTAAGCCCTGGTTTAAATGAGCTGACAGTATTTATTGGAAAGCTGCAGTAAACAGTAATGTTTTAAGCCCTGGTTTAAATGAGCTGACAGTATTTATTGGAAAGCTGCAGTAAACAGTAATGTTTTAAGCCCTGGTTTAAATGAGCTGACAGTATTTATTGGAAAGCCGCAGTAAACAGTAATGTTTTAAGCCCTGGTTTAAATGAGCTGACAGTATTTATTGGAAAGCCGCAGTAAACAGTAATGTTTTAAGCCCTGGTTTAAATGAGCTGACAGTATTTATTGGAAAGCCGCAGTAAACAGTAATGTTTTAAGCCCTGGTTTAAATGAGCTGACAGTATTTATTGGAAAGCCGCAGTAAACAGTAATGTTTTAAGCCCTGGTTTAAATGAGCTGACAGTATTTATTGGAAAGCTGCAGTAAACAGTAATGTTTTAAGCCCTGGTTTAAATGAGCTGACAGTATTTATTGGAAAGCTGCAGTAAACAGTAATGTTTTAAGCCCTGGTTTAAATGAGCTGACAGTATTTATTGGAAAGCTGCAGTAAACAGTAATGTTTTAAGCCCTGGTTTAAATGAGCTGACAGTATTTATTGGAAAGCCGCAGTAAACAGTAATGTTTTAAGCCCTGGTTTAAATGAGCTGACAGTATTTATTGGAAAGCTGCAGTAAACAGTAATGTTTTAAGCCCTGGTTTAAATGAGCTGACAGTATTTATTGGAAAGCTGCAGTAAACAGTAATGTTTTAAGCCCTGGTTTAAATGAGCTGACAGTATTTATTGGAAAGCCGCAGTAAAAGGTAATGTTTTAAGCCCTGGTTTAAATGAGCTGACCGTATTTATTGGAAAGCTGCAGTAAACAGTAATGTTTTAAGCCCTGGTTTAAATGAGCTGACAGTATTTATTGGAAAGCTGCAGTAAACAGTAATGTTTTAAGCCCTGGTTTAAATGAGCTGACAGTATTTATTGGAAAGCCGCAGTAAAAGGTAATGTTTTAAGCCCTGGTTTAAATGAGCTGACCGTATTTATTGGAAAGCTGCAGTAAACAGTAATGTTTTAAGCCCTGGTTTAAATGAGCTGACAGTATTTATTGGAAAGCTGCAGTAAACAGTAATGTTTTAAGCCCTGGTTTAAATGAGCTGACAGTATTTATTGGAAAGCTGCAGTAAACAGTAATGTTTTAAGCCCTGGTTTAAATGAGCTGACAGTATTTATTGGAAAGCTGCAGTAAACAGTAATGTTTTAAGCCCTGGTTTAAATGAGCTGACAGTATTTATTGGAAAGCTGCAGTAAACAGTAATGTTTTAAGCCCTGGTTTAAATGAGCTGACAGTATTTATTGGAAAGCCGCAGTAAAAGGTAATGTTTTAAGCCCTGGTTTAAATGAGCTGACCGTATTTATTGGAAAGCTGCAGTAAACAGTAATGTTTTAAGCCCTGGTTTAAATGAGCTGACAGTATTTATTGGAAAGCCACAGTAAACAGTAATGTTTTAAGCCCTGATTTAAATGAGCTGACAGTATTTATTGGAAAGCCACAGTAAACAGTAATGTTTTAAGCCCTGGTTTAAATGAGCTGACAGTATTTATTGGAAAGCTGCAGTAAACAGTAATGTTTTAAGCCCTGGTTTAAATGAGCTGACAGTATTTATTGGAAAGCTGCAGTAAACAGTAATGTTTTAAGCCCTGGTTTAAATGAGCTGACAGTATTTATTGGAAAGCTGCAGTAAACAGTAATGTTTTAAGCCCTGGTTTAAATGAGCTGACAGTATTTATTGGAAAGCCACAGTAAACAGTAATGTTTTAAGCCCTGGTTTAAATGAGCTGACAGTATTTATTGGAAAGCTGCAGTAAACAGTAATGTTTTAAGCCCTGGTTTAAATGAGCTGACAGTATTTATTGGAAAGCCGCAGTAAACAGTAATGTTTTAAGCCCTGGTTTAAATGAGCTGACAGTATTTATTGGAAAGCCGCAGTAAACAGTAATGTTTTAAGCCCTGGTTTAAATGAGCTGACAGTATTTATTGGAAAGCCGCAGTAAACAGTAATGTTTTAAGCCCTGGTTTAAATGAGCTGACAGTATTTATTGGAAAGCTGCAGTAAACAGTAATGTTTTAAGCCCTGGTTTAAATGAGCTGACAGTATTTATTGGAAAGCCGCAGTAAACAGTAATGTTTTAAGCCCTGATTTAAATGAGCTGACAGTATTTATTGGAAAGCTGCAGTAAACAGTAATGTTTTAAGCCCTGGTTTAAATGAGCTGACAGTATTTATTGGAAAGCCACAGTAAACAGTAATGTTTTAAGCCCTGGTTTAAATGAGCTGACAGTATTTATTGGAAAGCTGCAGTAAACAGTAATGTTTTAAGCCCTGATTTAAATGAGCTGACAGTATTTATTGGAAAGCCGCAGTAGACAGTAATGTTTTAAGCCCTGATTTAAATGAGCTGACAGTATTTATTGGAAAGCCACAGTAAACAGTAATGTTTTAAGCCCTGGTTTAAATGAGCTGACAGTATTTATTGGAAAGCCACAGTAAACAGTAATGTTTTAAGCCCTGGTTTAAATGAGCTGACAGTATTTATTGGAAAGCCACAGTAAACAGTAATGTTTTAAGCCCTGGTTTAAATGAGCTGACAGTATTTATTGGAAAGCCACAGTAAACAGTAATGTTTTAAGCCCTGGTTTAAATGAGCTGACAGTATTTATTGGAAAGCCACAGTAAACAGTAATGTTTTAAGCCCTGGTTTAAATGAGCTGACAGTATTTATTGGAAAGCCGCAGTAAACAGTAATGTTTTAAGCCCTGGTTTAAATGAGCTGACAGTATTTATTGGAAAGCCACAGTAAACAGTAATGTTTTAAGCTCTGGTTAAAATGAGCTGACAGTATTTATTGGAAAGCCGCAGTAAACAGTAATGTTTTAAGCCCTGGTTTAAATGAGCTGACAGTATTTATTGGAAAGCTGCAGTAAACAGTAATGTTTTAAGCCCTGGTTTAAATGAGCTGACAGTATTTATTGGAAAGCCGCAGTAAACAGTAATGTTTTAAGCCCTGGTTTAAATGAGCTGACAGTATTTATTGGAAAGCTGCAGTAAACAGTAATGTTTTAAGCCCTGATTTAAATGAGCTGACAGTATTTATTGGAAAGCCGCAGTAGACAGTAATGTTTTAAGCCCTGATTTAAATGAGCTGACAGTATTTATTGGAAAGCCACAGTAAACAGTAATGTTTTAAGCCCTGGTTTAAATGAGCTGACAGTATTTATTGGAAAGCCACAGTAAACAGTAATGTTTTAAGCCCTGGTTTAAATGAGCTGACAGTATTTATTGGAAAGCCACAGTAAACAGTAATGTTTTAAGCCCTGGTTTAAATGAGCTGACAGTATTTATTGGAAAGCCACAGTAAACAGTAATGTTTTAAGCTCTGGTTTAAATGAGCTGACAGTATTTATTGGAAAGCCGCAGTAAACAGTAATGTTTTAAGCCCTGGTTTAAATGAGCTGACAGTATTTATTGGAAAGCCACAGTAAACAGTAATGTTTTAAGCTCTGGTTTAAATGAGCTGACAGTATTTATTGGAAAGCTGCAGTAAACAGTAATGTTTTAAGCCCTGGTTTAAATGAGCTGACAGTATTTATTGGAAAGCTGCAGTAAACAGTAATGTTTTAAGCCCTGGTTTAAATGAGCTGACAGTATTTATTGGAAAGCCTCAGTAAACAGTAATGTTTTAAGCCCTGGTTTAAATGAGCTGACAGTATTTATTGGAAAGCTGCAGTAAACAGTAATGTTTTAAGCCCTGGTTTAAATGAGCTGACAGTATTTATTGGAAAGCTGCAGTAAACAGTAATGTTTTAAGCCCTGGTTTAAATGAGCTGACAGTATTTATTGGAAAGCTGCAGTAAACAGTAATGTTTTAAGCCCTGGTTTAAATGAGCTGACAGTATTTATTGGAAAGCTGCAGTAAACAGTAATGTTTTAAGCCCTGGTTTAAATGAGCTGACAGTATTTATTGGAAAGCCACAGTAAACAGTAATGTTTTAAGCCCTGGTTTAAATGAGCTGACAGTATTTATTGGAAAGCCACAGTAAACAGTAATGTTTTAAGCCCTGGTTTAAATGAGCTGACAGTATTTATTGGAAAGCTGCAGTAAACAGTAATGTTTTAAGCCCTGGTTTAAATGAGCTGACAGTATTTATTGGAAAGCTGCAGTAAACAGTAATGTTTTAAGCCCTGGTTTAAATGAGCTGACAGTATTTATTGGAAAGCTGCAGTAAACAGTAATGTTTTAAGCCCTGGTTTAAATGAGCTGACAGTATTTATTGGAAAGCTGCAGTAAACAGTAATGTTTTAAGCCCTGGTTTAAATGAGCTGACAGTATTTATTGGAAAGCCGCAGTAAACAGTAATGTTTTAAGCCCTGGTTTAAATGAGCTGACAGTATTTATTGGAAAGCCGCAGTAAACAGTAATGTTTTAAGCCCTGGTTTAAATGAGCTGACAGTATTTATTGGAAAGCCGCAGTAAACAGTAATGTTTTAAGCCCTGGTTTAAATGAGCTGACAGTATTTATTGGAAAGCTGCAGTAAACAGTAATGTTTTAAGCCCTGGTTTAAATGAGCTGACAGTATTTATTGGAAAGCTGCAGTAAACAGTAATGTTTTAAGCCCTGGTTTAAATGAGCTGACAGTATTTATTGGAAAGCTGCAGTAAACAGTAATGTTTTAAGCCCTGGTTTAAATGAGCTGACAGTATTTATTGGAAAGCCGCAGTAAACAGTAATGTTTTAAGCCCTGGTTTAAATGAGCTGACAGTATTTATTGGAAAGCTGCAGTAAACAGTAATGTTTTAAGCCCTGGTTTAAATGAGCTGACAGTATTTATTGGAAAGCTGCAGTAAACAGTAATGTTTTAAGCCCTGGTTTAAATGAGCTGACAGTATTTATTGGAAAGCTGCAGTAAACAGTAATGTTTTAAGCCCTGGTTTAAATGAGCTGACAGTATTTATTGGAAAGCTGCAGTAAACAGTAATGTTTTAAGCCCTGGTTTAAATGAGCTGACAGTATTTATTGGAAAGCTGCAGTAAACAGTAATGTTTTAAGCCCTGGTTTAAATGAGCTGACAGTATTTATTGGAAAGCTGCAGTAAACAGTAATGTTTTAAGCCCTGGTTTAAATGAGCTGACAGTATTTATTGGAAAGCTGCAGTAAACAGTAATGCTTTAAGCCCTGGTTTAAATGAGCTGACAGTATTTATTGGAAAGCTGCAGTAAACAGTAATGTTTTAAGCCCTGGTTTAAATGAGCTGACAGTATTTATTGGAAAGCCACAGTAAACAGTAATGTTTTAAGCCCTGGTTTAAATGAGCTGACAGTATTTATTGGAAAGCTGCAGTAAACAGTAATGTTTTAAGCCCTGGTTTAAATGAGCTGACAGTATTTATTGGAAAGCCACAGTAAACAGTAATGTTTTAAGCCCTGGTTTAAATGAGCTGACAGTATTTATTGGAAAGCTGCAGTAAACAGTAATGTTTTAAGCCCTGGTTTAAATGAGCTGACAGTATTTATTGGAAAGCCACAGTAAACAGTAATGTTTTAAGCCCTGGTTTAAATGAGCTGACAGTATTTATTGGAAAGCCGCAGTAAACAGTAATGTTTTAAGCCCTGGTTTAAATGAGCTGACAGTATTTATTGGAAAGCTGCAGTAAACAGTAATGTTTTAAGCCCTGGTTTAAATGAGCTGACAGTATTAGCACACCTCAGGTATTCAATGTAATGTGCTTCACTTTCTTGGTGTTCGGGAGGACTCTGGCAGCAGCATTGTGGACGAGCTGCAGCTGTCTCATTTATTTTTTACTAAGACCAGTGAAGACACCATTACAATAATCTAGCCTGCGGAAAATAAATGCATGAACACGTTTTTCTGTATCTTGTTTAGACAGAAATCCTATCATTCTTGCTATGTTTTTAAAGTGTATATACACCCAGCATATCCACACCCAGAAACATGTGTGCTACTCTAAGTGTCACAGAGTTTTATTTGGCAGACAAAATTCAGAATCTGACAAAGGAGTGACGGACATTTTGAATATCATTCAGCTGTGCATGGGCACCGTTTACCATAGTGACTGCACAGCTAAGCTGATCAAGCACATTTATGATCTCAAAGTCATAATGAATCCAAGGATATTGTTGCAATGTGCTCGGTCGCTGTCAGAGGAAGAAGTGCGCTGCAATTTGGGCAAGTGTTCGTTTGTGCACGTTAACCGTAAATCAATCAAATGTGTCACATTAATCCTCGATCAATCAAATGTGTGTCATTAACCATAGATCAATCAAATAATAAGGACATAAAGCTACTCCCCATATTTCGACCGTTGTGTTAATTTTAAAATAGCTGAGTTTTAATTGGTGCCTGGTGAAACAATATATTATTTATTTATTTTAAAATGATGATTTTTTTATTATTTTTATTATATGTTTTGCTGTGTGATGGTTAAACCAGTTTTTCATATTCAATGTGAGCAGCTTCCTGTTCATCAGGATGTTCTTACCCATCGTCAGAGGACAAGTTGCACATTCCTTTGTGTTTACAGAGAAGCACACGCAGGAAGTGAAGTCATAGCAAAAAAAACACTGCCTCAATTTCTAGGCTGAAAACCACAAACTTCTGAACGACTTCCACTGTCATCATGTTACCCCAAAACTAATTTTAGTAGCATATTACAAAAATAATTATATTAAATTAGAGTTTTTTCAAATTGGATATAGATTCCTGAATTGCACCTTTTATATTTTTTACATTTTAATTTGTAATTTTACCATGGCTGTAATCACACAATTAGTTACTGAAAAATTACATTAAATCACATTATTACCTTTCTATCTGCTCATTCTTTTCAACTTAATGCTCAGTGTGAATACATTTTGATCAGTTTAACTGCCTGGTTGATTGGATAACTGTCTAATGTAAGGCTCACTGCTGTATTTTTACAAGCTGAGCTTGTTGTAATAATCAAACATAAAGCAGGTTCTGTAGTAATGGCTGATCTGTGCTTGCTGCATGACTGGCTCTCATTTATATTATACTACATTCATTAAAAAAAACTAGCCTAATTACTATTTACTTACATAAATATGTTCATTCATCTGCTGAAGACACATATTTTTAAACATATCTGAACGATTCGAGGCCATGGCTCTGTGTGGTTTCCTCCCGCAGTCCAAAGACATGCAGGCTAGGCTAATTGGACTCTGTGCCCTGCGAGAGATTGGCGACCTGTCCAGGGGTATTCTTGCCTCTCCCAATGCATGCTGGGATAGGCTCCAGCCCCCCATCCGAGACCCCTGAGGCTAAATAATGGAACGATTGGAATTTTTTAGACGAAACAAAACAATCTCAGAATATGTTCAAAAGCTAAACTAGCCAATTGGGAAAACTGCTTGCAAAAAAAACTTGTTGGCTAAATTCTGATTTCTAGTCAAGTGCTTTGGCAATTCAAAGATGAAAAGTGAAGAAAATGAGAATCTTTGCTTCTTGGTTTATAGACCCACTATACTGTCGTCATCACGTGCTCCACTTGGAACATACCACTGACCTGCTCTTTCTTTTTAAACTTCCTGCAGATCCTGTGTGGTAAGCCCCTTTCCTTTAGTCAGTGTCGCAAGAAGCTTTTAAACAAACTCTCTCAAGTCCTCCTGAGCTGAGCTTCTGCGCTTTTGTCTGGATATTGTAAGTATTTTAGTGCCGTTTTTCACTTGTGTATACTAGTACTTGCGCATTCTTTCAGTTAGGGTTACCCTTAGTTTTACTTTATTATTGTCCCACGCAACTTAACAAAGTTTAGTTTATCTTTTGTTCGTGGATCAGCCAGTTAACGGACAGGCCAGGGCTGCGTAAAGGAATGGGAGAAGTTTATTAATTTAAGATGAGAAAATACAGGGCCAATTTACATTAAATCATTTCGGAAACATTGGGTAACAGTGCTTTGGAATAGAGCTTATTTAATTAGTGTGAGCGACGATAGCCAATATGGTCTGTAGTAACTTGGCCTCATTTTGATATCAAAACTTTTAACAGCAGGCCTAGTTTTTGCCCGTTTTAATTAATGACTTAATTAACACTGCGTGAGTAACTTGCCATTTTGTGTGTTGAAAATGTTTTGTTTTTTTCGTTTTTTTTTGCGCTTTTGTTACCGAGTAAATTGAATAGTTATTACAGCTAGCTATATTACTATATGAATTATGCTAGCCTCCAGCTAAGGTGAATGATTATCATTGATCCTGCACATGCCACTGCTGGCTAGCCAGCTACACCGAAGTAGTTACATTTTTCATTCAGAGCTGAAGGGGCTCGAACACGGGTCTTCAGTGGAACAGTCCGTGGCGCAAACCACCGGACTAACGCTGCCTTCAAGCGCTTCCCGTAAACTCCTATTTCCCAGTTGCCAAATCGTAATTACGAGATCGACGCATTCACATGCTCCGAAATAGGAATTACCAGCAAACAAGGAGGTCTAGAAAGCACATGTTTTTTGTTTTTTAATCCTTTACAAATAAAAAAACACACGGAGAGCTGTTATCACTTTCTGCATGTGAAAGAAGAGGGAAGGAAGTATATAAATTGAAGAAAATGAGAATCTCTGCTTTTTGGCTTATAGTACTATACTGTCTTCAAGCACCATCATTTGCTCCACTTACCACTGTCCTGCTTCTTATTTATGAAACTTCCTGACAGGTTAATTTTTTTCATTTTATCAGTGTCACAAGTAGCATTGTAAACAAACTCAAGTCACAGTCATGTAGACTCCGAGGATATGGGGGGCCTTTAGGGAGATACTGAGAAACGGAGGAGACGGGGCCCTTTAAGAGGGCGTGATTGAAGGGAGTGAAGGGAGTCAGCCCTCGGGGTCCCAGGCAGTTACCTGCCTTACCTGTTTATAAGATTCCAGAGTCGTCCTGAGCTTCTGTCCTTTGTGTCTTGATATTGTAAGTACGTTTTTCACTGCTAAATCAATACTTATGCTTTCGTTCAGTTAGTTTTACTTTTGTCCCAGACAAGAAAGACTAGACAACTTAACAAAGTTCGGTTTTGCTTTTGTTGGTGAATTAGCCAGTTAGCTGCTGACTAACAGGGAGGGCAGGGCTGTGTAAAGGAATGGGAGAAGTTTCTTAACTTAAGATGAGAAAAAACATGGCCAAGTTAGAGGTAGTTTTAACTCCTCTAGACCTGAATTTTTTCCAGCCATGGGAAATTACTCATATTACATGTAGAAATTAGGCCAAAAAAAGTTTTTATTTATTTCATGTCCATTGCAGTGGATGTCAGGTCTGAACAGTTGTGAAATCTCTATATGTCTATTAATCATTTAGATTATTTCTATTCACACTGGATTTAATACTGAAAACGAATAGATAATATGCATATTTGGCCACTCAGATAAATTAAATATGTTACCACTCTTCTACACTCAACAACTATGTGAATCTTGGCTGTTAAGGGCACACCTTCATCCCCATTCACATCCCCAATATCCAAAGACTCAATTTCTGACAGATTTCCATCTGCCGGACGCTCCAGGAGCTCTATTGCAGTGTACACTGAATATGAACATTCTTAGGCAAATATGAACTTTTGGTACTATGCCAATACATATAAAAATGTAAAATCCTGTGGCTAAACTTTTTATGCAATAATGCTTAAAATAACATTTTCAATGTTTACGGTTCATCCAATATGGATGAATATACCCTCAAATTAAAGCTGACAGTCTGCACTTCAACCTCATTGTCATTGTATCCTTTCAAACTCAGTGCTAGAGTACAGAACCAAAATAACAATAAATGTGTCACTGTCCAATTCATTATGGTGCTCACTGTATATATTTATGAGATAAAAACCTTTAACATCAGGCCTAGTTTTTTGCCAGTTTTAATTAATGCATGAGTAACTTGGCATTTTTGTAAGTCCAAAAACGTTTTTTTGTTCTGATGTATATTTCAGCATCACAGTATCTTGCTGGAATGTGCAGATGTAGCAGTGTGAAGCTGTAACTCTCTGGACAGCCAGTAGGGGGCAGTAATGTGTCATTATTAAGTGTGGCTCAGGCTTTAATGCAGAGACATCTTTACAATACAGGTGCTGTCACGTGGAAGCTGTCATGGGTGATAACATGAGTCATGTGGCTAACGCCACTGGCAGTCCCCTGCGAGTGTACTACTCCACAGACCGGCTGACTTTGCAGGAGATCGAGATCGTCTACGGGACCAAAGCTGGCGGCTCCAAGTCAGACGTGAACTTTTCTATATCGCAGGATGTCAAGATGAAAATGATACGAGATACTCGGATCCGCTTCATACGCATCCCGATCAACGACTTCGTCAAGATCGACAATGAGGGAAACATTTATGTCACCGTGTTCGTGGAGAACTCCGCCAATTCTGATGACTGCAAGATGATCTCCGAGAACTTCCACATCTCCAACGACAGGTCTTTCATCGTCACCGCAAACCACAGCATCAAGTTCCAAAAGTATGGATCCGGTCTTTGGCTGGACGAGTATGGCGTCAACCACAAGCCATAATCAAATAAAGGTGTTACGAAAATGCAGAAATTAGGACTTATGGCTTCTTGGTTTCATTTTAATTGGAAGAATGGTTTAAATGCCTTAGAAACTTTTTGAAAAGTATTCTTCATTTAAAAACATAGAAATGACATTTAATTGATGCTGTTTTTCTTGACGTCAGAACCTTGCTATCACACTATTGTAGGGGTGGGCACTTCTGTTCCTGGAGGCTCTGAGTGTTCATCACTTACATTTAGTGAATTAGATGTAAACGGCACCAATTCACTCATAGATTAGATCACAATAAAATGTTTCAAACAGAGACACAAGAGAATTCTTCAGATGTCATTCCAGTAGCGTAGCCAGGATTGTGTTCTGGGGTGGGCCTGGAGACAGGCGGGCCAAATAATTCTGCAACAAAACATTGCCATTTATGCCATGTAGCCTGATTTAAATGCAGTATATTTGAACGCCAGTATATTATGTCTCAGCTAACCTATATGCAGCATATATGCAATATGCAGTAGATATGAATATTTCAAGATAGTCAACATTGACAGCCATTATATGAGCAAACGCGAAAAAAGTTTAGAAAACTTTAAGTGACACATCTTAAACAACTCAACTCGTGATCGGATTGACGGACACCAGAAGTCATTCATTCCAATGGAGGCTGATTAACGGACATTTACGGATGTGCGCCCCCTAAACCGTCAGCCAATGGATGACGGTTCCTTTGGATTATTTCAAACTCTGCCTTGTTAAACGGACCATCGGAATTGGCGGAAGTAGAAAAAAAATTAATTTCACCGCTTGCTTCTTTGATAACAACTTGTAAACAATCTTATTTTCCAGCAAACTAATAAAGTTATGTTTCCAGACAATATTACAGTTTTTCTCAATTGTTTAGACACTAAAATTGGAATAAATAAAACTAAGTTTATGTGCCAACAGATAGACAATTTTCAAAATTATAAGCACTATTTTGTAAAAAAGTAGTATCTTCTTTTCACTGCCGTTAAAAACTATAAACTCCAATATCCATCAACACTTACACACACACACACACAAGATAGACCAGAGAAGCTCACACGTGTTGTCATATGGGACAATGTGAGTTTCCACCGTGATGCTCTGTTTCGAAGTTGGTTCAATGAAACCATTGCTTTTTCATTTCTCAGTCACGCCAAGGCTGTCTGTGTCATTCCTAAAGACACTTCTCCCGCTGCTTGGCCAGAGAAAATATAATGTGTGATGTACATGAGAATATGTGGCCTGATCAAGAGCAGAGACCAGACTCATTTATTTTTGTAATTTATTTTTACTTTTACATTTTTTGTTTACTCCCAGTACAGTAGTTTATTTATTTCATTTTCTCCAGTTTGTTTTTATCTTACTCTACTAAATTTCTGTAATTTGGAAAAATAAAAAATAACAATATTTGCATTGGCCAGTACACTCAAACAATACTGAAGCCAAACTAATATAATGGTAATAGTCTTTCATTTTTTACAGCAGTGTGTAATTGGCATTCATAATTTGTATTAATTTGTTGACGAGTGTTTATTAAAAAAATTTAAAATCACTTTGACACTTAGATCACAAACTTAGATCGTGCTCATTTTTCAAAACTCTAAACACTTTGTTCAATTGCTTGGATACAATACACATAAACCTAACATCCTTTGTTCATTGAACCAATTCATCACCTGTTCAATATGACACAACTTAACATTAACGCAATTACTATTTCAAAATACAATTCACACATTACATTTGAAATGACTTACATTTGAATTTCATTACAATGCATCTAACTATCAATTAATCAAACTGCTAAGAAATGATAACTGTAGCATTACTAATAATGCATAGTTTTATGGAAACTGATTACTAACAATATTCCAAGTTTAGATCATGAATGTTTCATGATAAAAAAATCTATTGACACCAATTACTTTAGAACATGAACCAATTTTACTACATTATCTTTGAAATATTTAATCATCATCCTTTATCAGACACTGTTACGGTTCAACTGTTCCCGGCAATGTTTTCAGATTTGACTATGTATGTAGGCTTTTCCAATAATGAGAACTCATTACAGTAATGATGTATAAAAGGTTTATATCCACCTGCAACAACATCACAAAAACATGGAGCAGGCAGATGATCCATGTCAGAATAGAGGTCAAGCAGTGAGAGGAGGAGGAGAAGGAGGAGGTGGTGGTCAGGGGAATGGCACAGGACAAGTACCCCTTCAGAGAGGTGGCCGTAGACCTTGTCTTAGAGGAGGGCTTTGGCCTCATCAAAGAGGTGACCATGGGCCTTGTTTGAGAGGTGGGGGGGGGGTAAAAGACAAGGCCATGTACCAAGACAGTGATGACAACAGCAAAGAGTGTCCAATGAAATCCGAGCAATAGCTGTGGACCTTGTCATAAATCGTGGCATGACAATGACAACAGCTACAATGATTCAGCCAAACCTCAGGAGATCAACAGTGGCCTCAATCATCAGACCTTTCCGCCATGAGAACCGGTAAGTCTTCACATTGCACTATGCATTACCCTCAATAGTCAAATGACTGTATAATGCATGTCACTGGATACCACACATTAGGTGTTGTGACTGAATGTATAATGCATGTCACTGGATACCACACAGGAGGTGTTGTGACTGAATGTATTCTTTGTTTTCCCTCACAGAATGTATATACACCTGAGCGAAATTCAGCGGCACATCATTGACAATGACGACATGTTGAACAAGGTGGAGGTCATGCATGCATTCTGAAAATGCACCAGGTGTCTCTAAAAGAGATGGTGCCTTTTGAAAGTAATGCAGATTGAGTTAAGCAACTGCATACTGAGTTCAGTTTAAAGATTCCTGTTATCAAAGTTTGATCTACATTATACTGTAGAGTCATTTTCTTTCAATTTATTTTAGAGGGTGATGGAGCTGGATGCTGCAGAGAACCCCCACAAATTCCTCTTTGTGGACGAGGCTTTAATCTGGCCAGAGGTACAAACTGTTATTATCTTTTGTTTTTCACTGCAGTTGAGAATTTTTTTCACTTTGTAGCTATAATTACTGTTTTATTTGTTGCTATGATTCAAACAAACCTATGTTGTAATTGTATTTAAAAAAATAAATTCAGATTTTGTTCAATTATTCCAGTCTGTTCAACTGTCTCTACTATTCCCTTTATTTAAAACCACAAAAAAAAAACATATTGAAACATGTATCAAGTATTTTACTGCAATATTACAGTTTTTCTAAATGCCTTTGTTTTCACTGAAATAGCCATTCTAAATCACATTTTTTGCACTACTCAACACACAAATCCTATCATTTACACTTTTCATACTCTAATCCTTTTTGTTCACATGGAAAACACTGCCAAACTCAATTGGCTAAACTTTTAAATTGTCTGTCAGAGCATAAAAGAGGCATCAGCTGACTTCTTCTGTGTCTGAAACAATGGAAGCTCAACTAGCAGAGAGAGAGAGAGAAGAGGAGGGGGAGGAGGAAGAGGAAGAAGAAGGATGAATATTTCAAATTAAATACGAGCGACATTAGTCAAACATGGGTTGACGATGACAGAGGCTAGTCGGCATGTGCAACCCAATCTGAGCGGTTTCACTGCGGCCTCAGTTATCCGGACCTTTAGAGAGATTGGTGACCTGCCTCTCCCAATGCATGCTGGGAGAGGCTCCAGCCCCCCATCCGAGACCCTGACCAGGAATAAGCAGGCTAAATAATGGAAGGATGTATGGATAATTGGAATTTTTTAGACGAAACAAAACAATCTCAGAATATGTTCAAAAGCTAAACTAGCCAATTGGGATAACTGCTTGCAAAAAAAACATGTTGGCTAAATTCTGATTTCTAGTCAAGTGCTTTGGCAATTCAAAGATGAAAAGTGAATAAAATGAGAATCTTTGCTTCTTGGCTTATAGACCCACTATACTGTCGTGATCACGTGCTCCACTCGGAACATACCACTGACCTGCTCTTTCTTTTTGAACTTCCTGCAGATCCTGCGTGGTAAGCCCCTTTCCTTTAGTCAGTGTCGCAAGAAGCTTTTAAACAAACTCTCTCAAGTCCTCCTGAGCTTCGCTTCTGCGCTTTTGTCTGGATATTGTAAGTATTTTAGTGCCGTTTTTCACTTGTGTATACTAGTACTTGCGCATTCTTTCAGTTAGGGTTACCCTTAGTTTTACTTTATTATTGTCCCACACAACTTAACAAAGTTTCGTTTCTCTTTTGTTCGTGAATCAGCCAGTTAACGGGCAGGCCAGGGCTGCGTAAAGGAATGGGAGAAGTTTCTTAATTTAAGATGAGAAAATACAGGGCCAATTTACATTAAATCATTTCGGAAACATTGGGTAACAGTGCTTTGGAATAGAGCTTATTTAATTAGTGTGAGCGACGATAGCCAATATGGTCTGTAGTAACTTGGCCTCATTTTGATATCAAAACTTTTAACAGCAGGCCTAGTTTTTGCCCGTTTTAATTAATGACTTAATTAACACTGCGTGCGTAACTTGCCATTTTGTGTGTTGAAAATGTTTTGTTTTTTTCGTTTTTTTTTTGCGCTTTTGTTACCGAGTAAATTGAATAGTTATTACAGCTAGCTATATTACTATATGAATTATGCTAGCCTCCAGCTAAGGTGAATGATTATCATTGATCCTGCACATGCCACTGCTGGCTAGCCAGCTACACCGAAGTAGTTCCATTTTTCATTCAGAGCTGAAGGGGCTCGAACACGGGTCTTCAGTGGAACAGTCCGTGGCGCAAACCACCGGACTAACGCTGCCTTCAAGCGCTTCCCGTAAACTCCTATTTCCCAGTTGCCAAATCGTAATTACGAGATCGACGCATTCACATGCTCCGAAATAGGAATTACCAGCAAACAAGGAGGTCTAGAAAGCACATGTTTTTTGTTTTTTAATCCTTTACAAATAAAAAAACACACGGAGAGCTGTTATCACTTTCTGCATGTGAAAGAAGAGGGAAGGAAGTATATAAATTGAAGGAAATTTGAATCTTTGCTTTTTGGTTTACAGTACTATACTGTCTTCAAGCACCATCATTTGCTCCACTTACCACTGTCCTGCTTCTTATTTATGAAACTTCCTGACAGGTTAATTTTTTTCATTTTATCAGTGTCACAAGTAGCATTGTAAACAAACTCAAGTCACAGTCATGTAGACTCCGAGGATATGGGGGGCCTTTAGGGAGATACTGAGAAACGGAGGAGACGGGGCCCTTTAAGAGGGCGTGATTGAAGGGAGTGAAGGGAGTCAGCCCTCGGGGTCCCAGGCAGTTACCTGCCTTACCTGTTTATAAGATTCCAGAGTCGTCCTGAGCTTCTGTCCTTTGTGTCTTGATATTGTAAGTACGTTTTTCACTGCTAAATCAATACTTATGCTTTCGTTCAGTTAGTTTTACTTTTGTCCCAGACAAGAAAGACTAGACAACTTAACAAAGTTCGGTTTTGCTTTTGTTGGTGAATTAGCCAGTTAGCTGCTGACTAACAGGGAGGGCAGGGCTGTGTAAAGGAATGGGAGAAGTTTCTTAACTTAAGATGAGAAAAAACATGGCCAAGTTAGAGGTAGTTTTAACTCCTCTAGACCTGAATTTTTTCCAGCCATGGGAAATTACTCATATTACATGTAGAAATTAGGCCAAAAAAAGTTTTTATTTATTTCATGTCCATTGCAGTGGATGTCAGGTCTGAACAGTTGTGAAATCTCTATATGTCTATTAATCATTTAGATTATTTCTATTCACACTGGATTTAATACTGAAAACGAATAGATAATATGCATATTTGGCCACTCAGATAAATTAAATATGTTACCACTCTTCTACACTCAACAACTATGTGAATCTTGGCTGTTAAGGGCACACCTTCATCCCCATTCACATCCCCAATATCCAAAGACTCAATTTCTGACAGATTTCCATCTGCCGGACGCTCCAGGAGCTCTATTGCAGTGTACACTGAATATGAACATTCTTAGGCAAATATGAACTTTTGGTACTATGCCAATACATATAAAAATGTAAAATCCTGTGGCTAAACTTTTTATGCAATAATGCTTAAAATAACATTTTCAATGTTTACGGTTCATCCAATATGGATGAATATACCCTCAAATTAAAGCTGACAGTCTGCAGTTTAACGTCATTGTCATTGTATCCTTTCAAACTCAGTGCTAGAGTACAGAACCAAAATAACAAGAAATGTGTCACTGTCCAATTCATTATGGTGCTCACTGTATATATTTATGAGATAAAAACCTTTAACATCAGGCCTAGTTTTTTGCCAGTTTTAATTAATGCATGAGTAACTTGGCATTTTTGTAAGTCCAAAAACGTTTTTTTGTTCTGATGTATATTTCAGCATCACAGTATCTTGCTGGAATGTGCAGATGTAGCAGTGTGAAGCTGTAACTCTCTGGACAGCCAGTAGGGGGCAGTAATGTGTCATTATTAAGTGTGGCTCAGGCTTTAATGCAGAGACATCTTTACAATACAGGTGCTGTCACGTGGAAGCTGTCATGGGTGATAACATGAGTCATGTGGCTAACGCCACTGGCAGTCCCCTGCGAGTGTACTACTCCACAGACCGGCTGACTTTGCAGGAGATCGAGATCGTCTACGGGACCAAAGCTGGCGGCTCCAAGTCAGACGTGAACTTTTCTATATCGCAGGATGTCAAGATGAAAATGATACGAGATACTCGGATCCGCTTCATACGCATCCCGATCAACGACTTCGTCAAGATCGACAATGAGGGAAACATTTATGTCACCGTGTTCGTGGAGAACTCCGCCAATTCTGATGACTGCAAGATGATCTCCGAGAACTTCCACATCTCCAACGACAGGTCTTTCATCGTCACCGCAAACCACAGCATCAAGTTCCAAAAGTATGGATCCGGTCTTTGGCTGGACGAGTATGGCGTCAACCACAAGCCATAATCAAATAAAGGTGTTACGAAAATGCAGAAATTAGGACTTATGGCTTCTTGGTTTCATTTTAATTGGAAGAATGGTTTAAATGCCTTAGAAACTTTTTGAAAAGTATTCTTCATTTAAAAACATAGAAATGACATTTAATTGATGCTGTTTTTCTTGACGTCAGAACCTTGCTATCACACTATTGTAGGGGTGGGCACTTCTGTTCCTGGAGGCTCTGAGTGTTCATCACTTACATTTAGTGAATTAGATGTAAACGGCACCAATTCACTCATAGATTAGATCACAATAAAATGTTTCAAACAGAGACACAAGAGAATTCTTCAGATGTCATTCCAGTAGCGTAGCCAGGATTGTGTTCTGGGGTGGGCCTGGAGACAGGCGGGCCAAATAATTCTGCAACAAAACATTGCCATTTATGCCATGTAGCCTGATTTAAATGCAGTATATTTGAACGCCAGTATATTATGTCTCAGCTAACCTATATGCAGCATATATGCAATATGCAGTAGATATGAATATTTCAAGATAGTCAACATTGACAGCCATTATATGAGCAAACGCGAAAAAAGTTTAGAAAACTTTAAGTGACACATCTTAAACAACTCAACTCGTGATCGGATTGACGGACACCAGAAGTAATTCATTCCAATGGAGGCTGATTAACGGACATTTACGGATGTGCGCCCCCTAAACCGTCAGCCAATGGATGACGGTTCCTTTGGATTATTTCAAACTCTGCCTTGTTAAACGGACCATCGGAATTGGCGGAAGTAGAAAAAAAATTAATTTCACCGCTTGCTTCTTTGATAACAACTTGTAAACAATCTTATTTTCCAGCAAACTAATAAAGTTATGTTTCCAGACAATATTACAGTTTTTCTCAATTGTTTAGACACTAAAATTGGAATAAATAAAACTAAGTTTATGTGCCAACAGATAGACAATTTTCAAAATTATAAGCACTATTTTGTAAAAAAGTAGTATCTTCTTTTCACTGCCGTTAAAAACTATAAACTCCAATATCCATCAACACTTACACACACACACACACAAGATAGACCAGAGAAGCTCACACGTGTTGTCATATGGGACAATGTGAGTTTCCACCGTGATGCTCTGTTTCGAAGTTGGTTCAATGAAACCATTGCTTTTTCATTTCTCAGTCACGCCAAGGCTGTCTGTGTCATTCCTAAAGACACTTCTCCCGCTGCTTGGCCAGAGAAAATATAATGTGTGATGTACATGAGAATATGTGGCCTGATCAAGAGCAGAGACCAGACTCATTTATTTTTGTAATTTATTTTTACTTTTACATTTTTTGTTTACTCCCAGTACAGTAGTTTATTTATTTCATTTTCTCCAGTTTGTTTTTATCTTACTCTCTACTAAATTTCTGTAATTTGGAAAAATAAAAAATAACAATATTTGCATTGGCCAGTACACTCAAACAATACTGAAGCCAAACTAATATAATGGTAATAGTCTTTCATTTTTTACAGCAGTGTGTAATTGGCATTCATAATTTGTATTAATTTGTTGACGAGTGTTTATTAAAAAAATTTAAAATCACTTTGACACTTAGATCACAAACTTAGATCGTGCTCATTTTTCAAAACTCTAAACACTTTGTTCAATTGCTTGGATACAATACACATAAACCTAACATCCTTTGTTCATTGAACCAATTCATCACCTGTTCAATATGACACAACTTAACATTAACGCAATTACTATTTCAAAATACAATTCACACATTACATTTGAAATGACTTACATTTGAATTTCATTACAATGCATCTAACTATCAATTAATCAAACTGCTAAAAAATGATAACTGTAGCATTACTAATAATGCATAGTTTTATGGAAACTGATTACTAACAATATTCCAAGTTTAGATCATGAATGTTTCATGATAAAAAAATCTATTGACACCAATTACTTTAGAACATGAACCAATTTTACTACATTATCTTTGAAATATTTAATCATCATCCTTTATCAGACACTGTTACGGTTCAACTGTTCCCGGCAATGTTTTCAGATTTGACTATGTATGTAGGCTTTTCCAATAATGAGAACTCATTACAGTAATGATGTATAAAAGGTTTATATCCACCTGCAACAACATCACAAAAACATGGAGCAGGCAGATGATCCATGTCAGAATAGAGGTCAAGCAGTGAGAGGAGGAGGAGAAGGAGGAGGTGGTGGTCAGGGGAATGGCACAGGACAAGTACCCCTTCAGAGAGGTGGCCGTAGACCTTGTCTTAGAGGAGGGCTTTGGCCTCATCAAAGAGGTGACCATGGGCCTTGTTTGAGAGGTGGGGGGGGGGTAAAAGACAAGGCCATGTACCAAGACAGTGATGACAACAGCAAAGAGTGTCCAATGAAATCCGAGCAATAGCTGTGGACCTTGTCATAAATCGTGGCATGACAATGACAACAGCTACAATGATTCAGCCAAACCTCAGGAGATCAACAGTGGCCTCAATCATCAGACCTTTCCGCCATGAGAACCGGTAAGTCTTCACATTGCACTATGCATTACCCTCAATAGTCAAATGACTGTATAATGCATGTCACTGGATACCACACATTAGGTGTTGTGACTGAATGTATAATGCATGTCACTGGATACCACACAGGAGGTGTTGTGACTGAATGTATTCTTTGTTTTCCCTCACAGAATGTATATACACCTGAGCGAAATTCAGCGGCACATCATTGACAATGACGACATGTTGAACAAGGTGGAGGTCATGCATGCATTCTGAAAATGCACCAGGTGTCTCTAAAAGAGATGGTGCCTTTTGAAAGTAATGCAGATTGAGTTAAGCAACTGCATACTGAGTTCAGTTTAAAGATTCCTGTTATCAAAGTTTGATCTACATTATACTGTAGAGTCATTTTCTTTCAATTTATTTTAGAGGGTGATGGAGCTGGATGCTGCAGAGAACCCCCACAAATTCCTCTTTGTGGACGAGGCTTTAATCTGGCCAGAGGTACAAACTGTTATTATCTTTTGTTTTTCACTGCAGTTCAGAATTTTTTTCACTTTGTAGCTATAATTACTGTTTTATTTGTTGCTATGATTCAAACAAACCTATGTTGTAATTGTATTTAAAAAAATAAATTCAGATTTTGTTCAATTATTCCAGTCTGTTCAACTGTCTCTACTATTCCCTTTATTTAAAACCACAAAAAAAAAACATATTGAAACATGTATCAAGTATTTTACTGCAATATTACAGTTTTTCTAAATGCCTTTGTTTTCACTGAAATAGCCATTCTAAATCACATTTTTTGCACTACTCAACACACAAATCCTATCATTTACACTTTTCATACTCTAATCCTTTTTGTTCACATGGAAAACACTGCCAAACTCAATTGGCTAAACTTTTAAATTGTCTGTCAGAGCATAAAAGAGGCATCAGCTGACTTCTTCTGTGTCTGAAACAATGGAAGCTCAACTAGCAGAGAGAGAGAGAGAAGAGGAGGGGGAGGAGGAAGAGGAAGAAGAAGGATGAATATTTCAAATTAAATACGAGCGACATTAGTCAAACATGGGTTGACGATGACAGAGGCTAGTCGGCATGTGCAACCCAATCTGAGCGGTTTCACTGCGGCCTCAGTTATCCGGACCTTTAGAGAGATTGGTGACCTGCCTCTCCCAATGCATGCTGGGAGAGGCTCCAGCCCCCCATCCGAGACCCTGACCAGGAATAAGCAGGCTAAATAATGGAAGGATGTATGGATAATTGGAATTTTTTAGACGAAACAAAACAATCTCAGAATATGTTCAAAAGCTAAACTAGCCAATTGGGATAACTGCTTGCAAAAAAAACATGTTGGCTAAATTCTGATTTCTAGTCAAGTGCTTTGGCAATTCAAAGATGAAAAGTGAATAAAATGAGAATCTTTGCTTCTTGGCTTATAGACCCACTATACTGTCGTGATCACGTGCTCCACTCGGAACATACCACTGACCTGCTCTTTCTTTTTGAACTTCCTGCAGATCCTGCGTGGTAAGCCCCTTTCCTTTAGTCAGTGTCGCAAGAAGCTTTTAAACAAACTCTCAAGTCCTCCTGAGCTTCGCTTCTGCGCTTTTGTCTGGATATTGTAAGTATTTTAGTGCCGTTTTTCACTTGTGTATACTAGTACTTGCGCATTCTTTCAGTTAGGGTTACCCTTAGTTTTACTTTATTATTGTCCCACACAACTTAACAAAGTTTCGTTTCTCTTTTGTTCGTGAATCAGCCAGTTAACGGGCAGGCCAGGGCTGCGTAAAGGAATGGGAGAAGTTTCTTAATTTAAAATGAGCAAATACAGGGCCAATTTACATTAAATCATTTCGGAAACATTGGGTAACAGTGCTTTGGAATAGAGCTTATTTAATTAGTGTGAGCGACGATAGCCAATATGGTCTGTAGTAACTTGGCCTCATTTTGATATCAAAACTTTTAACAGCAGGCCTAGTTTTTGCCCGTTTTAATTAATGACTTAATTAACACTGCGTGCGTAACTTGCCATTTTGTGTGTTGAAAATGTTTTTTTTTTTTCGTTTTTTTTTTGCGCTTTTGTTACCGAGTAAATTGAATAGTTATTACAGCTAGCTATATTACTATATTAATTATGCTAGCCTCCAGCTAAGGTGAATGATTATCATTGATCCTGCACATGCCACTGCTGGCTAGCCAGCTACACCGAAGTAGTTCCATTTTTCATTCAGAGCTGAAGGGGCTCGAACACGGGTCTTCAGTGGAACAGTCCGTGGCGCAAACCACCGGACTAACGCTGCCTTCAAGCGCTTCCCGTAAACTCCTATTTCCCAGTTGCCAAATCGTAATTACGAGATCGACGCATTCACATGCTCCGAAATAGGAATTACCAGCAAACAAGGAGGTCTAGAAAGCACATGTTTTTTGTTTTTTAATCCTTTACAAATAAAAAAACACACGGAGAGCTGTTATCACTTTCTGCATGTGAAAGAAGAGGGAAGGAAGTATATAAATTGAAGGAAATTTGAATCTTTGCTTTTTGGTTTACAGTACTATACTGTCTTCAAGCACCATCATTTGCTCCACTTACCACTGTCCTGCTTCTTATTTATGAAACTTCCTGACAGGTTAATTTTTTTCATTTTATCAGTGTCACAAGTAGCATTGTAAACAAACTCAAGTCACAGTCATGTAGACTCCGAGGATATGGGGGGCCTTTAGGGAGATACTGAGAAACGGAGGAGACGGGGCCCTTTAAGAGGGCGTGATTGAAGGGAGTGAAGGGAGTCAGCCCTCGGGGTCCCAGGCAGTTACCTGCCTTACCTGTTTATAAGATTCCAGAGTCGTCCTGAGCTTCTGTCCTTTGTGTCTTGATATTGTAAGTACGTTTTTCACTGCTAAATCAATACTTATGCTTTCGTTCAGTTAGTTTTACTTTTGTCCCAGACAAGAAAGACTAGACAACTTAACAAAGTTCAGTTTAGCTTTTGTTGGTGAATTAGCCAGTTAGTTGCTGACTAACAGGGAGGGCAGGGCTGTGTAAAGGAATGGGAGAAGTTTCTTAACTTAAGATGAGAAAAAACATGGCCAAGTTAGAGGTAGTTTAACTCCTTTAGACCTTAATTTTTTCCAGCCATGAGAAATTACTCATATTACATGTAGAAATTAGGCCAAAAAAAGTTTTTATTTATTTCATGTCCATTGCAGTGGATGTCAGGTCTGAACAGTTGTGAAATCTCTATCTATATGTCTATTAATCATTTAGATTATTTCTATTCACACTGGATTTAATACTGAAAACGAATAGATAATATGCATATTTGGCCACTCAGATAAATTAAATATGTTACCACTCTTCTACACTCAACAACTATGTGAATCTTGGCTGTTAAGGGCACACCTTCATCCCCATTCACATCCCCAATATCCAAAGACTCAATTTCTGACAGATTTCCATCTGCCGGACGCTCCAGGAGCTCTATTGCAGTGTACACTGAATATGAACATTCTTAGGCAAATATGAACTTTTGGTACTATGCCAATACATATAAAAATGTAAAATCATGTGGCTAAACTTTTTATGCAATTAAACATATAATGCTTAAAATAACATTTTCAATGTTTACGGTTCATCCAATATGGATGAATATACCCTCAAATTAAAGCTGACAGTCTGCAGTTTAACGTCATTGTCATTGTATCCTTTCAAACTCAGTGCTAGAGTACAGAACCAAAATAACAAGAAATGTGTCACTGTCCAATTCATTATGGTGCTCACTGTATATATTTATGAGATAAAAACCTTTAACATCAGGCCTAGTTTTTTGCCAGTTTTAATTAATGCATGAGTAACTTGGCATTTTTGTAAGTCCAAAAACGTTTTTTTGTTCTGATGTATATTTCAGCATCACAGTATCTTGCTGGAATGTGCAGATGTAGCAGTGTGAAGCTGTAACTCTCTGGACAGCCAGTAGGGGGCAGTAATGTGTCATTATTAAGTGTGGCTCAGGCTTTAATGCAGAGACATCTTTACAATACAGGTGCTGTCACGTGGAAGCTGTCATGGGTGATAACATGAGTCATGTGGCTAACGCCACTGGCAGTCCCCTGCGAGTGTACTACTCCACAGACCGGCTGACTTTGCAGGAGATCGAGATCGTCTACGGGACCAAAGCTGGCGGCTCCAAGTCAGACGTGAACTTTTCTATATCGCAGGATGTCAAGATGAAAATGATACGAGATACTCGGATCCGCTTCATACGCATCCCGATCAACGACTTCGTCAAGATCGACAATGAGGGAAACATTTATGTCACCGTGTTCGTGGAGAACTCCGCCAATTCTGATGACTGCAAGATGATCTCCGAGAACTTCCACATCTCCAACGACAGGTCTTTCATCGTCACCGCAAACCACAGCATCAAGTTCCAAAAGTATGGATCCGGTCTTTGGCTGGACGAGTATGGCGTCAACCACAAGCCATAATCAAATAAAGGTGTTACGAAAATGCAGAAATTAGGACTTATGGCTTCTTGGTTTCATTTTAATTGGAAGAATGGTTTAAATGCCTTAGAAACCTTTTGAAAAGTATTCTTCATTTAAAAACATAGAAATTACATTTAATTGATGCTGTTTTTCTTGACGTCAGAACCTTGCTATCACACTATTGTAGGGGTGGGCACTTCTGTTCCTGGAGGCTCTGAGTGTTCATCACTTACATTTAGTGAATTAGATGTAAACGGCACCAATTCACTCATAGATTAGATCACAATAAAATGTTTCAAACAGAGACACAAGAGAATTCTTCAGATGTCATTCTAGTAGCGTAGCCAGGATTGTGTTCTGGGGTGGGCCTGGAGACAGGCGGGCCAAATAATTCTGCAACAAAACATTGCCATTTATGCCATGTAGCCTGATTTAAATGCAGTATATTTGAACGCCAGTATATTATATCTCAGCTAACCTATATGCAATATGCAGCTACCTACCACAACACACGCACACACACACACACACAGCAGTAGATATGAATATTTCAAGATAGTCAACACTGACAGCCATTATATGAGCAAACGCGAAAAAAGTTTAGAAAACTTTAAGTGACACATCTTACGCCATGTTCACAACTCAACTCGTGATCGGATTGACGGACACCAGAAGTCATTCATTCCAATGGAGGCTGATTAACGGACATTTACGGATGTGCGCCCCCTAAACCGTCAGCCAATGGATGACAGTTCCTTTGGATTATTTCAAACTCTGCCTTGTTAAACGGACCATCGGAATTGGCGGAAGTAGAAAAAAAAATTATTTCACCGCTTGCTTCTTTGATAACAACTTGTAAACAATCTTATTTTCCAGCAAACTAATAAAGTTATGTTTCCAGACAATATTACAGTTTTTCTCAATTGTTTAGACACTAAAATTGGAATAAATAAAACTAAGTTTATGTGCCAACAGATAGACAATTTTCAAAATTATAAGCACTATTTTGTAAAAAAGTAGTATCTTCTTTTCACTGCCGTTAAAAACTATAAACTCCAATATCCATCAACACTTACACACACACACACACACACACAAGATAGACCAGAGCAGCTCGCACGTGTTGTCATATGGGACAATGTGAGTTTCCACTGTGATGCTCTGTTTCTTAGTTGGTTCAATGAAACCATTGCTTTTTAATTTCTCAGTCACGCCAAGGGTGGCTGTGTCATTCCAAAAGACACTTCTCCCGCTGCTTGGCCAGAGAAAATATAATGTGGTAAGTACATGAGAATATGTACATACATTTACCATTAACATAATCTCACCAAGACTAGGCGGTGGGGAAGAAAAATAATTGGCCACCGTGCAACTGTTGATGTCCCTGGACAGCGAGGTGGAAACGTCACCGTGTGCCCGCGCCGCCATTGGTCAGCAAGGTGTCCTGCACAATCACGCTCATCTTGGACCCTACAACACTGTCCTCATCGCTCCACAACATCCTCATCACCCCACAGGAAGAGGGACCAGAGCAGCCCAACATAATATATCTCTGTGGTCTCTGCTTTAGCCTAATGTAGTCCTGTATAATATATCTCTGTGGTCTCTGCTTTAGCCTAATGTATTCCTGTATAATATATCTCTGTGGTCTCTGCTTTAGCCTAATGTAGTCCTGTATAATATATCTCTGTGGTCTCTGCTTTAGCCTAATGTATTCCTGTATAATATATCTCTGTGGTCTCTGCTTTAGCCTAATGTATTCCTGTATAATATATCTCTGTGGTCTCTGCTTTAGCCTAATGTAGTCCTGTATAATATATCTCTGTGGTCTCTGCTTTAGCCTAATGTAGTCCTGTATAATATATCTCTGTGGTCTCTGCTTTAGCCTAATGTAGTCCTGTATAATATATCTCTGTGGTCTCTGCTTTAGCCTAATGTATTCCTGTATAATATATCTCTGTGGTCTCTGCTTTAGCCTAATGTAGTCCTGTATAATATATCTCTGTGGTCTCTGCTTTAGCCTAATGTAGTCCTGTATAATATATCTCTGTGGTCTCTGCTTTAGCCTAATGTATTCCTGTATAATATATCTCTGTGGTCTCTGCTTTAGCCTAATGTAGTCCTGTATAATATATCTCTGTGGTCTCTGCTTTAGCCTAATGTAGTCCTGTATAATATATCTCTGTGGTCTCTGCTTTAGCCTAATGTAGTCCTGTATAATATATCTCTGTGGTCTCTGCTTTAGCCTAATGTAGTCCTGTATAATATATCTCTGTGGTCTCTGCTTTAGCCTAATGTAGTCCTGTATAATATATCTCTGTGGTCTCTGCTTTAGCCTAATGTAGTCCTGTATAATATATCTCTGTGGTCTCTGCTTTAGCCTAATGTATTCCTGTATAATATATCTCTGTGGTCTCTGCTTTAGCCTAATGTAGTCCTGTATAATATATCTCTGTGGTCTCTGCTTTAGCCTAGTGTAGTCCTGTATAATATATCTCTGTGGTCTCTGCTTTAGCCTAATGTAGTCCTGTATAATATATCTCTGTGGTCTCTGCTTTAGCCTAATGTAGTCCTGTATAATATATCTCTGTGGTCTCTGCTTTAGCCTAATGTAGTCCTGTATAATATATCTCTGTGGTCTCTGCTTTAGCCTAATGTAGTCCTGTATAATATATCTCTGTGGTCTCTGCTTTAGCCTAATGTAGTCCTGTATAATATATCTCTGTGGCCTCTGCTTTAGCCTAATGTAGTCCTGTATAATATATCTCTGTGGTCTCTGCTTTAGCCTAATGTAGTCCTGTATAATATATCTCTGTGGTCTCTGCTTTAGCCTAATGTAGTCCTGTATAATATATCTCTGTGGTCTCTGCTTTAGCCTAATGTAGTCCTGTATAATATATCTCTGTGGTCTCTGCTTTAGCCTAATGTATTCCTGTATAATATATCTCTGTGGTCTCTGCTTTAGCCTAATGTAGTCCTGTATAATATATCTCTGTGGTCTCTGCTTTAGCCTAATGTAGTCCTGTATAATATATCTCTGTGGTCTCTGCTTTAGCCTAATGTAGTCCTGTATAATATATCTCTGTGGTCTCTGCTTTAGCCTAATGTAGTCCTGTATAATATATCTCTGTGGTCTCTGCTTTAGCCTAATGTAGTCCTGTATAATATATCTCTGTGGTCTCTGCTTTAGCCTAATGTAGTCCTGTATAATATATCTCTGTGGTCTCTGCTTTAGCCTAATGTAGTCCTGTATAATATATCTCTGTGGTCTCTGCTTTAGCCTAATGTAGTCCTGTATAATATATCTCTGTGGTCTCTGCTTTAGCCTAATGTAGTCCTGTATAATATATCTCTGTGGTCTCTGCTTTAGCCTAATGTAGTCCTGTATAATATATCTCTGTGGTCTCTGCTTTAGCCTAATGTAGTCCTGTATAATATATCTCTGTGGTCTCTGCTTTAGCCTAATGTAGTCCTGTATAATATATCTCTGTGGTCTCTGCTTTAGCCTAATGTAGTCCTGTATAATATATCTCTGTGGTCTCTGCTTTAGCCTAATGTAGTCCTGTATAATATATCTCTGTGGTCTCTGCTTTAACCTAATGTAGTCCTGTATAATATATCTCTGTGGTCTCTGCTTTAGCCTAATGTAGTCCTGTATAATATATCTCTGTGGTCTCTGCTTTAGCCTAATGTAGTCCTGTATAATATATCTCTGTGGTCTCTGCTTTAGCCTAATGTAGTCCTGTATAATATATCTCTGTGGTCTCTGCTTTAGCCTAATGTATTCCTGTATAATATATCTCTGTGGTCTCTGCTTTAGCCTAATGTAGTCCTGTATAATATATCTCTGTGGTCTCTGCTTTAGCCTAATGTATTCCTGTATAATATATCTCTGTGGCCTCTGCTTTAGCCTAATGTAGTCCTGTATAATATATCTCTGTGGTCTCTGCTTTAGCCTAATGTAGTCCTGTATAATATATCTCTGTGGTCTCTGCTTTAGCCTAATGTAGTCCTGTATAATATATCTCTGTGGTCTCTGCTTTAGCCTAATGTAGTCCTGTATAATATATCTCTGTGGTCTCTGCTTTAGCCTAATGTAGTCCTGTATAATATATCTCTGTGGTCTCTGCTTTAGCCTAATGTAGTCCTGTATAATATATCTCTGTGGTCTCTGCTTTAGCCTAATGTATTCCTGTATAATATATCTCTGTGGTCTCTGCTTTAGCCTAATGTAGTCCTGCATAATATATCTCTGTGGTCTCTGCTTTAGCCTAATGTAGTCCTGTATAATATATCTCTGTGGTCTCTGCTTTAGCCTAATGTAGTCCTGTATAATATATCTCTGTGGCCTCTGCTTTAGCCTAATGTAGTCCTGTATAATATATCTCTGTGGTCTCTGCTTTAGCCTAATGTAGTCCTGTATAATATATCTCTGTGGTCTCTGCTTTAGCCTAATGTAGTCCTGTATAATATATCTCTGTGGTCTCTGCTTTAGCCTAATGTAGTCCTGTATAATATATCTCTGTGGTCTCTGCTTTAGCCTAATGTAGTCCTGTATAATATATCTCTGTGGTCTCTGCTTTAGCCTAATGTAGTCCTGTATAATATATCTCTGTGGTCTCTGCTTTAGCCTAATGTAGTCCTGTATAATATATCTCTGTGGTCTCTGCTTTAGCCTAATGTAGTCCTGTATAATATATCTCTGTGGTCTCTGCTTTAGCCTAATGTAGTCCTGTATAATATATCTCTGTGGTCTCTGCTTTAGCCTAATGTAGTCCTGTATAATATATCTCTGTGGTCTCTGCTTTAGCCTAATGTATTCCTGTATAATATATCTCTGTGGTCTCTGCTTTAGCCTAATGTAGTCCTGTATAATATATCTCTGTGGTCTCTGCTTTAGCCTAATGTAGTCCTGTATAATATATCTCTGTGGTCTCTGCTTTAGCCTAATGTAGTCCTGTATAATATATCTCTGTGGTCTCTGCTTTAGCCTAATGTAGTCCTGTATAATATATCTCTGTGGCCTCTGCTTTAGCCTAATGTAGTCCTGTATAATATATCTCTGTGGTCTCTGCTTTAGCCTAATGTAGTCCTGTATAATATATCTCTGTGGTCTCTGCTTTAGCCTAATGTAGTCCTGTATAATATATCTCTGTGGTCTCTGCTTTAGCCTAATGTAGTCCTGTATAATATATCTCTGTGGTCTCTGCTTTAGCCTAATGTAGTCCTGTATAATATATCTCTGTGGTCTCTGCTTTAGCCTAATGTAGTCCTGTATAATATATCTCTGTGGCCTCTGCTTTAGCCTAATGTAGTCCTGTATAATATATCTCTGTGGTCTCTGCTTTAGCCTAATGTAGTCCTGTATAATATATCTCTGTGGTCTCTGCTTTAGCCTAATGTAGTCCTGTATAATATATCTCTGTGGTCTCTGCTTTAGCCTAATGTAGTCCTGTATAATATATCTCTGTGGCCTCTGCTTTAGCCTAATGTAGTCCTGTATAATATATCTCTGTGGTCTCTGCTTTAGCCTAATGTAGTCCTGTATAATATATCTCTGTGGTCTCTGCTTTAGCCTAATGTAGTCCTGTATAATATATCTCTGTGGCCTCTGCTTTAGCCTAATGTAGTCCTGTATAATATATCTCTGTGGTCTCTGCTTTAGCCTAATGTAGTCCTGTATAATATATCTCTGTGGTCTCTGCTTTAGCCTAATGTAGTCCTGTATAATATATCTCTGTGGTCTCTGCTTTAGCCTAATGTAGTCCTGTATAATATATCTCTGTGGTCTCTGCTTTAGCCTAATGTAGTCCTGTATAATATATCTCTGTGGTCTCTGCTTTAGCCTAATGTAGTCCTGTATAATATATCTCTGTGGTCTCTGCTTTAGCCTAATGTAGTCCTGTATAATATATCTCTGTGGCCTCTGCTTTAGCCTAATGTAGTCCTGTATAATATATCTCTGTGGCCTCTGCTTTAGCCTAATGTATTCCTGTATAATATATCTCTGTGGTCTCTGCTTTAGCCTAATGTATTCCTGTATAATATATCTCTGTGGTCTCTGCTTTAGCCTAATGTAGTCCTGTATAATATATCTCTGTGGTCTCTGCTTTAACCTAATGTAGTCCTGTATAATATATCTCTGTGGTCTCTGCTTTAGCCTAATGTAGTCCTGTATAATATATCTCTGTGGTCTCTGCTTTAGCCTAATGTAGTCCTGTATAATATATCTCTGTGGTCTCTGCTTTAGCCTAATGTAGTCCTGTATAATATATCTCTGTGGTCTCTGCTTTAGCCTAATGTAGTCCTGTATAATATATCTCTGTGGCCTCTGCTTTAGCCTAATGTAGTCCTGGCGGTGGCGGATAAACTTGTAGCTAAATGACACATGGCCGAGCACGTGAGTAAATACACTTGAGGAATAGCTAACGTTAGGTCGCTAGCTAGCATTGTACTGTAGAAATAGTAAGCTATACGTTACTGAAATTGTCTGATACAAACAGCAAGGGAAAAAAAGAAAACATTAATTTAGAGGTTAACTGTTGCCGACCTCAGGTCTTGTTTCTTGTATTATTTTGAGGAAATAGGGTAATGTAATATTTCTTTTAATAGGCAGAGGTTTTTCATCACTTGTAAGAATACTTTTGTTTTTAGTTCATGTCTCTGCTTTAGTTTTGTTTTCTGCAAAAACCACATCATATACCTGAGAAACATTATTTTTATCAAAAATAACTTTATAACAATTAATTTTCTGCTGATTACTTTGTTTAAGGTTTTTTTGTATTCAATAAAATGTGCACATGCTTTATTAAAAACTGCAGCCTGGTTTTTCAGTCTGGTTAGAAAGGGAACCTGATTGGTTAAGAGTATCAGGGTTAATAACCTTAATCTCACATAAATGTACCAAATACTCCTGCTTTACCTGGGGAAACAGGTACTGCTGCATGAGATTCACCTCTGATAGATGGACATAGAATTCCTCAATGCGACAGATTAGCTGAGTCTCATGGCAAATAAAACATATTATACTCTTATTGACCAACAATAATGTATTATATTTCAAACAAAAGTCACATCACTTCACATATGGCTTATCATAACTACATTTTGTCATATAATTAGTCTAAAGTGTACTGGAACTAGAGGCATAGGCTACCTGAAACTGAACTCTATATTCAGAAAAACACAGATAAAGGCCGTGACAGAATATGATCCCTTCATGACTGCAGGCTCTGTGCTGGTACAGTTCTCTCTCTTTGTACTCTGGCTTTACTCCATCACCACACCTCAGGCATGAAACAGGTACGGCCAGAGAGATCACATCTTTCTATCTAAACCCATTGCTCTGCTCCGCCTGACCTCAGTCCAACACCACACCTCCTGCAGCTGTGGGCAGAACCCGGATGTCACTCCCCCTCACTCTCTGTCACACAAAAGACTTTGTCTCTTTGGGGTCAGAGGAGCACATTTTACAGTTCTGAGAAAAGCCAAGGTAAAGCTGGAATAAGAAATATGTGGGTTTAGAGATTCTGTACGGAGATGAGAAATTTCTCGTCTGTACTTCCGTGTCATTGTTTTGGTCGGAGCCTAGTGCAGTGTCTATGTTACCATAGACACAGAACGCTTGTCAGCCAGTCTCCTAGCTTGTCAGTATAAACTAGGCCGTTTTGTATCCTTATTCTGCTTCGTACCCCAAAGAATAACAGGGAGCAGCTCACGCAGTAACAGTTTCACCACCAGAGGGAGCTAAGCAGCTGCAGCCACATAAGGCCCTGATTGGCTCCTGTTTTAACCGTTTCATTGGGGGGCAAGAATTAGACGAGACACAACATGCGTTTTCAGAGCTCAGCTCTTTATTGGTAACCGTCATCATCGTCATCAGCAGCAGTCAGGACAGGGAGTGAAGTCAGGATAGGGGGGTGGAGTCAAGACAGAGCGCTCATATTTTATTGAAAGCAGCGACATCCACACTCTGGACCTGAAAGAGAGTACAATGACAGTGTGTGAGATGGACTCTTGACTCCATGACTGCCCGCCAGACCCCCGCCACTCTGCACAGTCAAAAAATTTAATCTGACCCCTTTTTACACAGACTCCACCCCTTTCCATTGTGACTGCTGGGCTGTCACTGCTCAGAGCTGAAGTCATTGGCTAATACTGTAAGAAACTATGGCAACAGAAACAAGAATATTTATACTTTATAATAGTAATAATCACAGAAATTAACTGTACACACGAGGCAGACGAATCCGTTAAAATACGCAGCTGGTCAATGAAATAAAACTCACGGACATGACTCAACTTCACCCCTCCACAGACACACGCACTGTTACTCACGTAATCCTCAAACTTGGTGATCTCCTCCTCCAGCATGTCTGTCCCCACTTTGTCGTCCTCCACCACACACTGGATCTGCAGCTTCTTAATGCCGTAACCCACCGGCACCAGCTTAGAGGAGCCCCAGAGCAGCCCGTCAGCCTGGACAGAGCGTACACACTCCTCCAGCTTCAACATGTCCGTCTCATCGTCCCACTGAGAGAGAGAGAGAGCGAGAGAGAGAGAGACGGAGAGAGAGACAGAGACAGGGTTAAATCAAATCAAAATGCATTTATATAGTGTATTTCACAATACGCCTCACAGAAAACCCTGGCCTAAACCCCCACAATAGCTATCCAAAGGCAACAGCAGCAAGAAAAAACTGCCATCCGCTACCAGTTGTGAACTCCTGTTCCCGTCCACACTCGCACAACCAAGCTCATTTGCATAGGAACAGGAGTCAACTTCGGTAGCCGCTACCTGTTCCGAACATGACTCGTTACTACTACCGTAAATTCCGGACTATTGAGCGCACCTGAATAAAAGCCGCACCAACGAAATTTAGAAGAAAAAAAAAATTTGTACATACATAGGCCGCACTTGTCTATAAGCCGCAGGTGTCCACGTTGTAACATGAGATATTTACGTACACAGAAAGATGATACACAGTAGGGATGTGCGCGTTTAGTCGACTAGACGATTAAATGTTGCTACCCTCGCTAGTCGGCACCAGAAATACTAGTCGGTTAAACTTATTATTTTATTAATGTACACATTTAAATTACATATTGACATAATTTGCACTGAAATGTCATGTTTTCCTGGTTAAATGTTGCTTTATAAAAAAAACGAGCATCCGTTACTAATGTTAACAACGCAGGATTTAAAAAAAAAATAAAAACATTTTTAAACGAAGGAAAAAAACAAAACGTGTTAGCCTGTTCGCCCTGCAAGTTAAACCAGCGAGGTGGAAAAAGTAAGTAGCCCTATCGCGTTGTTGAATAGCCCAATAAAACGAATCTAATGTCACGTCGATCAGTCTGCCTAATTGTTATTTTTTTATTAGTTTTTCTGATGACCGATTATTATTTTTTACTGTATTTGCTATGCGATCGCGTGACAACCGTATTTAGCTGTAGTGTGAGTGGGGCCTAAGAGTGTGCATGCGATGTGTGTGTGTGTGTGCATGTGTGTGTAAGTGTGTGGAAGTGTAAATGTGCGTGTGTGTGTGTGTGTGTGTGTGTGTGTACGTGTGTGTGAAAGTGTAAATATGTGTGTGTGTGTACGTATGTGTGAGAGTGTGTGGAAGTGTAAATGTGTGCGTGTGTGTGCATGTATGTGTAAGTGTGTGCGTGTGTGCATGTGTGTGTGTGTGTGAGAGAGAGTGTGTTTAAGTGTAAATGTGTGTGTGTACGTACTGGTTTGACGTCCAGCAGGATAGAGGACTTGGCGATGAGGGCGGGCTTCTTGGCTTTCTTCTCTGCGTATTCTTTGACCCGCTGCTCACGGACTCTCTCCGCCTCGTCATCTTCATCGCTGCCGAACAGGTCCAGATCGTCGTCATCATCGTCATCCTCTTCCACCGGGGCGCGGACCTTTGGCTGCTGGACGGGTGCGGCCTGGGGGCGGGGCGAGATTACACCTGTCAATCATCAGTAATACACACACACACACACACACACACACACAAAAAGCACTCAGTCACTCAGCCAACACAGCCAATGAGGCTGCTCCATACAACAGGACACAGTCAATGAAGCTGCTCCACACAGCAGGACACAGCCAATGAGGCTGCTCCATACAACAGGACACAGCCAATGAGGCTGCTCCATACAACAGGACACAGCCAATGAGGCTGCTTCATACAGCAGGACACAGCCAATGGGGCTGCTTCACACAGCAGGACACAGCCAATGAGGCTGCTCCACACAGCAGGACACAGCCAATGAGGCTGCTTCACACAGCAGGACACAGCCAATGGGGCTGCTTCACACAGCAGGACACAGCCAATGAGGCTGCTCCACACAGCAGGACACAGCCAATGAGGCTGCTCAACACAGCAGGACACAGCCAATGAAGACATTCCACACAGCCGGACACAGCCAATGAGGCTGCTTCATACAGCAGCACACAGCCAATGAGGACGCTCCATACCTTGGCACAGGCGGGAGCTGCTGTTGGAACCGGTGCTGCAGTTGTTGCCGGTCTCTTCTCCAGATGAGCTACCCTGGACTCCAACTTACACAGGGCTGAGCGTAGGTCCTCCACCACTGAGAGGGAGAAAGGGAGAAAGGGAGAAAGGGAGAAAGAGAGAAAGGGAGAAAGAGAGAAAGGGAGAAAGAGAGAAAGGGAGAAAGAGAGAAAGGGAGAAAGAGAGAAAGAGAGAAAGAGAGAGGCATATTTTATTAATTTTATTGCAGCTGTATTTAGGTGTCTGTCCTCTTTCATTGTTATCAAACACAGTCACACAAGAGAGCGACAAACCAAAGGGAAAGAGGAGGGATGGGGGGGGGGGGAAAGGAGTGAAAGATGACCAGACTGAAAATGTAACACACACACACACACACACCTCTGTGCAGGTTCTGATTCTCCAGCTCCAGGCTCTTCATGCGGGTGATGAGCTCGCCCTGGTCTCCGGCTCCGCATGGGACACCCTGTACCGCACACAGGGGTCAAAGGTCAAACTTCATCACACTGCAGCGGGAACTACACCCCCCCCCCCACCCCCTAAAACGTCCAGCAGGGTGGATCAGGGCGGGGCCGTGGAAAGAAAGAACAGCGAACAGCTATTTTACACCCTACAGACCACACACAGTACTACAGGAGAATCAGTGACTATAAACTGGCACATACACACACAAGCGTGCACACACGCGCACGCACACACACACAGAAGCACGTACGCGCGCACGCATACGCAGATTACGCACCATAAACACACCATTTCTCAAACCAAAAACACACAAACCATCCAAAAAGTGCACACAAGAACTTGAAAATCCCACCAATCATGTTTCCACACGCATATGAAGCCTCCACAACAGCTACAGATTAGCACACAGTTGTCAGGTCATGCCACAGCACACAGTTATAAACTGACCCTGGATCAGCCTCAGCTGTTTTACCTTATGTTCTGAGGGGTTGGACTGCGGCTCTATAAACTGATCCTGGATCAGCCTTAGAGAGCAGGGGGAAAAAGCATGCTGGACTACAGAGAGAGGCAGGCAGGAGCAAGGCATGATGGGTGGTAGTGGAGAGGGGGTGTATGGGAGGGGCATCAAGGCAAAGGGGTCACTGACCTCACTCTGGAAAAGGGTCACACACAAATTTTAGGGTTTGTAGTCTGAATGTGTACATTTACTGGGAAAGGAGCATTTTGTTCAAAACAAGCACTTTTGTCACTGCAAGCCGCAGTCTGATTGGTCAATGAGGGGGTGTGGCTATTTAGAGTCACACAGGACATGCAGCACTCTCAAGAGGAGGGCTTACAGGCTGGGAACGCCGATTTTGGGGAGTGCGGGAACGACCTCGTCCAGGCTGTAGAGATGCCTTCATCTAAGGGAAGGGTGGGATGGGTGGAGGGTGAAGGAAGCAGAACTGAATCATGGGTAAAAAGAAAAGGATGTAGCAAGAACCAAAGTGCGGCCTTGGAAGACTGACAGGCTTCTGTTCACTTTTGGGAGACAGTTTTTTAACGCAACACCACCTGGCTCTGGCCACACACAACACACAACACACACACACACACACATATTATCTTGTTATCAATACAGCACAGGTTGTGATGATAATCCCCTTTCAGTGCATCTGAGGAATGTTCCGGAGCAAGTTTCTTCCTCTTCTTGTCAGCAGAAACCCAGCTTATTCAAGGAGAATACATTCCTTGCACACATTTTAACCCAGAGGTTAAAAACAAAAACATAAACCAATAGTCCAATGGCTGAACGCAAATGTCCTCTAGTGGTAAAATGCAGTTACTGCGTCCATTTTATTACAGACAGAGACAAAGGCAGACAGACGGACGGCAAGGTCAAGCCTAAAGCGTTATCCCCGTGCAAAGCTGAATGTTGCCTGAATTACAGCAGGAAAGGCTTAAAATCAGAGCGTCACACAAACAGCGAAGCCCAATGCCTGGAAAACCACCGGCTGATTGGTTATCGAGGAGAGAGATTCAAGCAAGCCAGCCATGGCTGTGGCTCCCAGACATGGGGGCCAATTGGGGAGGGAGTGGGGGGTGCACCCAAAGTGTGATTAGCAGAGTCTCTGTGTGGAATAATTATTCAATCAACTCTTAAATGTTAGTACTACTACTAGCATAAAAATCCTTGTCTTAATGTCACATGATCAATCATGATAATCAATGTTGAATATGTATATATTCATTTACATGTCTCTTCAATGTCAGATTCTGCATTTCTGTGTTCATTAAGATGGCGTGCGTTAACAGATCCACCATACTAGTGTCTTCTTGCTGTAAGGAGATCATTTCTGTTCATAAGCCGCTTGGTATAAATGTAAATAATTATGTGCAGCTGAACACAACTGGCCTAAGGTTACGCTGTGACGTAACCTTAGCAAAGGCGGAGGACTGTGTATATACATAAACAATGACTGGTGCTCTCAGAGCCGTACTATACACAGTCACTGGTCCCCATATCTTGAAGCTCTGACGGTTATCTGCCGTCCATTCTACCTACCCAGAGAGCTAACAGTAGTGACTGTCACGGCCGTCTACATACCCCCGGACGCTAACAGTAGCCTAGCCCTCTCCCACCTCCACAGCGCCATTAGCAAACAGCAAAGGGCTCATCCTGATGGGGTACATATAATAGCTGGTGATTTCAATCATGTATGCTTAAAGTCTGCTCTTCCCAAACTCACCCAATATGTGAAATGTGCCACCAGAGAGAAGAATATACTAGACCATGTATATTGCAACATTAAGCATGCATACAGAGCAGTGCCACAGCCACATGTAGGCCAGTCAGACCATATGTCTCTGCATCTCCTACCTGCCTACACCCCCCTCAGGAGGAAATTTAAGCCCATCACCAAATACATAAACACTTGGCCTGAGGATGCCCTCTCTCGGCTACAGGACTGCTTCATGAGCACGGAGTGGAGCCTATTTGAGAGTCAGGACCTTGAGAAGTACACATACACTGTACTCTCCTACATTACATATTGCGCTGGTAATGTCTCAGTAAAAAAACGCATTCGTGTTTTTCCCAACCAGAAACACTGGATGACTAGCGAAGTCCGGCTCCTCATCAGAGAACGCAACACCGCCTTCAGGTCAGGGGACAGAGCACAGTACTGCATTGCCAGAGCTAACCTGAAAAGGGGCATTAAAGCTGCCAAGGAAAAATACAAAAGGAAAATAGAGGGACATCTTACTGACAATAATCCACGGCGGGTGTGGCAGGGAATTCAGCACTTAACGAATTACAGGGGCAGTAACACCACAACTGTCAAAGCTGATGCTTCGCTTGCAGAGGAACTAAACAGTTTCTTTGCCCGCTTTGAGGCAAGCAGGCCGACGGCGCCCCCTCCAGCCTACAGCAGCACCTCACTAACTTTGCAGCAACACCAAGTGAGACGCGAACTCATGTCTGTGAACCCGAGAAAGGCTGCTGGACCAGACGGAGTACCCGGAAAAGTACTCATGGGATGTGCAGATCAGCTATCAGAGACCCTTACCAGGATCTTCAACCTCTCCCTGACCCATGCCATCATCCCAGCCTGCCTTAAATCAGCCATCATCATCCCCGTCCCCAAAACACCAGTAAACAGCAGCCTGAATAATTTCAGGCCCATTGCCCTCACATCGGAGGTGATGAAGTGCTTTGAGAGGCTGGTTGCACGACACATCAAGGCCGGCCTCCCCCCAGCATTTGATCCCTATCAGTTTGCCTACAGGGCAAACCGCTCCACTGAGGACGCCATCACCACCACCCTCCACACCACACTGTGCCACCTGGAACACCCAGGGAGCTATGCCAGACTGCTTTTTATTGACTTTAGCTCAGCCTTTAATACCATCATCCCTGATATTCTCATTAATAAACTGCTGGACTTACACTTCCCCCCCTCCACCTGCGCCTGGATTAAGGATTTCCTCACCAACAGATCACAATCAGTGAAACTTGGCTCCCATTTCTCCTCCTCCCTCACACTCAGCACTGGCTCACCTCAAGGCTGTGTGCTGAGCCCACTCCTGTACGCATTGTATACCTATGACTGTACCCCCTCCCATCCATCTAACTCCATCATCAAGTTTGCGGATGACACCACTGTGGTCGGGCTCATCACAGGAGGTGACGAGACGGCGTATAGGAAGGAGGTCCAGCAACTAACAGCGTGGTGCTCGGCCAACAATCTGCTGATGAACACCACAAAAACCAAGGAGGTCATCATAGACTTCCGAAGGAACAGAGTAGACCACGTCCCTCTCCACATCAATGGGGACCGTGTTGAGAGGGTGTCATCCTTTAAATTCCTGGGAGTCCACATCTCAGAGGAGCTCACCTGGTCTGTGAACACCAAGGCAGTGGTGAAGAAGGCCCAGCAACGACTGCACTTTCTGAGAATTCTCAGGAAAAACAAACTTAAACAGAAGCTGCTGGTGACCTTCTATCGCTCCTCGGTTGAGAGCGTACTCACGCACTGCATCACTGCATGGTACGCTGGGAGCTCGGCTGCTGACAGAAAGGCTCTGCAGAGGGTCATAAACACAGCCCAGAGGATCACTGGCTGTCCTCTGCCCTCCCTGGAAGAGATCTCCAGCTCCCGCTGCCTCAGAAGGACCAGATCTATCCTCAAGGACTCCTCCCACCCAGCACATCATCTGTTTGACCTGATGCCCTCGGGCAGGCGCTACAGGTCAATGAAAGCCCGTACCTTCAGACTCAGCAACAGCTACTTTCCCTGGGCCATAAGAACTCTTAACAAACAATAATCTCCTGTAATATTAACACTGTGCTAAATTCCTGACTGCTGTTTTTATTTATTTTATATTTATTTTATTTTTATTCATCTTGTGCAATATCCACATTTTTATGCAATATTTCCGACTGCTGCTTATTTTGTGCAATATCGATACTGTGCAATATTTGACTGCTGTCTTTATTTATTCTATGCTGTTTTTATTTATTCTATGCTGTTTTTATCTATTTTTATCTATTCTATCTTGCTTTGTTTTTATTAGATAGCTGTGTGTGCCATGTCCTGTTGTCATGTCTTACCTGGTTGTCATGTCAAATGCACAAATGGAGTGGTTCCTGTAATCTCATTATATCAAAATATAATGACAATAAAGCTTTCTGATCTGATCTGACGAGCATCACGACACGAGTGAATTAGCACCACCCGTCTCAGGCACGGACCCCCATAAGCAGCCACTATGAGCTCATCGCAGCATTTATGTGCGGCTTATGACAATGGTTACGAAGCCTTACGTAGCGATCGTTAAGGTATTACGAGTGCTTCATAACACCCACTTCCAGTAAAGTACCCCCAGAAAAGCTGTGCCTACATGAGGCCTATCAGAGAGTTTGCATAATTAAAAAACAGTATCCAAGGAAACAGCGCTAAGAGGAAATGGAATACTCAGTTTGGGGGGTGGGAGGCGATGAGTGGCAGAGGAGAGAGGAGGTGGGGGTACATTTTTAATTATGATGGAGGGGACAGATGGAGAGGAGGGTGCTGGTGGGGGGGTGGGGGGTAACTGGGTGAGACTGCAGTACTCACTCCGGATAGAGATTTCTGGATATTCTCACGGGCTCTGGCAATGTCCTGCAGTATGCTGTTAGCTCCAGTCTCCTGCAGGGGTTACAGGGGCAGATAGAGGCAGGTCAACAGCCGCACGCGCGTGCGTACACACACATACACACAAATACACACATACACACAAATACACACATACACACACACACATACATACACACACACATACACACACACACACAAGCAGGAAGCAGCTTCATGGAGGAGGCGGTGGGCGTTTGCGTCGCTGCAAAGGGGGCAGAGTTGCCGTAGTTACGTAGCGCACGCACGCAAAGGAATCCCTTTCTCCATAAATAATCACGTCAAGAGAGAATGCCTTCTTCCCAAACCCAACGCCGAGACAAGCGGCCATGACATGGAGCCATACCCAGGGAAAGTCTTTGGTTGGCCATTTTAGAGGTGCTTTGCACTAGGCACTGACTTTGGACCAGCTGATAATCAAAATCCTGACCTGAACCAATAGGAATTAAAGACAAAAAAAAAAAAGTAATTGTCATTGTGCACAGTCAGCACAATGGATACAATGTAAAAACGACATCTCATTTCCAGGGGTAACCCTGTGCAACATGAAGCTATGGTGTAGTTAGACAGTCAGTCTCCTAGGTGGCGCTACCTGCGATGGGTGTGTGGGGCCATTCATTCTCTCATAGAAGCGACACTCTGCCTCATCGTAGCGGAACTTGTCGAACCAGATTTTCTCCTGAGCAAGGAACTCCATTCCAGTCATTGTGCTGCTGGGAAGAGAGAAGCAAAAGGTGTGTGTGAAAACAAAATATACATATATGAATTCAAATGCCCTGCACTACACTAGTGACTAATCTCATATTTCTGAATTCAAATGCACTTGCGATGCACTAGTGACTATAACCTCACGTCTTGCTTTGCAGACTGTGGCCATTGTTGGCTTTAAACAGCAGGCCTTAAATACATAAACATCGAGGGAAGCCCTTTCTCTTCATAATCACCCCATTTCTACAGTTTGGACCTTCAGTTCTGCTCGATTGACGGCAAAAAAGGCCGAAACGTTCCAACAGCCCAGCTCAAACCGACTATGACACAGACCTCACAAGCCAACCAGCTGCGCTACCATCACCAAAGCCTGACGCACAAGCCACAGACAAGCCAGGCTTCAGTGCCCTGGTTCTACAGGTGTGTTTCACAGTATAAACTACTCAGAGACACCAGTTTAAAACACAACCACAGGACCATAGATGCTTATGTCCATGAGCACTAAATAGCTCAACAGCACCTAATCTAACCCTAACCCTGCCTGCCACATTTGCCCCCTGGACCTAATCTGCCCCTGCCTGCCACGTGTGCCCCCTGGACCCAATCTGTGTGTGTGTACCCCTATACCTAATCTGTGTGTGTGTGTACCCCTATACCTAATCTGTGTGTGTGTGTACCCCTATACCTAATCTGTGTGTGTGTGTACCCCTATACCTAATCTGTGTGTGTGTACCCCTATACCTAATCTGTGTGTGTGTACCCCTATACCTAATCTCCCCCATCTTTCATGTACGAACCCCCCATTTTTTATCCTCTCTGCATGTGTTCATTATTGTTATGCATTTCTGTCACTGTTCACTTCTTTTCCTGGTGAACACAACAGTAAACCATTAAATTTTGTCCCCATTCAGAGCAGTGATGTAATTCACCTGCATTAAATTCAAACCTGTACTGTTGAAAAAAAATAATTTTCAAAGATAAAAATGGGATTTAAACAGAAACAAAACAGATAAATATAAAAATAAACTAATAGTGAAAATAGACATCCATCAAAAAAATTACAATGACGATATATCCATACTCTACGGCAGCACATTATTGAGATAAGATCTTGTTATTTCAACAAAATTCATTGTCGTTTTTACATGAGATTTCTCGTTATAACGAGGATGATCATTTGGCTGCATGCATATTCAACAAATAGCTATCCGTAAGTTGTAGCGGCCTATTTTATGAACGAAGTTGGTCTGAAAATGGGAGTACCTGCAAGAATCCGTTCATATTTGGGAACCGAGAATTGCTATATGGAGTCGATGCAAAGATTCCTCAGGCACAACAATGGAGACCAGTACGCAATAAACTGCTACATCTACAGCTCCAGTAATCACAACCAACGAATTGAGATCAACCTCGAAAACCCATCAATGGCACCGTTAATGCATAGTCCATAGGGTTTCAGTTTATCGTATGAATCCACATGCCATAAAAAATTCTGACCTGGATTCTTGTACAACCGACGTTGAAGACGATTTCTGCTTCTCAGTCGCACCCCGGTAGGATCTAACACTTGAAGTAATCGTCTTACTGTTGCCTGAGTCACCACATATCCCGCTTGTATGCATTTAAAGAGCATGAGTTTGTATCCATGTAGTTCCTCGTATTGTCCCAGTTGATCCTCAATAAACAACGTGACTTCTAGAAGATCGGATTTATATACTCGCCTGTACAGTCTTGGCGATTTGAGAATTAGCCTTAACGTGCTTAGACTACAACACCATCTATTAGACTTTAAAAAAGCTCAATCTCCCAGTGCCTTAAACCAATAAGGAAGTAATACTTTATTAATTCTGCTAAAGCTTCTATTTTTCAGAATAGCCAACAGTAGACTAGCTACCCTATAGCTACCAAAACAGAGAATATCAAAATGAGAACAGCTTACCCTGACACATATAGGTTAGAAGTTTCTCATTATAACGAGAAATCTTTCATGTAAAAACGACAATGAATTATGTCAAAATAACAAGATCTTATCTCATTATAACAAGATAATATTTTATGTCGAAATAACGAGATCTTATATCAAGAGATATTAAGTACAAGAACAGGCCATTCGGCCCAGCAATGCTCAGTTTTCCTACCACTAAACGGTACCTAGTACTCACCGTTTACCTACAAACTAGATAGTATCCAGCACCGTGTCAAGCCAGGGCTGTGACCGAATCAGAGCCCTATCTACTGTGCCCTGTCTCCTGCTAACAGTGCACTGTGTCTGAATCAGAGCCCTATCTACTGCACCCTGTCTCCTGCGTACAGTGCACTGTGTCTGAATCAGAGCCCTATCTACTGCGCCCTGTCTCCTGTGTACAGTGCAGTGTCTGAATCAGAGCCCTATCTACTGCGCCCTGTCTCCTGCGTACAGTGCACTGGCAGAAGTGTGCTGTTTAATGTGTACTGTTTAGCAGTCTGCGAAAGATATCCACCGTACTATTTTCCAACCGCACTGTGGAAGTGTCGTAAGCCGGTCATAAGACGTCCCACCAGTGTTGCCATGTCCGCGGTTTTACAGCTAAATTGGGATGCTTTCAAAGTGCAGTCACGGGTAAAAATGAAGTCGCAAATGATGCACTTATTAAAAAAGTTAAAATATGATGATTTCTATTTAAAATACGTTGGCTTCGGTTAAAAAAATATTTTGGGATAGTTTTGTCGCCATTTGTCTGGAAAGTCTTGCCAGATCTGGCAACCCCACGACCCACCCTTGCGCTGCCATGTCACATGTTGTTGTATTTGAAGGGCAACGTCTGTATGTGAAGTATACTGCAATTTTAAAACTTTTGCCTACTGAACGACTTTCTCGTCCTGTCTACTCACCAAGGCTACTCAACAGTGTGGAAGAGTGCTGATTCGGACACGGCCCAGATCTTGAAAACACCCAGAGTTCCTGCCTCTACCACACCCACACCCACACACACACACCCACACACACACCCACACCCACACACCCCCCCACACACACACACACACACACACACACACACACACACACACCCCCACACACACACACACACACACCCCCACACACACACCCCACACACATACACACACACACTCACACACACCCACACACACTCACACACACTCACTCTCTCACACACACACACACACACCCCCACTCACACACACACACACACACACACCCCCACACACACACACCCACACACACCCCACACACATACACTCACACACACCCACACACACTCACACTCACACACACCCACACCCACACCCACACCCCCACACACACTCACACACTCACTCTCTCACACACACACACACACACCCACACACCCCCACACACACACACACACACTCACACTCACACACTCACACACTCACACACACACACACACACAGAGACCATGTGATTCTACAGACGCGCTTTCTGATGACACAGCAGTAACTGAGAAACGGTCACAGCTGCTGAATCTAAAAGAGGGGAGGGGAGGGGCGAGGCATGTTTACACAGGAGCCCTCTCTCGCTAACACACGGCACAGCGACGCTGGCCCACGGCGGACCCGCTACTCCACATTAAAGATGTTTTCACCTTTACCGCCACACCCCCTAACGTTTGCCCGTATTACACGTGTCCCGTGTGACTGCACACGCCCGCATCAAACCACCGTGGCGAGTTTTAACACCACTGCAGCTGCAGTAATTAAGATGAACAGATTAACAGAAAAAAAGGAAAGAAGGAAAGAAAAGAAAGCACACAGAAAATTAAGAAACTAAAATAAATAATAAATAAAAATTTTTTTAAATGAGGCGGATATTCTGATGTCGATTTTCCCCCCTGATGAGCCGTACTCTGGGCAATGCATGCTGGGAGCTGGCGGGTCGCTCTCTGACGGCCCGGTGGGCGGCAAGCGATTCACAGCATTAGATACCGCCACCGTCGGCAATGCTGCAGCTGCCGCCTCCCTCTCGTGGAACAGCTTCTCCGCATCATGGAAGCGCGGCGCCCCCAGCCACGCCCCCTCGCTGTCCGGATGCAGGAAGCAGAGCCGGACGTCCAGCCCCGCCCCTTCGGCAGGAATGACGGCGACCTGCTGGTCCTCGGGGTCTCGCCACTGCACCCCGAGTCTGGAGGCAGGCTCAGTCCCGCTGCAGGAGGGTGTGTCGGCGGGCGTGGTATTGGGCGTGGCCAGTTGGCGGCAGAGGCTGTGGTAGTAAGCTGCCTCGGCGCGGTCGTAGCGGGGCTTCTCCACCCACACGCCGGTCAGCAGCTCGGTGGGGAGGCCCGGCAGGCCGTTGATGGACTGGCGCTGGGGGGCGAGGGGAAGGGGGGTGGCCGGGGTGGGGGTGAGGGACAGGTACCCCTCATCAGGGGTCCTACGGGCGCAAGCGGGGGCCCCGCGGCATGGAGCGATGTTGAGGGAGGTGGGCGTGGCCAGCGGGGCCAGGGAGGGTGTGGCCAGCGGGGCCAGGGAGGGCGTAGCCAGCGGGGCCAGAGAGGGTGTGGCCAGCGGGGCCAGGGAGGGTGTGGCCAGAGAGAGCGGGGCCAGAGAGGGTGTGGCCAGCGGGGCCAGGGACGGCGTGGCCAGAGAGGGCGGGGTCAGTGAGGGCGTGGCCAGAGGGGCCCGTTCCATGAAGTGGCGTTCAGCAAATTCAAAGGCCGACTTGTTCACCCACACTGCCTGAACCAGGTGGTGGCAGG
>CM040403.1:140121255-140297339 GCA_022702515.1 Ilyophis sp. 1 JC-2022 | reverse complement strand
ATAAAAAGGAAAATAACCAAATTCTCTGTTGATGTGAAGCATGTATTTTTTTCTTAAGTGACTGGGAGGACTGGCCAAGCATGTCTATTCTGTATCAGATATTGACTCAAAGTTCATCTCTGATTGGTTGCCCACTACATGGTCACACTGATCATTGTTTAACATTAAAAGTACAAGTTCCCAAGCACAAGAACTTTGTTTCATTTTCAGGATATAAAAAACCCCATTTAACATTTCAATTGAATGAAAATATAATCTCACTTATATTCTGTGTACTTTTGTGTAGAAGTTGTAGAACCGTTAACTATTTGACTGACTGCACAGGGTCTGTGGAAAGTTGGTAAAAGCCTGGAGGATGGATCAATCCCACACAGTCTTTACAGGTTAATGAAAGGAATGTAGTGCTGCAAACAATCCGGAATACAAGCAGAACTCCACAAAAACGATGAGGTAAGGATGATGAGGATGGAATGGGCTAGCCTATTACATCACAATCACTCTCCTGGAACGCTCCATTCGAGAGAAGGAGATTTGACCGCAGAATTTACCAACCAATCAAACGGTCAGCTCCGTATTCTCCAACCAATCAAAGCTCTGTTTACTCAGACTGTAATAGGTCACTAGAGCCTCCTGTCCCGAGAACAGAGGCTGGGCCAGAAAGAATGTAAAGCTGACCATCTACTTACAATACAGAATCTGTGGTGACATTCCCCATCACAGTGCAGGGTCCTTCATTTACCAGCTATGGGGTAGGTGGCCAAGAAGAAGCCATTTTTAGCACAGATCCCGTGTTACAAACAGGGTTTCACAATTTTAAATCCTTTACAGCTCTCCCCAGCTTGTTTTAGATTTATGAGCGAAATATACTAATATTAATTTTCATAAACACCACTTTTTGGATCCGTCGTTTTTATCCATTTCTTTAGCTCAGAGAAATTTGGCGTGACTGGGACATGGGAACAAACTTATTAAAAAGGCCCATGTTGCCCAACACAAGAGTCAGACGTCTACTATCAACATAGTAGCACTCGTGTTCAAAAAAACAAAATGACCCCGTCTTTAATATGGCAGAGAGAAATGGATCCACAAAATTAGATCTGAAACACAGAATCCGTTTAAAAGATGTGATTTTACTGAAGAAAACTCAAATGCAAATATCGGGAGAGAAAAAAAAAAAATGTATTAACAGGAAGAAATGCTTGGAAGCAAATGCATCACACACAAAAAATGCTGATCAATGCACAAGTATAAACATGCAATGAATACGCATATCCAACGAACAAATTAAAAATAATAATACAACTATAAAACAAAAAGTTCTAAACAACTGCAGTTCTATGAAGACAGGGTGATATGTGCATGGGCTGCCGAATGACCTGCTGGGGTTAAAACCCAAGAGCGAGTGATACTGCAGATTACTAAAACAGGACAGAGCATGACGAGTCGGTTTACTGGCACAATACTGGAAGAAGAGAAGTTCCATGTAAATAAATAAAGCAATAATCCGGATAGTACACTCGGCCTTAACCATGTTTTAGTAATAGCGGTATACATTTCCGTATTCACGAGATGAGAATCTGGGTAAAAAATAAAAATAAAAAAGGTACACTGCAAAAAATATAATTCTCAAGTATTTTGTTATTTTGACAGTCTTTAAAAAAAATTTAAGTCCCAATTTATGCGTTATAAAAAATTATATTTATTGCAGTTGTTAGGAATAAACTTTTCAATAAGTCTGTACATTAAACTCACCTTGCTCTGCGCGCGCAGCCAAATTACTGACAGTTACCGCAGGTTAACCTGAACCCCACCGGCTCTTTATCCACCGACAGCGTGAACGGAAACACAAACGGCTGTTATAATACTGGCGTCGAGTCAGCGCTCAACTCGGTGCCAATGAATCAAAGTCAGGTCAGTTCATATGACGACTGTAATTTCATTTATGGATTTGTCAATCTTTCCCCAAATACTAAATTGGTTTGGATTTTTGTCTGTGAATGAGAAGACGAGATTAGAAAAGACAGATAAAAAGAGTATAGTTTTGAGCTCACTTGATGAAGTCGCTTTTACATTTTCTTAAAAAAAACGTTTTGTTCCATTACACCTTTTAGACCAAAGTAGTCTCGCTAACAAACGTCAGGACGTAAGAACCAAAGACAAACCTGACCCACTGCTCACGGTCCTTCAGAATCTTTCCCTGGAAGTTAGGCTCCAGCACAAAAAGCTCACGATTCTAGGTATGCTAGCTGGTAACCAGCTTTTTATTTATTTTTAAATTAAACACTGTCGTTTAAAATGGCTTGGTATAATGGGCACAGCCGCAAACCAGCTTGGCTATTTTCATACCAACTTAACTGACTATCAAGGCACCAACACTGACCAGCTTCAATGATGCAGGAAGCTTTTTCCCCAATGTGCCAACCATATCTACCCAACACATTAGTGTCATTAAGTAACCAAATCTACCCAACACCATAGTGTCATTAAGTAACCAAATCTACCCAACACATTAGTGTCATTAAGTAACCAACTCTACCCAACACCTTGGCGTCATTAAGTAACGTTCATTAAACACTAGTTCGTGAGTTGGTTTAAAGACTAACCCAATTGTAGGCATGCCAAGGTATTTTTAAAGCAGGCTACAAAATCAAACACAAGCCCTATATAAACTCTTTAATTAACTGTAAAATGAGTCCGCTTACAGTTGACCAGAACACAAACCTTTACATTACAAAATAGCAAAAAAATAATAATTTTACGCCAAAAAATGATGCCAAGTAAGACTAGCACGCCAGAGCTACACTCGTGTAACCGGCAAAACGCTCTCAAATATCGGCCTTCCCACATTTCACAGCAGATGGCGAGGTGTCTAATACCTACTTCATAAGTCACACAGTTTACACATCAATGTTAAGCAAAGTCGTTTCCTGACAATGCGTGTGAATGAACGGACAGCTGATTATACTGCGTTTTAAAGTATCAGCTGTTCTGCGTCACCTATGGAAATTGACACATGTATTCAGTTAGCTTAGCTAGCTAGCCGGATTTTGTTCTGTGGGGTTCTGTAAGGAGACAACCGACTCTCGTCAAACAATGACCCTAAGCCTAAGCCTTAAACAAGTTTCACCAAGTCGTGAGTTCTGGAAAGCCCACTAACAGTTACTCACTCTTCTGTATTGTGTAGGTTTCTGGACCGGTATTCCACCAGTGCCTGTCCTGCAGCAGCGTGAGTTACAGAAAGGGACAGGAAGTGGCAACCTCGTAATTTCATTCTCAAGTAATGGGGGAGGCGGGGTACATGGAACATTAATCAACGCAAACGAGGACACATTTTGCCCATAAACTGCAACTATAAAAAAAAATATTCATAACATTTATATACAATTAGTTATCTGTGCGCGCACATTAATGATATCTCAAAGATGATGCAATTCAATTCTACTTAAACGCCCTTATCAACTCTCTGAGATGGTACGTTCTCAATGATGCATCCTCTGCGCCTGCGCGCTGCCGCAGAATCACGGGCCGCCAGTGATACCAGATCAAGGTATTCCATGCCAAATTTAGTATAAATTTGCGATCAGTGAGAAGTGTCCTCTTTCCCCATTGAGGTCAGAATCAGGGACAGAACACAATTTGTGCTAAAATTCAATGTGTGTAACGGTCTATTAACGTTACTAAAGTGACAGAACACCAGACAGTAAGCATGGTAACAGGGTAAATGGTCTTGGCACAGCTATGCATTACTATTACACCTAATAAGACACTGACAGCGATACAGGATTTTTTAAAAACGGTACATTGTGCACAAAAAAAAACTTATGTATATATTTTATATATATACGACACACACAGGCCACTTTATTAGGTACTCATCTAGCACCGAGGAAATCCCCTTTAGAACAGTCTGAATTCTTTGTGGCGTGGATTCAACAAGGTACTGGAAACATTAATTTGGGATTTTGGTCCATCCTGATTCAATGGCATTATGCAGTTCCTGCTGATTTTTCAGTCACACATTACCGCAAAGCTCCCGTTCCACCTCATCCCAAAGGTGCTCTGTTGGATAGAGATGAGGACTATGCAGGCTATTGGAGTAAACCTAAGTCAGCGTCATGTTCACGCACATTATCCTGCTGGAAGTCAAGGCCGTATTATGGACCGGGCAACCGGGGTAGTATAGCGGTTAAGGAACTGGACTTGTAACCGAAAGGGTTACAAGTCCAGAGAGCCCCTAGGCACAGACCACAGTCTCAACTATGAGAGCCCCTAGGCACGGACCATGGTCTGTACCCTGGCCACGGAATACAATCAGTGACACCTTGATAAATTAATTGCCATTATTTGCTTAAATGTAACTGGGGGTGCTTGGCTGGGGCCCTGGGGCCTGCGGTGCGGTAGATATGGGGCCCTGGGGCCTGCGGTGCGGTAGATATGGGGCCCTGGGGCCTGCGGTGCGGTAGATATGGGGCCCTGGGGCCTGCGGTGTGGTAGATATGGGGCCCTGGGGGCTGCGGTGCGGTAGATATGGGGCCCTGGGGCCTGCGGTGTGGTAGATATGGGGCCCTGGGGGCTGCGGTTTGGTAGATATGGGGCCCTGGGGCCTGCGGTGCGGTAGATATGGGCCCTGCGGTGTGGTAGATATGGGGCCCTGGGGCCTGCGGTGTGGTAGATATGGGGCCCTGGGGCCTGCGGTGCGGTAGATATGGGGCCCAGGGGCCTGCGGTGCGGTAGATATGGGGCCCTGCGGTGTGGTAGATATGGGGCCCTGGGGCCTGCGGTGTGGTAGATATGGGGCCCTGGGGCTTGCGGTGTGGTAGATATGGGGCCCTGGGGGCTGCGGTGCAGTAGATATGGGGCCCTGGGGCCTGCGGTGTGGTAGATATGGGGCCCTAGGGCCTGCGGTGTGGTAGATATGGGGCCCTGGGGGCTGCAGTGTGGTAGATATGGGGCCCTGGGGGCTGCGGTGTGGTAGATATGGGGCCCTGGGGCCTGCGGTGCGGTAGATATGGGCCCTGCGGTGTGGTAGATATGGGGCCCTGGGGCCTGCGGTGTGGTAGATATGGGGCCCTGGGGCCTGCGGTGCGGTAGATATGGGGCCCAGGGGCCTGCGGTGCGGTAGATATGGGGCCCTGCGGTGTGGTAGATATGGGGCCCTGGGGCCTGCGGTGTGGTAGATATGGGGCCCTGGGGCTTGCGGTGTGGTAGATATGGGGCCCTGGGGCCTGCGGTGTGGTAGATATGGGGCCCTGGGGCCTGCGGTGTGGTAGATATGGGGCCCTGGGGCCTGCGGTGCGGTAGATATGGTCATGCTGGAAGTATCCACATGAGAAAGGGTAGCCTGTGTCCTTAAAGGAATGCACATTGTCAGCAACAAGGTTAGGGTTAGGGTTAGGGTTAGGTATGCCGTGGCATTCGAATGATGCCCAACTGCGATTAACGTGCTGTGTGCCAAGAAAACATCCCCCGCACCATTACAGCACCACCAGCAGCCGGCACCATTGACACAAGCCAGGATGGATCCATGTTTACGGCAAATTGTGACTCACCTACAGGTCAGAGTGGAACCGTCGTCTCCTACTACTATAGCCCATCCCTTAAAGGTTCAACGTGGTGTGCATTCAGACGCCCTTCTGCACACTGCTGTTGCAAACTGATTACAGCATTTGCAGCTTAGCTTGAGAAATTGTGCCCAGTCTCCGGACCTCTTACTAAGGTGTTTGCCTGCAGAACTGCTGCTCACTACATTTTTATTTTTTAATCGCGCCATTCTATGTAAACCCGAGACTATGTGCATGAAAATCCCAGGAGGGCAGTGGTTTCCGAGATGCTGAAACCACATTTGGCACCAACAACATGAATGCTAGTCAATGTTGCTTAGATGAACACATCGAGTTTACCCATTCAAACGTTTGCTCAAACAACTAATCCTCTTCATGTCTGCATTCTTTATATATTGAGTTTAAGCCACATGATTGGCTGTTTGGAGGAGCAGGCCATTTGCATCAACGAGCAGGTGTACCTAATAAAGTGCGTGCGTAGTTCTTCGATCTTCATCTCATTGTAGAAATTCCGGTGCAGGGTGACGTGATTCAATGGAGTCTCACAGGAGCAAAGTATGTGATAAGCCCTGCCCACAAACGGGCCCCTGCCCACAAACAGGCACTGCAGTTTTGGAGTTGGTCACACACAGCGTTTTTTTTTATGAACAGAAAATTCACCATCGGCGCAAAGTCAATGGCAACCACAAGAATTACATGAAACAGTCATGTTCAAATGGCGGGTATCTGAATAACAGCGCCCAAGCACACCGTTCACTTATTCCAGACGAAACTGAAGCGGGCACCAGCGAGGTTTACACAAATCTTTCTCCACCCCATTTTATTTCAGAATAGCACATGTAAAACAAACTTGAGTTTAAACCTTTTAAGACACAAGAGAATGTGGATTAATATTGAGACCATTTTTTGACAAATTTATGGAAAGTAAACATTTCTCATTCAGTAAACATTCATTTAATTATTTGCCACATATTGAGTAACAAAAGTAACAAGTGGCAGAGCTCTATAACCCGTTCTGTCAATTCAAGTTTAAGGAAATGTACCAGCCAATTTAAACTCAAGGGGCTTGGCCAAGTTGAAAAGTATCACAAACCTCCAGTCTTGTCTGGACGAGAGTAATCCCAGAAACCTGGTCTTAAACTGAGTTTTAATCACGGTAAACACAGGCATCCACCCTGTCAGTGAGTATTGTTTTTTTAACACATATTGTAAATGCATTCATTTCCATGGATAAATTAACTGGGACAGTAAACACCTGTTCCTTAATAGCACCTCATACATTCCTTCAAGTTGATTGGCACCTGGAGCCATTCTTACTAAAAATAAAAACAAACTTGTTACCAGGACATGAAATTAACTTTCAGCCACTGGCCAGAGTCGCTTGTGGATTCTTAATTTAAAAAAATAAATAAATCACTAGCCATTTTCAACATTTTACCAGCCACATTACCTTTTACACAGCCTAGTTGGTTACCAGTCAAAGTGGCTGCTAGAGTAGAAAATCTTACCAGCCACAATGAATATTTTAGCAGCATTTGGCCAGTGTTAATTTCACACCCTGCATGTTAGTGTCACATACTCGTTCCAGGGCTGGTTTTTCCCCCAGCCTTAAGCACCCTGAGAAAGCAGTTCAGAATACACTTTCCCCGTTTCTTCAAGTAGAACTCGTACCGGTCCTGGCATCGCCATGACAAAGCTGATAAAACTGCAGTCTGGTCCCACACCAAAGATCACCGTTCTTTTCCATTTCTTAAGACACTTCAGAATACAAAATGTATCGCTAAATTAGTTTAACAGATCGTTTCCATTCCCATCTTTAAAACCGCTGGATGAGACGTCATTTCTGTGGTCCACAGCACTCTTCCCCGTACTCAATCCGCCGCGGTTTCCTGTTTCGTTTCCCCCCGCCTCCTCACTTCCTGCCCAGCTCCCTGGCCCTCTCTGTGGCCGCCTCCACGGCCCCCATGGTGGCGGCTCGCAGCCCGCCCCTCTCCAGCTCGTGGAGCCCAAAGATGGTGGTGCCACCCGGGGTGCAGACATCTGAGCGCAGCTGGGCAGGGTGCTTTCCAGAGTCACGCAACAACCGGCCCGCGCCCTGGAAACAGACAAGAGCATCTTAGCTAACCGCTGGCGAGCTCACAATTCCCATACACAGCTTATCACAAATGCTACGTTAGTGATGACGCTAATCACGCACGCTAGCTCACATTTACCCAACTAATCACTTGCTAAATTACACGGACAATGCTGATCGCACACAGGTGATCACACAAGCTCATCCATTCACAGTGCAGTACAGTCATAAGCACTGCACACTAAAGCACTGAAACTTCAGACACACACACACACACACACACACACACACACACACACACACCATGTCCAAGACGGTAGAAACATACCAGGATTGTCTGAGCTGCGATGCGGTGTGCAAGAGCACTGGGCATGCCCATCTTCACCCCGCCCTCAGCCAACGCCTCCGCAAACAGGTACACCTGCAGATACATTACACACAACTCTGTAGCAGCATTCTAAAGCTTTTTATCTGATGACCAGGACTCTATAGGAGCATTCTAAAGCTTTTTATCTGATGACCAGGATTCTATAGGAACATTCTAATGCTTATCTGATGACCAGAATTCTATAGGAGCATTCTAAAGCTTTTTATCTGATGACCAGGATTCTATAGGAACATTCTAAAGCTTTTTATCTGATGACCAGGATTCTATAGGAGCATTCTAAAGCTTTTTATCTGATGACACTATTTATCTGATGAATTCTAGAATAGCATTAAAATGTGTACATGCATTTGTGTACAAAAGTAAGTGTGCTAATGCATGCTTGTACTCTACAATTTTTTTTTTTTATTATTATTTCTGCTGTTGTATTCGGCAGGACTCACAAACGCTACCCCGCTGCCACTCAGACCAGTGTGGGCGTCGATCCACAACTCTGGCCCCTCCTCCACCAGCCCACAGGGGGCCAGTAGGTCCTTCAGGAGAGCCCCGTGTTCTGGCCTGGCCCTGGAGCCACGGGTGAACAGCAGCGCCCCCTCCTGGACCACGCAGGGAAGGTTCGGCATGAGCCGCAGAACAACGGCATTTGAAGGGAGGAGCTGAGCAGGGAGAAATTGGGAAAATTGGTAAATTAATCTAGAAATTCTCAACTAAGAGCAAACAAAATATTTTAACATGATACAAAGAGAGTACTGTGATTATGTGGGTAAAGTACTGTGATTATGTGGGTAAAGAAAAAGGATTAATTATATTTCTGTGGGATTCGCTTTGTGGCTGTGACACTGCAAGTCTTACCCCTTCAAAATAAGACAAGACAGCGGCCCGGGAGAGACAGACCAGCACAAACCCCACGTGTTCTTACCGCTTCTACCGTCGCTATGGTGACACCCGCCGCCACGGAGACGAGCACATGTTCCTGAGTGACGAGACAGGCGATCTCCCGGAGGACACCTGGGAGCAGGTGGGGCTTCACTGCCAGGAAGACCAGGCGGGAGGTGTTGACCACCTCTGCATTTGAGTGAGTGACAGCCACGCCCATGTCCTGAAATGGAGACAGCCCTGGACTCAGTGACACGTGTGAGAGGGTCTGTGACATCACGTCAGATTCTGCTCTAAGCTACTGCATTCGCGTGGTCACTGAGGAACACTTGGGCCGGGACCGAACAGGACCCCTGTTCCCTGTCCACTCAGACCCCTGTCTACTATGTGCCCTGTCCCCTCACTCTGCAAGCAGTGTGCGAAAGAAATCCCGCAAAACTCTTCCCAATCTAGTGAGAAAGTAGTTTGTAAATTTCAATATATTTTTTATTTTATTGAGAATATCAATCAGTTAACATATGACAATGGTTACAAAGTGTAGATTATGAATGAAGATTGAACAAAACAAAAAAAGTTTGTAATATGACCCGCTCTTGTACCAGATATGCAAATACGCTCTATGGGCCTAATTCATGAAACGTGAGCAGAACAAATTTGTACGTAAATCGTTCGTATTTCAAATTTTGCCCGTATTTTGGTATTCATCAACATTTTCGTATCTGAGATGTGTTAATACCTCCGAACGAATTTTACACCTGCTCCGGAGCACACGTACCTCGTTCGTAAATTGAGAATGCCGGTAAATGTAGCTTCTGAGTGATAATTAGAATATTAATTAATTTTTATTTTCTGTGAAATTCACAAGACTAAATGTAGCCTTTGAAATACACATCGCAAACGTAATAAATTGTAATTTGAAAAAGCAAACACTGTAGATTATGCCTATTAATCAATTGTAGGCTATGAAGCCGTTTAATTAGACCCATAACGTAGTCTAATGAACGCTCCCCAGTAGCCTATTTTTTTTCTAAATTGCAATTTTTGAAAATTCTACATGACCTTACATAGGTGCTCAGCTTAGTTTAAAATAAGGTGCAGCTTCACTGACGTTTTCCTTCAAGAACAACACGTGACATGGCCGCGCAAGGGTGGGAGGTCTTACGACACTTCCACTACAGTTGGAAAATAGTATGGAGGATATTTATTAGCATACTGCACGTTGCGTATTAAACGGCACACAGTAAACAGTACACAGTACACAGGACATAGTCAATGAAACCTATCCCATCTGGACTTCCTGCCAGATTTTGCTCTTAAATACTGCAGCAGCTCGGAGGGTGCATTTTTCGAGTATTGGGACGCACCCCAGGCTTTGCGGAAGGAGAGATCGGCGTACCCGAAAGCGTCCCAGGTTGTTGGAGGATGGGGCGCTTACTTTCACATTTTCAGAATGAACCTCCCCTGAAACAGAAGGGAGCGGAGTTAAAACAAGCAAAGCACAGACACAGGCTTCAAAACCGCCTACTAGCATACTTCTCACACTTAACTGTGACGTAAAATTAGTATGTAGTATGTTCCCACTGCAGTCTTAATTTTCAGTACGCAAAAAGTACCCGGATGTATACTACGGCTGCATTTGAAACCGCATGCTACCCGTACTTAGCATACTACTAACTATGACGAAAATTAGTATGTAGTGTGTTTCTACTGCACAGTATGTTCATTTTTAGTACGCAAAAAGTACCCGGGTTTATACTACATTAGCAACAATGGAGCTTGCTCAACGGCAAGAGACGCCCAATAATACATTGTGTTGCGTGTCATCATCTGAGCAACCAATCGTAAGGGGTGAATGCTTGACGAAACAACGCCGAGAATGTAAAGGGACAGTTCGGAATTTTTGATATCCAGCCAGATTTTCGACTCACTCGTGATGATGCTGTCAATCATGAGCCACACGTTATGATGGAAGTGAACGGGGGCAACCTTCATGCAGCTCCAAAACTTAAACATAGCCTGCTACTGCAGGGTGCACCTTCAGCAACAAGCCTGCGACTGCAGGGTGCACCTTCAGCAACAGAAGCACACAGCAGCCGCCGTTTCCAGCCGTTATTTCATAATGTTGATGTCAAATTACCAAAATCCGTTAATGTAATTAAAATTCTCTGCATGTTGTCATGTACAGTGGAGTGATTGGCCAGACAATATACGCGAGCACACACAGATACACACTGATGTGATGCCTGCGTTGCATTGACCCTGCGCCACGGACGCTGGGCAGAACCTGAGAGCGATGACATTAAATGGAAAATTATCCGGTGGTTTCAATTTTCATTTTTTTGTGGCCATGAATAAAAATACATTAATGACTAATGTAACATTTTCGGAATCTGTAAATCAAAAGAGGTTCGTTTCTAGATGCGTTTACAAGTATTAAAGAAAAAGAAAAACAGGCTACTGACAGCCGCAGGTACATGGCACACTCAATTCCAAAACGAGTTATTAATACTGTCTTAGTACGTACTACACAGTACATACTAGCGTAGTATATAGTATGAAAGTATATAGTAAGCGGTTTCGAACACAGCCACACTGATCCGTCCCAGCCTGGAATGTGCAAATTGTATTTGTTGGCTTCTGATTGGGTGGAGGAGTTGCTGGTGTGTTTGTGTTTGCTTTTGCAAAATAGAGAGCAGGGTCTTACCTGACATCAGCATCCCCTGGGCTATTCCAAAGGCCATGTTCCCCGCACCTATGAAACCGATCTTCATCTCTGCCAAACTTTGCTCCATTTTGCACTGAAAAAGGTTGACATCACCACCACCAGTCAGACCTTCTGGCAAAGCCTGCGATTCTCCACATCTGTCATACACAACGTGCTTTCAAATACATTTGTCGTAGTCTATACAGTATAGCAACTCATGAAGTCTGAAGAGTTCTCTCCAAAACGATCGCTACAGGCAGACCTCGTCTGTTTTCCTCATTATTTATATAACTTGGCTATCAGTAATCAGGAAATCCACACAGGAGTCGGAATAAGATTTTTGGGGAACTTTATTTGCCATGCACACAGACAACCGTGTGACAGCTAAAACATTTCATATAGGCTACTCGACCCTGCCCTTCTCCTCCTCCCCCTTTCTCTCCCTTCACCACAGTGGCTGCCCCTGGCCAGACCCGGTAGCTAGCCCACGTGTCGTCTTTCTCCTTCTGTTAGCCTATAGCCCACAATTACTACGGCAAATATCCACAAAACAATATCACATATAGCAGTTAGCTAGCTTTCATCCTTTGTTTTCACCAAGGCAAACGACACAGCGTAGCCTACATGAACTCGCCTAAAGTAAATAAATAAATAAAATAGGCCTACGTATCCTGCAGCTATGTTTGTGTGTGATTCTTTGTAACTTTTATGTCTTATCAAAGAGTACGCTATACTGGGGAACATATAAAATCAGTTGGTCTGCCATACTGGATGCTGTAGTTTGTTGTGGCAGTGCGGTGACGTCAGTCATGGAAACTTGTTATGATTGGATAGATAAATAGTTTCGCAAACGAAAACCGCAAAAAAAACGAACTTGCTGCGAATAAATTACATGCGGCTTTTTCGCAAAAGACATTTCGCGTTTGATGTGCAAGATTTTATGAACAAATCAGCAGTTCGTTTTTATTTTTCAAAGTGCGATTTATTCGTGCGAGTAAATCGCGGCCAGTGTGTCACGGCCTTCAAGTCCAGTAATGACAAATTCACAATCAATATTTATTTTTAGGGAAAAGCAATACTTTTAGTTTGCATCTTTCATCAAGCTCTGTGCATGCAGTATATTAAAAAAAATGTTTTTGTCTCCATAAAAATGCCGCCGTTGTCAGCTGTGAGTGAAAACCTTCCGTTATAATAAGTAAAAGGGGAGGAGGCTCATTATTATCATTATTTATTTATTTATTTTTACAAAGGACAGTGCTATCCATGTCCTACAGCGAGGTTTAGAAATGCGTTCTTGCTCCACTGGAGACTAAACTGCATGTAAAACCACAGGAGAAATACTGCATGCCTGTAGAAACAAGGCAGCAGCAAAAACAACACGGCTAAAAAGCGCGCAAACTCCTCCTTTTCGGGCCTTCGGTTTTGGAGTGGAATACGGCTCCTTTCCAGTATCACGCACCGCTACCCTACCCACAATGCATTTAGGCAGAAGCGCTTACCTGCACGTAGATTGTATTCACCTTGTCTTCAGGATCTGAAGGCACCTGTAAAACCATTGGGAGAGGTTTTCATCACTCTGGCTGCAAATTTGCAATTAAAACTTGTTTTTATTTATTTTTGCTGCTGTGTACGCTCCAATTCTTGGAACGAAACTCTTCAGGTCGTATCAAAGCTTGCTCTCATACGTGTCACTTACCTCTGATTTTATCGTGATTGTGTCGATCTGGTCAGTAGGTACTTCGATAGCCTGCAAATATGAATGAAAGCGGTAACGTCACCCATTTTCAACCCTTTTAATTTCCAAACCCTCCTTGTTGGCTGTTTACTGTCTGTCCCATGTCCAAATCTGCATATTGTATTCTGTTAGTGTGCTCTCTGTTGTGCTTAATGTTGTGCGGGTTTATGTGGATGTGTGACGCTGTACTCTTAATTTATAACTGATGTAAGTGGAGGAGGTGTGGAGATGTCTGTATGTTTTTATATTTTAACTGTGCTGGAAATGCTTGGATGTGTGCCTCTGTTATGTGTGTTCTTTGTTTTTAACATGTAACCTGATTTCTTTTTAGCCCCTCCCCCCCTCCCCTCAAGAGGCTTTTGTCTTTTGCCAGGCCGCCAATGCAAATAAGAATTTGTTCTTATTGGCCTGCCTGGTTAAATAAAGGTTAAATAAAATAAAATAAAATAAAAATATTTCTCAAACTACCTTAAAATATATGCATACAAGGCGGAAAACTTGTGGTAACGTTAAGCTTAGTGAAGACAAGCAAATAATATGCATTTAATGTTTTTAATAAACAAATGAGCAATCCAACCCAATCCTGCTTTAGTAGTGGTGCTCCCCGTGGACGGTGTTTTCTCAGAAAAGGTCGTTTTTTCAGGAGTTTTTCTGCAGTGCACATAGGGATATCCGCAACAGCACGCGTCTCAACCAAATCTTCGACAAAACCCCGTCTACGCAGCATTGACTCTTGTTGGAGTACGCTAGACTGTAACGTTAGCTTTGCCTTAGCCTCATTGGCCTGGCTAGCAGCTTTATTAGCGACGTGCTTCTTGCTGACGAGATGATCCTTAATTGTGCTTACTCTCGTGTGATCAATCGAGTGGGAGCAAAAACGGCAACACAAAACTTGGCCGTCTGCATAGAGATCTTCTTTAAAAACTTTTGCTCTATGTTCGACGGATATCTTGCTGTTGTTCAGTGGTGAGGTCGCCATGTCTACAGGACTGAATGATGATGGGCTTGGTGAGTTTAGTTAGCTGCTAATCCGAGGTTTACTCCCACCCGCCACGCTTTGGTTTAGGTAGCCTATTAAGGGCACAATGCGTTATAAACCATCTGACAAAAAAATTAAAAAAATTCCGCGCAAAAGCCAAAGTTCCTCTTTTGATGGTTAATTCCGCGATTCCGTCCGTGATTCCAAGAACACGGAATCCCAGCAGCTCTTGTGTAACAAACGAAATGAGTTTCCTCTCCCGTTAGCCCATTTATTTATTTATTTTAAGACTACACGAAACGGAAGTCAGAGCAGAACTCGCTCCCGCGATATGACGTAAAAGCGAGTGTAACAAATCGTTTGTCGGAAACTTTTGAAGGGCGGACAGTCGATTTGATCCACATGGACAAGCATCGTTGTGGAGGCTCACTATACATTACAGTACAATCTAGATTATTTGCACAATTTAGCGGTCACTACAAATAGTTGGCTCAGTATCTAGACTCTTGCTTGCTGAGCTTGACTAGCAAGATCGTCTAACTTAGATCAGATCATCAGTATAGCTTTAAACTATTCGCGTAATTTTTCGAAAGTTATAAATAATATCGACAGGATAAAAAAAAAACTGACCTAGGCTAAAATACAGCCGCTTACTTTGGGTGATGAGTGGTGTCCAGCGGTGTAAATTGATGGGGTGGCTGTATCCGTTTAGTGATAGATGTGCTGCGAAGCCCATCTTATGTTCCGAGAAGTTGACGAAGCTGTCGTCGGTAAAATGCTTTGCACATTAACCGCGAACTGTCACAAATACCCGATTCCTCGAAATGGATAAATTCCAACCACTTTAGCTCGAAGCCAAGAGATTTGGGGGAAAGGGAAGAGTTTTGGAAGTAGAGCAACCGAAAACACACTTACGACCCATGTTGAACGTTAAAGGAAGAATCAGAAGCGCGTAGCCTGCCTACCCGCGCACGTTTTAACAAAGGGGGCGAGGTCAGCAAAATTCCATAATAATTATGGGATATTTTTTTCGTATACGCGTGCAGAGGAGCGTCACACAGATTTGTTGCTTTTTCCAGGGACAGAAACGAAAGTAGAGTGAAGACAAGTTGCTAGACTCCCGAACACAACTACATAAGAACTGTGCTCACGAACACGCGAGGTTTCGCTGGACGACTGTGGTTTATACCGGGGTTTACTGAGAACCCATTTAAAAAAATTAAAAATAAATAAGCGGCACGCAATTCTCCAGTCGAAAAAAAAGAAATATCCTTTGGTTTTAAAGGCTCTGTACGATCACTTTTTCCTAACATGCAAAAGTGATACAAAAATACATTATAGTACATAAATGTATATTTTGGCTATAAATGTTTTAAATTTGGAATTTGTTTGTCCCCTTGTTGGCCCTCGACCTTTATTTTAAAAATGCTAATTCTCTATCAATTCAATATGCTTTATTGGCATGAAATACATACAGTAAATATTGCCCAAGCATTATATAATAAATATAATAATTCTAATAGATTTTTTTTTTAAACTATCAAAAGCATTTCATTATTAGTAGTTATATTTCTAGGTTGAACAGATAACATGTTGCACTTTTCATCTGTACAGTAGTTGTATTATTGCTGGGTGCTTACTCCCTGTCCCTCAGGTTGTGATAGGCTGAAACATTGTGCTGTGAGTGGAGCTGTTACTCACTGTCCCTCAGGTTGTGACAGACTGAAACATTGTGCTGTGAGTGGGGCTGTTACTCACTGTCCCTCAGGTTGTGATAGGCTGAAACATTGTGCTGTGAGTGGGGCTGTTACTCACTGTCCCTCAGGTTGTGACAGGCTGAAACATTGTGCTGTGAGTGGGGCTGTTACTCCCTGTCCCTCAGGTTGTGATAGGCTGAAACATTGTGCTGTGAGTGGAGCTGTTACTCACTGTCCCTCAGGTTGTGACAGACTGAAACATTGTGCTGTGAGTGGGGCTGTTACTCACTGTCCCTCAGGTTGTGACACTGAAACATTGTGCTGTGAGTGGGGCTGTTACTCACTGTCCCTCAGGTTGTGACAGGCTGAAACATTGTGCTGTGAGTGGGGCTGTTACTCACTGTCCCTCAGGTTATGACAGGCTGAAACATATTGTGCTGTGAGTGGGGCTGTTACTCACTGTCCCTCAGGTTGTGACAGGCTGAAACATTGTGCTGTGAGTGGGGCTGTTACTCACTGTCCCTCAGGTTGTGACAGGCTGAAACATTGTGCTGTGAGTGGGGCTGTTACTCACTGTCCCTCAGGTTGTGACAGGCTGAAACATTGTGCTGTGAGTGGAGCTGTTACTCCCTGTCCCTCAGGTTGTGACAGGCTGAAACATTGTGCTGTGAGTGGGGCTGTTGACCCTTCTCCCAGAAGGATTTGCAGCTTTACCAGATATGTTACAGCAACGTTTTTGACCTTACAGTCCCACACATCACTTCTACCTGACATGCGCAGTTTCAAAAAGCCAAAAGAAACCGGAGTAATATGTTTACATGCAAAAAAAAAAATCTAAAGTTTGACCAAAAAGCCAGGTGTGTTAATCGAGTTTTGAATACACCGATGATGACCTCACATAATCAGATAAAGGTGTTTACATGACCATTTAAAAAATCAGACTTTTTCCCATAACAGGGTTAAGATGGGAGTTTTAGTGTACATGTAAACGCACCCATTGTTATAGCTGCATTTTTAGATCCTACACCCACATTTAGGTTACATTGCAGCTGCTAAGCAGCTACTGCTTGGAGCTCAGGTAGCTACTAGCTAGCCAACATTTGTTCAATTTGATTCATTAAAAGGTAATCAAAAGTGACAACGTTTGCCCAACCTGGCAACCAGTTACCAAAAAATGTTTTGCCTAAATTGCTAATTTGCAATGGATTGGTAGCCCGGGGCTACAGTTCATGTTGAGCCCTGTAATGTGTCCATATGATATGATATGACTAGGCCATGTGTTACTAGCTCACATTGCATGCATCAAGATTGTAAGCTAGCCAATTGTACAACCAGTAAACTTTAAAAGCCAGCAATGAAGCGATGTGCTTACGATTACTACCCATGTTCTGAGCCAGCCGGCAAATACGCATTGGAAGCAAACTTGCCATAAGTAGCTTACCTATTTCACAAACAATTAATCTTCAGTTCGATAAAATGCAATACTGGAAGAAAACCACCTCACTGGAGCTGCTGCGTCAGTGGAGTCACCTGATAAGTTCTGACCAATGGCTTTCTGAGCCACTGAGGCGTAGATAGACAAGAGATTGGAGGCAGGGCTCCATTGGCTTTCTATTATGAAAAAGGTATTAAAAATGTTACAATTTCCCAAAACTTCTGGAGCAAAACAATTATCGTTTCACAAACTGCTCCACATCATGGAATTTATGACCACAAAAAAACTGGACCGATTGGGTTTTCTTTGGTTGTGAAATCAGCTTGGTTTTCGCCATTGAATTATTCTTCTTCTTGTCAAAAGTAATGGCAGGTCAAAAGTAATGGCAGATTAAACGCATGCGAGGCGCATTGCTGCCACCTACAGTTGCCTACCGGAGGGTGAGCTAAAACACTGAGCCATTTGCTTTCAATCCTAATGCTTAACCCAGGCCGTGTCCGAATCAGAACTCTTCCACACTATTGAGTAGGTGGTGAGTAGATAGAACGATTAAGTCGTTGAGTAGGCAAAAACATTTTAAAATTTCAGTATATTTGAAACACCCGGATGACACACTTGCTTCCTGGGGTTTCGCGGAGTACATTCTGGAGCACACTTTTCAAGGGTGCAACAACTCGAGAACAACTCAACCCCTAACCCTGTTGCCTGTACATGTACCTCCTTTCCCCGGTGTATGAAGTGAAGTGCATATGTGCGTGCTGTACAGATTCTTGCGTGTCCCCAAGACCGTGGCCACGCCTCCCGTCCGGATGTTTCCCCAGTATATGCAGAGTTCAGACCACAGTGCTCCAGCCTGAGCTACATTGAATTAAATGGGCAGAAAGCTCTTCAGCACTCAGCAGGTACACTTCCGGGTCCTTCACTGCCTGACAGATGAGTAGCCCACCGCGCTGCCTTTATGCGATATGGGCAAGCTACTTACAATGAATATTCCGACACAAAAGCCACGATTATATCCGGCTACGAAACTATTCCATCACGCATCGCAAAGTCAACCACATAGCCAGGTGGACATGACAAAAACAATCAACTCTGTTGTTCGTGATTTCACATTCAGCACAATACGAGTCTCGCGACCGAGCTACACAGAGAAGGATAAAGCGAATGCAATTTCTTACCCCGATTCCACTATCCGATGGCTGACAGTTACTCGAGATGCCCAAGAATGGGATGGCGGTCTTTTTAGGCGATGTCTGTAAAGAGTTTGGTTTGGCCTGCGTCTATAATGCGGTTCCGAATCGTAGTCATCGGTCGAAAAAATGTTCGCTACAGACACGTAAACCCGCACGTGAACGTAGAACGTCAATTGGCGTGTTGACGTCACGTCGGAGGGCAACTAGCCAGATTTAAAATACAAGCAGGGTTGTCAAGAGGTAGTTGGTGAAAATAACACTTAGTTAATTTGTTGTTGCAGCTCGGAACTGCACAAGCACGAATCATTGTCAGCCCAGTCGTTTCGTTGTTGATTTGAGGTTTCAGACAGGAGGACTGTGTGTAGTATTGTTGGAAGGCGCGTCAGTGTGTCATCCAGCGCACACCGTCTCATGGTAGTCTACACACGCCACAACAAATAGTTCCAGCCGAAAACCAGATGAATCAGGTTGCAGTTAAAGGTATGCTGAACTTTGTTCGAACATAATATTTTATAGCTACCTGGCCCCGATATGAGTCCTAATATTGACTTTATCCAGTGGTCAACAACTGGCCGACGGAGCATGACATTTTTTTCTCTCTCTCTTCACTCCCATTGCATAGCCAGATAGGTCTCAAAAGGACACTTTTTGCACATAAACGCATGCTAGCTGTGTTAGCCACTGGGTTAGATCTAAATTAACTGGCTTTAGCCAGCTAATTAGATCTATATGTAAAAGAGTGATCAACTACACAAATGAAGGGGGTACATTTTTCCTGGCTTTCCCCACCCAACCACAGAACCTTGGCAGCCATGCCTCTAGATTATATATTTTTTATCTCGAATACAAACACATTACGTTACAAACGTGCGTCCTAACCATAACGTTATCTCATCCAACACCCATCACCAGCCTTCCTCAACATTAGTCTGTACCCGGAACTAGCATTAGCATACTTTACAGCCACGCGGGCTACACATGAACAAAGGTAAACGCGAAATCAATTAGAATGTTACGGTACTTTTTTTGGAATGTTACAATCACAAGTTAGAATGGCCGAACCCCACAGTGGCTAACGTTAGCTAGCTAAGAGTTTAAGTGACGTGACTCCTAAGTAATTTTGTTTCGGCTAACGTTAGCTAGCTAGCTAAATGGTTAACGTTTAGCTACTCTGATTTAGTTGCATCTTTACCTGAGAAACAGTCGGTTGTCTGCCTGGAAAAACAGAGGGAACAGCCGTTTTCTTCAGCATTCCTCGTGACCCGACTGACATATAGTCCGTGTGAAGAAAATGAGCGCTGCATACCCGCATACGGTGTAGGTCCAATGTCGTGATTGCAGGGTGCTCGATGGCAAGCAACCACTGCTTGCACAAACTCAGATTAGAGACGGGCAATTTGTGAATGATCAACCTCTTGTATGGGTGATTGTAAGCCTTGCACCCAGGAACACTGCACTTCATTGTACAACCTAGTCGCAAAGATCATTGATAGTAGCAGTAGATAGCAGCTAGTTGGCCAATTCAGGGGAAATTAGAAGCACGCCTCCCTCCTTGGGCTGAGACCACACAACAGTTCTGTGGACGTTACAGACTCGGTCAACTTCCACAGACGGGATACAGAAAATAGTCATTCAAAATCAAATCAATCAAAAATTGTTTCAAAAGTTTCAAATGTGCGGTTCTGGATGTCGTGATTTTATATATCGGCTTAAATAGTGCTTTTTAGATCTGTTTCGCCATGCAATAGGAGTGAATGGAGAGTGTCGAGCTATAATAAGTTCCAATATAGTGTTCTAAAAGTTCAGCATGCCTTTAAGGGTCCACAATCATTATATTAATTCTGTTGATCATTCATTGTTAGTTTTACTCTTATAGGTGTAGGGAAAATAATAAGCATTTTGGTGCAAATCTACGTACATTTTGTAGAATGAAATGCAATACAATCAAATGACTACATCCATCTATAGCCTTCAGCAGCCTATATCGAGAATGGCAGAGAGCTTCACTGCAGCAATCGGGCAAATGCCAAGAGGAGCCTCAACCTGCTTTAGCATAATTAGTGGAGTAGGAGTGACCAAATCCTGCTAACCTTACAGCTATCAACCTAGCAAAACCTTTACGAATTTAACAATAAACCCCAGCACCAGATAACATACAGCTCCAAGCCCTTTGGACAAACAGCTATAGTTGAGTCCAGTGACCAGTCTACCCGTCTTTCCCTTGAGATGGCTAATAGCCTAACCACCTTTCACCCATATAGCCTACTGTAAACTGAGTTACCTCAAATGAAAAGAAATAGCATGAGGCTATACCTAACTTCTCAATAACGTTACTAGAGAATATTTTCCAGTTCATGATTGTAAAAAATAAAATTAAAAAAAAAGTAATCTTAAGGTGAACTTGTCTGCACTGAAATAACACATTGGATTTGATGCAATAATAGCTAGCCCGATTTCTCTCAGTTTCTTGATGTCATTTTCTTAATTTATAGAGCTGGCTAGATGTTCGGTTGTCCATACAAAAAAAATCTGACGAAGAGAGTACAATGCCAGCTACATCATATTACAGCACCACTATAATAATTTAACTTATCGAAAAGATTGCCAACTTCAGCTTGTTAGCCAACTAACTAACTAGCAACTTACATGTCCCAGCACGCTCATCTGCCCGACGATGGCCACCGATGTCGTCGGGGGAGGATGATCCCGGGTAGGAACAGGGGGTAGAGAGGGCACTGTCGGGGGAGGATGATCCCGGGTAGGAACAGGGGTAGAGAGGGCACTGTCGGGGGAGGATGATCCCGGGTAGGAACAGGGGGTAGAGAGGGCACTGTCGGGGGAGGATGATCCCGGGTAGGAACAGGGGGTAGAGAGGGCACTGTCGGGGGAGGATGATCCCGGGTAGGACCAGGGGGTAGAGAGGGCACTGTCGGGGGAGGATGATCCCGGGTAGGAACAGGGGGTAGAGAGGGCACTGTCGGGGGCGGATGATCCCGGGTAGGAACAGGGGGTAGAGAGGGCACTGTCGGGGGAGGATGATCCCGGGTAGGAACAGGGTGTAGAGAGGGCACTGTCGGGGGAGGATGATCCCGGGTAGGAACAGGGGGTAGAGAGGGCACTGTCGGGGGAGGATGATCCTGGGTAGGAACAGGGGGTAGAGAGGGCACGGCCCCAGCAGCTAGTTTGAGGAATTTGGCCAAGCCGAGGAGTCTCTGGTTATAATTCTGAAAGCTGTCCGGCTTAGAGAAATGGTCGCTGCACAAGCGGGTGTTTGCGCTGAGCTTGCCACTGTAGTCATAGCTTTTCAAAAACGCCACCCATCTCTTCTGAATCGCATCATTCTTAGGAAACTGGAAAAATGACACCATAACGTTATCCTCTCGGTTTGTGCACCCAGGAAGGGCACACACACGGGGTGTGTTCGGCATGCTCGCAAGGCCTATATATAGGTGTATAGCCCTAGGGCTAATGCAACTAGCCTGGCTATAACCAGCTGGCACCACCATGTGCGAATTAATGGAGAAGGTGGGAGAAAGAGCGGCTTGGATGAGGGGGAAAAGGGATAAAGGGCGGAACAAAAAGAAAAATAACTAGGCTACAGCTAAAATTACGACTCTACTCATAACGTGGACCGACACACGACTCTATGGCAAGCGGCTTGCTCTGAATCAAAGAGGCTGTTTTAGCGGCCGGGACAGAACACGTATTTGCCTCAAAGTAGTCTATGGGAGGAGATATGCAATTAGATTATACCATTTATTGGCCACCACGCCAGATCCTTCATGCCTTTAACCTGGGCCCAATAGGTCAGAGCCCGGTAATAAATTCAACTCAGTTTATTTAATCCCCACGTAGGCACAGATGAAACTGAAGACACTGATATAGCTAGGCCGAGATTGCAATGCAATTGATTTCTCGTAACGGTACTGTTGCTTAATACCACAATAAACCCGTATAATGTAGTCTGAAGCAAATTACGGATTTGCCTTTACAATAGCTATTTAAATTTTTTTTTAAAAACACGATAAACGTATTTTTCAAACACTGGAAGCTCGCTTTGCAGGCTATTCATACGTGTCTTGTTCTACTGAAAAATACATCAGAGCATTGTGTCAAAAATGATGGGTTTCGGAAGTAGCATTCTTCTCGCTCGTCTTATGCTGGCTACATCCGTGCAGTTAGCCATCTACCTATATGAGCCTACGTACCCCAACGTCTGTGTCCGGTGGCGTTGCGGCAGGAGTCCGTCCGACACGGGGAACAGCGGAGTAGTTTCGGTAGAAATGTTTAGGTGGTCGTTTTCGTTCCTTTGCTGGTTGAAAATAATCATCTCTGTTAAAATGGGGCCCGCACAGCCGATGGTCAGCCAAACGAAGATCACGGATGGGAGTGTTGATGTCCACCTGTACAGCAAGCAACCACAGCCTTAGTCTATCACGGTCGTAGAAAGGAAGTTTGTGAAAAGTTAGATTAGAACCAGGGTTCATTCTTTTCCCACAATTGGGAACAGCACACTTGCGACCCATTTTCTAACATGTGCTAGACAGCTAAAACTATTAACTTGTTTGTAAACTCTTTCGCGATTACGCACGCACACCCAACTACTTTTTCTGTAGAGTGGCTAGGAACCACATAACTATTCGTATATAGTTATGTGCTAGGGACAGCTTGATTTGCAGATTTAAAAACAAAACAAAAGGCAGATTACGCGATGAAGTCAAAAAGCGTGGTGATGATATTGCGTCAGCGCGTCGCATTCTAGCAAAGATAATTCTCCTAAAGCGAAGATATGCCACTCAGAATGATCCAGAGGGCCCTCGTAGGCTGTAAGTACAAACGTGAATGCGAATCAATGGGGGGAATTTCGCATTACAAATAGTTTGAATTTTAAGACATTCTGGGATATATTTTCTGTCAGTTTATTTGTCAAATAAATTTGAGATGTGCCATAGTTTCTGAGAAAATTGCACTTTAATTTCTTCCACTTTAATCCTGAGTGATATCAGTGCATCACACTCATTGGCTAGAAATTGAAACTGATTTACAGTCGATGTTTGAGCCATTTTAAAGCTAATTATTCAAGCAACCCAAGCATGTATGTATAGTAGTGTAAAATGTGCATCTGCTGTAGCATAAAGTGTTAAAGAAAAATTGAACTTTGGTAGAACATGGTTGTGTAGTTACCTGGCCATGATATGAGTCCAAATGGTGGCGAAATATGTTTATTCTGTGCTCCCCTGGGGTGATAATCCAGAATAGGGTAGGTTATTTGTCGCTCTCCATTCACTTCTATAGCACTTTTGTAGCACGTATACGAATGTACATGAAGCGGATTCTGTCAATACAAACAATAGCCAGTCCTCTTACCAATTTTTTTGTTGAGAAAATGAATTTCTTGCGCCAGAAACAGTGTTATGTCAAAACACTAACAACTAGATAACCTAATAAAAACAATAGCAACAAAAAAAAGTCAACATTCAGCTGAGAGCGGGTGGCTAAACCATGACAAATGAGAATACAATGGTAAAAAGGAATTAAGATCACATGCTCATTCTGTAGTGTGAATGGACAGCGACAAATACCCTATTCTGGATTATCACCCCAGGGGAGCATAGACCAACTATAATGAACATATTTCGCCACCATTTGGACTCGTATCATGGCCAGGTAACTACACAACCCAAAGTTCTACCAAAGTTCAATTTTGCTTTAACAGTTAGCTAATGGATTTAGCTACTTGTGAAGGCTACCTTTGTCAATTTGATCCTCAGTCTTCATTCGTCTTGTCGACTGGATGGGTCAATGTTTATTTGCTCAGTCCTTGAGAGCCTTAGATTTTTAATCGTTACTCCACGATAATTTACGCATACAATTTGGTCCTCACCAGAGTATGCCCCTCCTCATATGCCACTGTCGCAGAAAGATCAGTTCTCTTCACACGAGAAGCCAAATCATCCTTCTCAAATAAAAAATGGAAAGGCATGCACACGCATAAGAAAACAAACAAAAACAAAAATTGTTTGTACATTTGCTTAATTGAAATTCCCAAATCAAGCTTAAGATGTAAATATATTAATAAGTGAGATTTATTATTTATTAATATTATTACTGTCGTATATTATTAGTATTTATGTACCTGTCTGGGACTCTGGTGAAGCTAAAAAGAAACCTCTCCAGCATTGTTGAAGCAGCCCCTGGCTGTACAATGCCATGGTATTTCAATCTCTACTTTGATTGGAGAGATTATTCTTGTCGTATTCTTGCTGAATCATATAAATGATTTAGTGTGAGGAGTGATGTTTATGTTTGTTGCCTAGGTGATGGTAAATTCCTTCACACAGAGAGCATTACAGCCAGTATATGTTCCTGAACAATGAACAGATTGTGCACTAAAAAAAGTATACTTAATAGTATACAATTAGGTGTCGGACAGACAAAGAAGGAACAGCACATGCATTTTGTTCAGAAAACATATTTATTACTCTTTTTAAGATAGAGCGTTCATTTATTTGTTAGTGTCAATTGCTAACCGCCATCGCAAACACCTAAGTCACGTGACATGGCCAATCAGTGCTGTTTAGCCATATCGGCAGTTCAGCATTGCACTACAGAAGTTCACTTGGGGGGGAACTTCTGTACGTACTGTACCTCTACAATGTACTTATGTACAGTACGTACAGTACCTCTTCAATGTACTTAAGTACAGTACGTACAGTACCCCTACAATGTACTTAAGTACAGTACGTACAGTACCTCTTCAATGTACTTAAGTACAGTACGTACAGTACCTCTACAATGTACTTAAGTACAGTACGTACAGTACCTCTACAATGTACTTAAGTACAGTACGTACAGTACCTCTTCAATGTACTTAAGTACAGTACGTACAGTACCCCTACAATGTACTTAAGTACAGTACGTACAGTACCTCTTCAATGTACTTAAGTACAGTACGTACAGTACCTCTTCAATGTACTTAAGTACAGTACGTACAGTACCTCTTCAATGTACTTAAGTACGTACAGTACCTCTTCAATGTACTTAAGTACAGTACGTACAGTACCCCTACAATGTACTTAAGTACAGTACGTACAGTACCCCTACAATGTACTTAAGTACAGTACGTACAGTACCTCTTCAATGTACTTAAGTACAGTACGTACAGTACCCCTACAATGTACTTAAGTACAGTACGTACAGTACCTCTTCAATGTACTTAAGTACAGTACGTACAGTACCTCTTCAATGTACTTAAGTACAGTACATACAGTACCCCTACAATGTACTTAATTACAGTACGTACAGTACCTCTACAATGTACTTAAGTACAGTACGTACAGTACCTCTACAATGTACTTAAGTACAGTACGTACAGTACCCCTACAATGTACTTAAGTACAGTACGTACAGTACCTCTTCAATGTACTTAAGTACAGTACGTACAGTACCCCTACAATGTACTTAAGTACAGTACGTACAGTACCCCTACAATGTACTTAAGTACAGTACGTACAGTACCCCTACAATGTACTTAAGTACAGTACGTACAGTACCCCTACAATGTACTTAAGTACAGTACGTACTGTACCTCTACAATGTACTTACGTACAGTACGTACAGTACCTCTACAATGTACTTAAGTACAGTACGTACAGTACCCCTACAATGTACTTAAGTACAGTACGTACTGTACCTCTACAATGTACTTACGTACAGTACGTACAGTACCTCTACAATGTACTTAAGTACAGTACGTACAGTACCCCTACAATGTACTTAAGTACAGTACGTACAGTACCCCTACAATGTACTTAATTACAGTACGTACAGTACCCCTACAATGTACTTACGTACAGTACGTACAGTACCTCTACAATGTACTTAAGTACAGTACGTACAGTACCCCTACAATGTACTTAAGTACAGTACGTACAGTACCCCTACAATGTACTTAAGTACAGTACGTACAGTACCCCTACAATGTACTTAAGTACAGTACGTACAGTACCCCTACAATGTACTTACGTACAGTACGTACAGTACCTCTACAATGTACTTAAGTACAGTACGTACAGTACCTCTACAGTGTACTTAAGTACAGTACGTACAGTACCTCTACAATGTACTTAAGTACAGTACGTACAGTACCTCTACAATGTACTTCAGTACAGTACGTACAGTACCCCTACAATGTACTTAAGTACAGTACGTACAGTACCTCTACAATGTACTACAGTACATATTTCTATAAGCAGAGGATAAATTTTTTATATAGATTTGTAAAAATATTAATAAAAGTGAAACTGTAAATCTGGAATATCCAAAAGGAGACAAGAAACAGTATCCTGGAAAAAAATGCATTTCATACCTAAATAAGTATCACAGATATTTAAATTAAGACTTTTGCAGAACTTTTCTTACTTGGCTAATACAACTACAAATTCTGAACAACTGTAGCAATGCAATGTAGGTAAACAAGTTGTAGCATATTATTAGATGAAGTTGTTGAAGTAAACAGGATGTATTAAACAAGTAGTTTGAGTAGAAGATCTATAAACATAAACATGTTGGGGGAAATGTGCTAATGAGTCTATGGGACACTATTAGCACTTCTGTTGATGCCATGACTAGAAATCACAGTGAGTAACATTGATAAATGTCTCCAAGCAAATTTAAAAAGTGGCTAAATTTGTGGCTAGGTTCTTTTTGGAAAAAGTTGGTATAGGGGAGGCAAAAAGTGGCTAAATCAGCAACACTGGTTGCCCCTCCCCTGCACTAGCCACTGTACAGTGCAGAAGTTTCAGTTTGTTTTTTCTCAAACAAAGGTAGTCCTGTTACATTTGAGTTATATTTGAGTTGGGAAAAAAGTTCCAACTCAATTATAACACTGCTGTTCAAAATTATTTCTGAAAAAAAAAGAAACAAACTATGCATACTATAGCTATAGCCAAATTAACTCAACAATGATTGTTACCTTAAGCTTCCTCCAACATTCAAGGACTTCAGTAGCTATGCAAAAAAAGTAAACAGAATATATCCTAAATTGTAAAGAGCCATTCCTCTCCGTCAGATTTAGCCTATGTAGTATTGCAGAGACTAGCCAAACATGACCCTTACTTGATATACAGAGGTAATGAATGCATGCTTAAAATGCAAGTGCATTGATTGTGACATACAATCAGTTTTGAAACCTGCAGAGTTGTACTCAGAATATACGATCAACTGGGATTGACGTGGTTCATATGTAGCTCATACAAAATATAGCAACACACAAAATATAGCCTTTTAGCCACTCACAGCAACACTGACTGATGAGGTCATTTCAAGTTGCAGGTATTTTCATTTTGACTGAGTATATAAAACAAGCACAACAATTGCATAAATTGGCTTATTCCCCAGTCAGACGAGAAGATGAATACCCTTTTTTCTGTGTGCATGCAGTAAGAAGCATAGAGACCCGCACCGTTAGCCATACACTCTCCAACAACTCCAAAACTTTCTTATTTACATGTTGTTACTTGAGTATTTACCACATGTAGAAATAACAAACTGTAAAATGAGACATTGTAGTTTTTGAAGCAGATATACATACCCTTCATTAACTAATTTCTTCTTGCCGAACCACCGCTAGTAAACCACCGCTGCCTGGGCGAAGTGATTGCACGCAGCACCTCTGTTTGACAGGTAATGCACGCTCAGTGAAGTGAATATCATCAGCTAGCTAAAGAAAATAGTTCTGGGTATGTATCTGGCAGTGGCAGTGTAGTATAATGGTTAAGGAACTGGCCTTAAGGACGCTGCCGTTGTACCCTTGAGCAAGGTACTTAACCTGAATCGCTTCAGTATATATCCAGCTGTATAAATTGATATGTACAAAATGCTAAAACATTCGCTCTGGATAAGAGCGTCTGCTAAATGCCTGTAATGTAATGCATCTGCTTCGAAAATTACAATGTCTCATTTGACACTGTTATTTCTACACGTAAATACACAAGTCACAACATGTAAATAAGAAAGTTCTGGAGTTGTTGGAAAGTATATTTCGTCACTTTTGAGGAAGCTAGGCTAACTGGTCTAACCCACTTCCAGTGATTGCGGCTAAGCTAGGCTAACGGTGCAGGTCTCTAGGCTTCTTACTGCACGCACACAGAAATAAAAAAAGGGTATTCATCTTCTTGTCTGACTCTGGGGAAGATGGCAAATAAGCCAATTTCCCAAAATGTTGGCGTGTTCTTTTAACTACATTATTGCAGAACTTAGTAAGCTAACCAACTTTCAACCAACTATCCAACCTGTAGGCTCCCAAACCACTGCCACCTTGTTAATCTTGATCTATGATAATCTATGCACAAGAAGAGAGGGGTTCTCAACCAAAGCAAAAGCCAAAGCAGCTAGCTAGCTAATACATAAACACACATTAAAAGCTAGCAAGCTAGCAATTGTGTCGACAGTGTAATACTATTTGTGAAAAGAATAAAAATGTATGCATGTTAGAATTTAAAAGATACAAGGGACTTTCTGTTAGCTGGCTAGCCACTGGTGCACATTTTATATGTTTGGCTACTTTACCAGTTAAGAAATAATAGAGTTAAACAGTACTCTGCAGAAACAGCACTCATTAAAATAATGCCAATAGGGTTTGTTTGTCATGTTGTCACTCAGCACTGTTTAATGCTTAGCACATCAGTTCATCACAGTTTGTTTTAAATATTAATACACTATTCCCCTATATACAAATCACAGGAAATACCCTTCTAAATACCCTTCTTGGTAGTGCATTGCTGCACTGTGCTCTTAAGTGCATTTTTTTTTTTTTTTAGTTTTGAAAACTCGAGCCAAATGAGATATTCTTCATTTGACGTTTTTTGCTGCTGCGGTTTTTCTTCAGTGGAAGTTCCTTTCAAATGCACTCAGTCGGTTTGGCTGAAAGCGTCTGCTAAAACTACACATAGATTGTAAACATGCACTTTCAGAAATTACTTCGGTTGATGAATTAACCATTTCCCCTAAATTTTTGTTAGTAAATTGTAGCTGGACAAAACTGAGATTTATAAGGCAAAGTGAGGTCTTTAAAAAGTGAGGACTTATATATAGACCCATATATAGAACCACATACTGCTCTTGAAAAAGCCTTTGCGACTTTAATTTAAATTTATTTTTAAGTAAATGGAAACCCCAAACGTGAAAAACGCGAGTTGCCAATGCAGTTTCCTAAATACATATAGTCTCTCCTTCGGCTCCAGATTCAACGTTGCTTATTTACACCGATACAATATTTTCGAAAAAAAATATCATATTTCTCGTTTGAGAAATAAGCAACACACGAACGTCTGAACAGTAACGTGTATTTTTGTACTTAATATGAAGAATTGCAGCACAAAGTGCTTCACCGTGGAAACAAGCATGTTCATCTTCAACACAGCCTATTGACTGTCATAATAACAAAACTGTACAATTTGTTAGATTAATTTGAGTAATTTACCTCCACTCTAGATCGCTTCAGCGGCGCCCCCTCCCGGTGCGTAGTGGTATTGCTGCTGGGACCTGCTGGATTGTTCCAAAAAACACTGCGGTTAAATATTGTCGGAACGGCATCCGGTTTCAGTTTCCTTTTAATCTTGGTGCCTGGAACCAGCCACCGCAGTTGCTGCTCGTCGTTGAAGGGGTCAAAGCAGTGTTCTGTAAAGTGATCCGAACACAGCCGACTGGTTTTGGCCAAAGTCTCCGGTCTCCTACGCGCAGCGAAGCACCAATGCCTTCGCAATTCATCATCTTGGGGGAATCGGTGAAAACTTACACCCGTTTGCGGTGATCCGACTCTGTTTTTGCACCCTATAGCTGCGCAGGAGGGCATATTCTCCGTCGCCGCCTTCGCGTCCGAGTTAAGCGCTTGCGTGCGAAAACATTTTTTAAATGTATGTTTCGGACAGCTTTGAATATTATGCAGCGCAGCTAGACACGCCCCTTGTTTGATGCAAAGGCTGATATTCAGTGGAACCGTTAAAACCACGCCCTGGATACAGAGAATAGTCAAATGCAAAATGGAGAACTGGAGAAGAGAATGGAGCCAGAGAGCCAGCAATCCCAAAGTGCATTGCGACATGGTGTAGACCTGCAGCCTTTGTTTACGTTTAAAAAAAATGTTAATACAGTAAGAAATCTTAAAAACGACAAATAGACCAGATATTCTCAAATTAGCATGCTACACATTGTGAGCTTTCATTTTAACCAAGTTGCTGTATAAAACAAGTAAACAGCATCTGTACAATCTGGAACAACAGAAATATTTGATATATGATTAGAAATATTTTCTCACAAACGGTTTAGAGGCAAACGGGTGAAAATGATGGTGGCTAATCCTGTTAAAGCACTATTCTCGGTGCATGGATATGTACCAGTGCTGACTGTGGCTGGCAGCCATGCAGTGCAATTTTTTGCATGTTTACATAGCATTTATTTTATTTATTTAACATTTATTCACACAGGGTAGTTTGACTGACTGCGCACACTGTTACAGCAATGCCCTGTTAACGATGTTTATCCAAGTTTTAGTGTATGTTTTTGATTGGCCCAGATGGTGCTCAAATACTACTGTATAGATTTCTGGATGGACTCATTACCTCTCACTTTTGACAGAAAGAAAAAAACATTTCTGCATTTGACAATCAACAAAAAATAATTTTGAATAAAATATAAAAGAAGAAAGGGTACCTTGAGTGCACGCTGCGTAAATTCTCCGGCGCTCGATGTTACCGTCCTGTTTAGGTTTGCTCTGATCTCCCATGCCTTTCATTCCGTTCATGGTCAGATCTGTTTGACCCTCATACTTGAGTTTCTGTCCCCTGTAAACCTGCTGTGGTTTCCCCTGGCTTATCTGCATCCAGAGTGGATCTCTCACCGTCATACCTGAGGTCAAGGCTAGGCAACCACGAGGGGCTAGTCCTGAGGTGCAGGTCGGCCTTCTCGCCTGAAGCAGGAGAAATAAAACAATGCCGTTTTTCTGGAATGCAATTGTGACAAAGTGGGAGCCCTGTAGAACATTCTGCCAAATACAATATTAACTGAATGATATTAGCTAACTTCTGATTTTACTCAAGTTTGGTTGTGCTACCATGTTACATCATATATTTATTTGGAGATGTTTTTGATTTCATTATCATTTTGTTTCGACACACCTATTTGAGATAAGATTGCATATGTGAGTATACGCTCATGAGTGTACAGTATTACTGTAAACACTTTTACCAAAGACAGACAGCAACAAGTAATCTCTAGCTATAATCAGACAAAATAAAATCATCAAACCCACATATCACTGCAGGATTATAATATTATTATTACGACATTTTATTTTATTTTATTTAAACAATGTATCCTGTCCTAGTCAACACTGCTTGTTATCTTCTATACAATAAGGGCTTGGTGAGTAACAGTACGTGTCAGACATTAATATACACTGCTCAAAAAAATTAAGAGAACACTTAATCATCACAGTATAACACCAAGTCAATTAAACCAAACCGGTCATGCTGGATGATGTTGCAGGCAGCATAACATTCGCCACGGCATCTCCAGACTCTTTCACGTCTGTCACACGTGCTCAGTGTGAACCTGCTCTGATCTTATGAAGATAACGGGGCGCCAGTGTCGAACCTGCCAATTCTGGTGTTCTCTGGCAAATGCCAATCCAGCTGCACGGTGCTGGGCTGTGAGCACAGGTCCCACTACAGGCCCTCATGCCACCCTCATGGCGTCTGTTTCTGACAGTTTGGTCAGAAACATGCACACGAGTAGCCTGGTGGAGGTCATTTTGTAGGGCTCTGGCAGTGCTCCTCCAGTTCTTCCTCGCACAAAGGAGCAGATACCGGTCCTGCCGCTGGGTTGTTGCCCTTCTACGGCCCTGTCCAGCTCTCCTTGTGTAATGGCCCGTCTCCCGGTATCTCCTCCACGCTCCTGAGACTGTGCTGGGAGACACAGCAAACCTTCTTGCGACGGCAAATATGGATGTGCCTTCCTGGAGGAGCTGGACTACCTGAATGGGCTGCAGGTACCGCCTCATGCTACCAGTCGTGACAAGGGCACTAGCAAAATGCAAAACTAGAGAAAAATCAGTCAGGAAGGATAAGAAGAGAGAAATGGTCTGTGGCCACCACCTGCAAAACCATTTACTTTTTGGGGGTTGTCTTGCTGTTGCCTCTCCTGTCCATCTGTTGTCACTTTCATTTGCACCAAAGCAGGTGAAATTGATTCACAATCGTTTACGCTTCCTAACTGGACAGATCGATATCCCAGAAGTTTAATTTAATTTGTGTTATACTGTGTTGATTAAGTGTTCCCTTAATTTCTTTGAGCAGTGTATCACAGACCGGGGTCCATCTTGAACTCCTACAGACCTTGAGCTAAAAGATAGATAGATAGATAGATCTTTATTGTCATTGTCACAGGTACAACGAAATTTAAAAGTGCTTCTTGTCAGTGCAACATTCATTTAAAGAAAAATAAATAAATAAATAAAAATATAAAAATAAATAGCAGGCATAAAACACAGTCATACACACCACATGCATACTTTTCTGTCAGATTAATTATCTCTTTTGAGCATTGAGGGTGGTTATTGCAGTTGGATAAAAGCTGTGTTTGAGTCTGTTTGTCCTTGCATTTAATGCTCTGTACCGCCTGCCTGAGGGCAACAGTTGGAACAGAGAGTGAGCGGGATGGTGGGTGTCCTTTATGATGTTACGGGCTTTTTTGAGACAGCGGGAATGGTGTAGTTCTTCCAGTGTGGGGAGGGGGCAGCCGATGATCTTCTGGGCGGTGATGATGACCCTCTGGAGCGCTTTCCTCTGAGCCGCTGTGCAGCTGGTGTACCATACGCACATGCAGTACGTTAGTATGCTCTCTATGGAGGCACGGAAAAAGGACACCAGTAGTCTCTGTGAGATGTTATTCTTCCTGAGAATTCTCAGGAAGTACAGTCTTTGCTGGGCCTTTTTCAGCAGCTCAGAGGTGTTCACACTCCAGGATAGGCTCTCCTCGATGTAGACTCCCAGGAAGCGGAAGTCTGCCACCCTCTCCACACAGTCCCCACTGAGGATTAGTGGCGGGATCTCTGTTTTCTTCCTCCTGTAGTCTATGATGAGTTCTTTAGTTTTGGATGTGTTGAGGAGCAGGTTGTTGGCCCTGGGGGAGTACCCAGCTGGATGTCAGGAGTCTAAGTTTTACTTTTCTACCTAATGAGGTGGTTGTCCTTGGTTGTCCTGACACACACATTACATTACAGGCATTTAGCAGACACTCTTATCCAAGAGTGACTTAAAAATATATTTTTTTTTTTAATTTTTTTTTTTACATATTATCCATTTATACAGCTGGATATATACTGAAGCAATTCAGGTTAGCGATTCCTACCTACCTACCTTTTTTTTTTTTACTGTCAATCACCTGCCTGAGATAGTGCATGTGTGCAGTTTTGCCTTTATACTTTAGTCAATCAGTATGACAGATAGTTTAATTTTAGTTTATTTCATATCAGTGTCTGTATTGTGACAGGCATGCAATGATAAATAATGATTATTAAATAATGCGCTTGCTAAATTTTTTGGAAATGCAGAATTTTCAAGTGAATAATTTTCGCGTTCTCCCGGTAATATTATCATGCTCACCGCCTAGTATTCTACGCTTTTACAGAAGAAGATTTCTAAGGTCGTAGGCTTACTAAATTAAAGTAATGGGTCCTGATACAGTACAATTTATTCACATTTCTTTTCTGAATGTCAACACACAAAAGCAAATTGGCGTGAAGATGGTAATCAATGGTATCTATCAAATGATGACGGATGCCTACGTCCATGTAGGTTTACCCCGCGAGATGAAGCGCAGCTACACTTTAATTGTTGTGTCTCGCGTGCAAGATACTCAAGAGGACAGAGGATAAGAACGATAAAACATGAGGCATTGTGGGGAAATAAAATGCGCTAAATTAAGGTACCCATCTCTTACACTCTGACAGTGGTTCCAAACCCCCCAAAAAATCCTCACTCCTACCCTCGTTGAATCTCTTCTGGACAAACGCATCCATTTCCTCCTGCCACGTGCCTGCAATGGTTGGGTCTTCAATGGTCTGTAGGGGATGTTCCCATCTAATATGCTTCAGCAATGAGGCCGTATTGTTAAAGAATGTCAACTGGACCATGCACAGTTTACATGTCACCTTGTTGCCCTCCAGGTCAAAATAGCGCCATACATGGCTTTTCCTTTTGCTCTGATAAGACATTGCTTTGATTCGGATGAAAGTGAAAAGCGTAGGCTAGCCTGAGCAACCCCTACCATCCCCCCCGGTCTGCAATTTCGCCTAAGAACAGTAGAAAGACAAGAGCTTTTATCTCATTAAAAAGTGTTGTCACGCGGGCTAGCCTATATGTCGGAGAAAATGCTCTGAGTCACATTTGAGACTACTCGAGTAGTAAACGCAAGAACAAATTGAATTGTCAAGCAGCTTCAGTTTCCCGAGTTCTTCTTCTTCTTCGGAGTTTAACGGCAGCTTGCATCCTTTGCGTTGCATTACTGCCATCTTCTGGAGTTAGTTAACTCCTACAGTGTCCGTTTTATCAAATTCTTTCCATCAGTCCTGTTCTCTTGAGATATGTGTTCAAATATTTCCTGCCTTGTCCACTTCCACCACACTCCAGAATGTATTTTAAACTGTCTCCTGTTAGGCCTGTTCTTTCCATTCCATCCATCATGTCCTTTCTTTCTAATACATATTTTCTGCATTTAACAAGAACGTGCTCTACGGTTTCTTGTTCATGACACTGTTCACAGAGTCCAGTTGGATGTTTCCCTATAATTCTGAGAGTCCCGTTTAAGTTACTATGTCCTATTCTAAGTCTGGTCATCACTACCTCCTCTTTCCTATTTCCTCCTCTGTTTCTCTCCCTACCCACTCTTTTTTGTATTATATGTAGTTGTCGTCCTCTTATCTCCTGATCCCAGTACTGCTGCCACTCTTTATAAATTTCCTTCCTTGCTATACTCTTTCCTTCTGCTCTAGAAAGTACAATTGCGGTGTCTATGTTTCCTTTTTTGACAGCTTGTTTGGCTAATTTGTCCACTTTCTCATTTCCCTTAATACCCATGTGCGCAGGAACCCAAATTAATGTGACCGCAGTGCCTTGTTTTACCACCCGTGAATGTATTTCCATTATTTCAAATAATAGGTCTTGGCGATTACTGGATGTACCTAGCTTCAGACTGTACAGAGCAGATGCTGAATCGCTACAAATCAGAGCTCTGCTAGGTTTGGCTTGTTCAACCCACTCTAAGGCCATCCATATGGCGTACAACTCAACTGAGTATACACTTAAAAAGTTTGATGTCCGTTTGCATATTTCTGTTCTATTACTAGGCACTGCAACAGCAGAACCAGTGTTGTCTGTTATTGGATCTTTTGATCCGTCCGTAAAAACCTGTACATACTCTGTGTATTTACTTTCTGTATGCCAATAAAACTCATTGACTAGATCTGCATTTTCCCTCCTTTCCTTAACTTGCAGCAACTCTAAGTCTATGCTTAATGGTTCTAGTATCCACACAGGGATTCTAGGCCTATGTACTGTTGGACAGAACTCCATTCCATACACTCCCAGGTCTCTTGCTGCTCCCTCCCCTGTCCAACCAAAACTTGTTTTAACTGTTCCCTCCCTTTCCCAGCAGGCCTGTAGCACTCTTTTGGTTGGATGATTATCTCCGTGTCCTCTCAAATTCATCCAATAGTTTACTCTGAGCTGTTTTCTGCGTAAACACAATGGCATTTCTCCTGCTTCAACTTGAAGGGCACACACAGGTGATGTTCTCACTGCTCCTATGCATAATCTAAGGGCCCGGGCCTGGATCACATCTAACCCTCCAAGCACAGTTTTTGCTGCAGATCCATACACCACACTCCCATAGTCCAGCCTTGATCTGATTAGTGCTACATAAATATATTTCAGGGATGCTACATCCGCTCCCCAGTCCAACCCCACGAGACATCTCATCACATTTAAAATCTTTTTGCACTTATCCACAATATTTTTAATGTGTTCCCTCCATGTTAATCTAGAGTCAAAATACACTCCTAAGAATCTAAATGACTCAACTGTCTCTAAATTATTTCCGTATAGCTGCAAATGAAAATGTCCTCTAACCCTTTGTCTTGTGAAGAACATTACTTTGGTCTTTTCAACTGAGAACTTAAAACCCCATTTCTTCCCCCACATCTCTACTTGATTTATTCCCTCTTGCACCTTTTTAACTATAAAACTCAAATTTCTCCCTCTTTTCCACAGAGCTCCATCGTCTGCAAATAATGATCTTCCCATGTCCACTGATACCTTTCCAAAGATGTCGTTTATCATAATTGAGAATAATACAGGACTTATCACACTCCCCTGCGGTGTTCCATAGTTTCCCGAGTTGCAATCATCTTCTTCTTCTTATGTTTTTCCGGCAGACCAGATGCCTTGCGGCACATTGCTGCCTCTCACTGGTTGGGATTAGATTGCAGTTTGTAATGCTTCTACTTCCATAGTTGTAATCCTGTTGCGGCAATAAATGCAAGGACTGCTTTCATAATCCTTGCCTGATTCTCTGTGGGATTCAGCAGTCTTTTCATTGAGATAGTCTTTATGCCCATACTTAATATTGCGGCATATAGCCTTTCTCTTTCATCCATGTAACTTTTGCATTCCACGAGTAAGTGTCTCAAACATGAAAGTATTGGAGCATGGGCAAGTGCATCACGTTTTGGAAATGTGTACATACAATACTCTCTATTGGACAGGACCACGGAACTGTGGATAGTTCTGTGGACACTACCCACTTATGTGACGCTACCTCATGGTGGATGAGAAGAGACTGCTACACTCTTCTCTGATTGGCTGAGTTCTTTGTATTTAAATATTCTGAAACTGTCGGACGAAATCAAAATAAAAACGCTGGTCAGTTGGTGTTGTAGTTTCTGCTGGTTTATATTAGGTTATACAAGAACCCCCCTGTCCGAAGCACGAGTGTCGCAATAGACAGAGTGAAAACTTCTAAAACACTTTCTGGGGTGTATTAAAGGTGAGAGTTCTATCACTTATTTGTTCAATTCAGGATTGTTTGGAGCATGCGTTCACAGTGACCATACGTTTCGCCTGTTTAACTTGTGGAAATGAATACTAATATATAAAAGCCTACTCGGTGCGTTGAAATTTGCAGACATTTACGCTTTATTTTATTGTTAAATAATCCAACGTAAATGTTTGCCCGACTTGCTGAAATTGCAAGTAGGCTATGCCCTGTGCTTTCCGCGGACATGCCTGGGCAAACCAGCGGCGTGAGGTTGAACTGAAATGGAATGACTTTCTTTGTTTACATCTTTTACTGACAGTTTTGTTGGGATTACAAACCACACATAAGTAAGACTGGTTTGTCCTTCAAACCTGTCGTTTATGGCTTTTTGTGTAGCTAGGACACACTCAATTTGTAGGATGGAGTGAAATTCTAATATGACGCATATCGGCTAGCTGGAGTTGAAGTCATCTTCTCTTGGTGTATTACGTACACGAGGAAAAATAACTGCTTAAGTTCTGGGGCAATAATACCGCAGCAGGTATTTCTCTTGTACTGCCTCTCGCGGTATCATCCAGTCTCTTTACCCAACGGTTTCCCCCCCTCTCAGATGAGACGCTGGGATTCCGGCAGGATGGCGGCGTGGTTGGTAGTCCTCGTTGCGTTGAGCTCTTGGTGCGGGACGGCAGGCGCTTTTTTCGCCTGGATGACGAAAGGGGAAGAGTCAACCCCGCCACCTTCTCCGTCCCCGGGCCCAGACGCGTACACTGCCCCGTTTGAGATGAGCGTGGCGGACGAGAAGTTTCTAGCGGAGGCGAGGCAGATGGAACTCAGCCCTCTGGATAGTTGTCACTACCGGGTAACCAGATGGCCCAATCACTTAACCCTCATATTGTGTTCAGGGCCAGTTTGACATCTCTTAAAAAATCAGCTAACCTTATTTTTTCATCTTGACACTGCTTTTTCCTAATTTGCTTAAATAAATTGGATTAAATGGTAAACATTCAATAAACATAGTGCGATGTACTAAATCCTGTACCAATGGTGTATACAAAGGTGTTGTGTGGGGTCAATTGTGGGTCAGTGTGTAAAATGTAAGAAAATATACAACCTTTTTGCTTTTTAATTTTTTTTGGGATGGGGGGACTTTCTCATCAAGTTTTAAACTTTCGCTTACCTCAGGCTCTGAGATGTTTCATCGCAGATTTTTTATATTTGGGGATAAATGGCATTATTCTATTGCATTACTTTTGTGTCAGTTTAAACTCTCATAAAAGGGATCATAAAATGTCAATATAATATCACGGTTAGAATAAGAATCCTGAAGGTGCTGTGAGAAGCTGCTCTGTTAGTGACCCACCTAATTGTTGTCATTATTATTATTATTATTCATAATAATAATGGATTGCATAAATATCACTTTATTGGTCTCAGTCTTTCCCAGTGTACAGCACCCACCTGGATAATTTTTTTTTTAAATATAATTTTGTGGCAGAACTCTCAGGACACATCAGCAGCCACTCCTCTCTCCTCCTCTCCTCCTCTCCTCTCTCACAGGTGGTGGCCCAGCTGAAGTCCACCTGCAACAGCCTATCAGAGGAGCAGCTGGCGAAGCTGGGCGTGGTCCTGTTCAACTGCCAGTCCGAAGTGGAGGGACGCAGAACCTTCCCCTGCACTGAGAAAATGGTAAGGGGCTGGCGTTGTGGGTGGAGGAGGGGATTCAACAGGATATGGCACAATATCACACAATGTAATTGTGGTCCCACATCCTGATTTGCAGGATAACTTTGGGCTCAGTTTATACTTCGGGACGAAAAGGTGTACATGCCTTGTGTCATCATGTAATGTCACTTTTTTTTTGATGCTACATGGTTTACATGCGACCCGTCATAATTCCTCCAAACACTAGGGGGCGATGATGGCATTTGATCTGATGATTCCTATGCGTAGCTGAAGTTGTGATGAGTGCGATACTGTATCTAGCATCTGCGCTGAATTGGAAAATCTCCAGGGGTGTAAAAACCTCTCTGTGAGTGTGAGCTTCCTGGGGGGGTAAACTGAGTGAGGAGATGGACCCCAGGGGGGTATTCCACAAAAGGGGATTATCAAGTTATCCAGAAAACTGCAAACAATAAGGCTGTATCGTCACATTAGTCAGAATTCAGCTGATGAAAATGCACTAGAATCTGGTATAGGAGTGCGTTTTAGTCATACTGAGCAACATCATGTTGTTGGCGACTGATATTTAAAATAATAAAGTTTCTATGGTTATTTCACGGTAGTATTTTTAAGCTTATTGACTAGCTTGCTTATTCTGCTTTGTGGAATACCCCCCGGGTGACCTGTAGTTTTTACAAACCCTGACCCCACACAGACTCTGAAGGCGTGCACTGTGGACATGGACTCGGACACGTGGAACGCATACCACATCGTCAGCAACCGCGCCCGCTCCGTGTGCTACGCCACACGCCAGCAGCACTTCCGCCGCAAGGCCGAGCTCACCGTCAACGCCCTCATCTCCACGGCAACCAGCCAGCTGGAAGCCATGCAGGATCTGAAGGTATGGGTCGCCCCGGGGGTCGCCCCGCCCCGCCCCCTACACACAGGGTCTGCTGCTTGTTTTTGTTTCGTTTTCGCTCTTCCGCACCCTAAATGTCTGAGGTAGAGGATCTCGCTATTTTAAGCACGCACACGCACACGCACACGCACACGCACACGCACACATACACTGAGCGATCTCTCCCAGTCTCCCCACACACACACAGCGGTTTCTCCCAGTCTCCCCACCCCCCCCCCCACACACACACACACACACTGAGCAATCTCTCCCAGTCTCCCCACACACACACCCACACACACTGAGCGGTTTCTCCCAGTTTCTCCTACACACACACACACACACACACACACTGTGCGATCTCTCTGTCTCCTCCGATACACGCACACGCACACGCACACGCACACGCGCGCTGAGCGGTCTCTTTGTCTCCCTGGTTCCAGGAAGGCCAGATGGAGCTGAAGGAGCTGACCGTGGCCTCCCTGGAGAAGCTGCTGCAGGGACACAGTGTCCTACAGGAACAGCAGGGGGCGCTACAGCAGGGTCAGGACCAGATGGACACTTCCATCAGCTCCAACCTAGAGCGGCTGGGGCAGGAGAAAGCCCTCATCGCCTCCGGCCAGGAGCTGGTGGCCCAGCTCATCAAGGGGATTACACAGAGGATGGGTGAGATGTACACACACACACACACCATATACTGTATATACACAGAGGATGGGTGAGATGTACACACACACACACACACACACACATAGTAGATATGGATGGATAACTTGAAGGTTTTCTTCTCCTGACTTATTTTTCCAGAGTTCAATAGGAAAATCTGTCAGGAGAAACAACCCTTAAAGTGATCCTTCCATATCTACTGTATTTCTGGCAGCAGAGTGATGGTTAAAGGCTTGTTTAATACATCAGACCCTTGAAGACTTAGAGCCACTTAGCCAACCATGTGTTTTATACTGTTCCAGTGTAATTTACAGCTAAATCTTGTCTCACACCCCAATTCCCATAGAGATCCATTCAAATGCAGAGCTGTTATAGTATCGCTTGTAAGAGTACCAGCAAATAAGATATCAAGAGCCTTTTGATGTTGTTGGGTCACAGACATCATAAAGTCATGGCATGCAAAGGATATGCAACCAAATATAAAAAATACGGCTTTTCTACCAAGTATTAAATACATTTAATTTAGCGTGTTCAATACTTTTTTCCTGTGTCATTTCACTTTATTGCACATAACTTTTTTTAAAGAATTGGAAAGTTACAATTTCTTTAGCTGTGTAGTTTTATTGAGTTAATACCAATGTCTGGTCAAAATCTCATGTGAATAGCTACATTGGAAATATGTTTGATAATAAAATTGTTGACGTGTCCAATACTTATTTCCCCCATTGTATACACACACACACATCATATACTGTATATACACAGAGGATGGATGAGATGTGCACACACACATCATATACTGTATATACACAGAGGATGGATGGGATGTGCAGAGCTGTTGTAAGTGGGGAGAAATGTGTGGTAATAAACAAATACAGTAGGATAATGTATAAATTAATTTGATGGTGGGGCCCAATGTGAGATCTTTTCGTGGGGCCCAAAAATGTCTCTTTTTCTCTTTCTCTTTTTCTCTTTTTCTCTCACTCACACTCACACTCACACACAGTACTCCGAGACAGCAAAACCAACCATGCACATTAAGGCACGTCCCTAATAATCTTGTCCATAATCTTTTTTGCTCATCACCTCTTTCGCTCTCTCTCATTGCAGAGAATGTCAGTGAGCAGCTGAAAGGTCAGGGGTCAGATCTGCATGATGGACATAAGGCCATTCTGGATGACCTGGCCGAGGTCAGAGGTCGAGCACAGGACATCTACAGCAAAATCGGTACAGTTAATATGAAAAGGGAAATATGGTGTTAACGCTGCCATTTAAAATTGTGAGAAAATGTATAAAAACATGCAACGATGTCATTTTTTCAAAGGTTGGTTAACCAGTTGAGTTAACGGTAAGATAAACGAGTAAAAACAGTGCTCTGACCCCCTTCCCCCGCAGAACACAACCTGTCGGGCTTCTTGCAGTATCAGAACCGCACGGCTCTGTTCTACTCTCAGCTGATGGGCAAGCTGGAGCGGATGAACGGCACCCTGGGATACATGCTGCTGTACCTGGATGACATGCAGAGCCGTCTGGAGGACCGACTGCACCTCATACAGAGATACCTGGGCCAGGCAGGTAGGTAGTACAGACGCGTGCACACACGCACACAATATATACTCGCACACTCACTCATCTGTATTCACACCACTGACATTCCTCTCTCCACAGGCCTCAGCCTGTCAGCACTGTGGACCTGCGTAGTGCATGTTGGGTACTTCCTGCTGTCCGCCCTGCTCCTCTCCTTCCTGCACTTCCCCTGGTTCTCTCGTGCCGCCCTGCTGGTGGCCGTGCCACTCAACGCCCTGGCACAACTCAACCAGCAGCCTGCGCTGAACCTGACCAGCCTCAGCTTCCTGCTGCTCTCACTGACTCTGGGTGAGAGGGGCGGGGCATGGAGGGGGTGAGGGCTCATTCAGGAGAAGATGATTGGCTCTTTGTTGAGCTTAACTGACGGATGATTGGATGACCAACTGTGGTCATCCAATTTTGGACAAATTGTGAGGTGGTGTGTGTGCGTCGGTGCACATGTTTTGTGTGCTTGCGTGCGTGCGTGCGTGCGTGTGTCTGTATGTACGTACTTGGTGCGTGCATGCTAAACTGACTGTCCCGTCCCGTCTGCAGGTCGCTGGTTTCTGCAGCAGTTGTTTTGGGGCTGTTCCAGGCTCAGGGGGAAGGGGGCGGGGTTTGCCCACCTCCCACCCACTGAAACCCCAATCAGCATCAGGCCTCCCCAACACCCCTGCCTGAGGTCCTCCACTCCAGAACGGTGAGTGAGAGCCTCCGCTTCCTGCCCTGTGCCCACGGACATCACCTGGCTCGGGCTTCATTAACCACAAACTTAGGGTGCGTCCCAATACTCGAAAAATGCATCCTCCTTTCCTCCACTACCACCTCCTCTTCTCTGTGCCCCGGAAACCGATCTTTGTGTTCTAATGTTGCCAATTGCATATTAATCGCACTTTAATTATTACATATTAATTAATGTCTCGGCGCAAACCGCAATGTCAGGTACATTGTATACTATACATGCAACTGCTTGTACTCAACGTTCAGGCAGTTTTACTTCCGGGTAGGAGACGAATAGAGGAAAGGAGATGAGGGGGGAAGAATATTGGGACGCACCCATACACACACAGAAAACTGCATATCCCATAGTGCAGTGCAGTATGATGGCTCGGGAATCTGGCCTGTAAACTGCAGGTACAAATCCCGGGTTGGGGTCCCTGCCAATGTATCCTTGGACATGGTATGAGTACGGGTTTCTGTGGCAATATTCCACTTACGCTCTTAATTGTTTGGCTCAATAATTTATTTAAAGATCTGACATGAAGTCATTGATGTGATGACCTATAGCTGTAGACGACAGGACCCTCCCCTTTGATGAAACCATTTCACTGTAGGCTGATACAGGAGTGAAGCAGCACTGGTGTAGACAGCCGTTTATAAAATAAATGCAGAATAATTGTAAGAAAAGGTAACCGTGCACCCGCACACACGCACACACACGCACGCACACACACACACCCTGCAGGTGAGGTGTAGTTTACTTTCCCTGCTCTAAATGGTTTTTAAAAAGACATTTTATGCTCATAATGTCGCCGCCCTGTGTAATTTATTTTCATCCTGTGTGTAATTTCACTTGTTCTCGCTTTATCTCCATCAGGGACCTGGTCGACGGTGTCTTGGGGCTGGTGCCAGATCTCCTGGACCAGGACAGTTTTGCGTTTGGTATGTTTGAGCTGTACCCTTTTAAATGGACATCCGTTCAGTTCAGTTAAACTGTAGCACAGGCACGCTCAAATCCAGCCCTTCAGGCCAGCACTGCTGCTGGATTTATTTTCGAACCGGTAGTTCATAGTTCATTGGTTGATTGATGCCACTGACTGGCCAAAGATTTGACTCACCCAGTGTTCCAGGTTTAAGCCCCGTCTGAGCCCCTTGTCTACTGCATCTTGTGTGCTGTGCACTAGCATACTGTGTACCGTTTACTGCATACTCATACACGGCATGCAGTATGCAAAAACATATCCATACTGTACACTACACTACATTTGGAGAAAATTTTGCCTACCTAACTACTTTCTCATCCAGTGTATTCAACAAGCATACTCATAGTATGGAAGTACTACTGCCCTTCGAGGGCCAGATTTGAGTATCTCTGATCTAGAACTCTGGAGAAGGGTGGGTTCAGACATGCCTCCCAAATGTAACCTCTAACTGCCACTTCTGTTTTCTCTTAGATGACCCTTGTATGGCCATGCCACCCTCTCAGGCTAACCATATTGAGGATCCCCGGTTTCTGCCTCCTATCCTGGGCACACCAAGCCACTCCACTCCCAGGCTTAAGAGCAGGCCTAGTCTAGGGGTGGGTCTTGTTCCATTTGTGTGTACATCGACACACGCACACACACATACATGCACACACACACACATCCCTACAGAAAAGAACAACGGTCTACTCGACACACTTAAAGCAGTCTTGTTCTGTGGTACTCACTCCTGTTCTTGGAGAGCAACAGGGCCCACTGGTTTTTGTTTTCACCTGAAAATGATCAACACTGTTTGGGCCAGGAGAGGTTAGTTAAAACCAGGTAAACCAAGAAGCCAGGGGGGTATACTAGGGCTGCGTTCGGATCCGATTGAACACATTCCTTTGCCCTCATCCCTCAAGGGAGCTATCTTGTGAAAAAATTTTTTTGACGTGTGGCAAGCAAACTTAACAGGTGCCCTGCAAGGGAGGATAGACTAAAAACAAACCAAAACAGAACTGAACTACCCTCGAAATCTTTACACTTACTTTAATCTCAGTTGAACTGTGCCCGCCCACTTTTTCCGTGTGGAGCATTGCATTGTGGGATTCACAAGCTGGAAGCTTGCATTTATTAAATTGGAACCGAATCCCACCTGGACCATGTCCGAATCGGCACTCCTCCACACTGTTGAGTAGCCTTGGTGAGGAGATGTGACGAGAAAGTCGTTGAGTAGGTGAAAACAAAATTCAAATTTCAGTATACTTGACACACTTCTGGGTTTTCATGGAGTACATTCAGGAGAACACTTCAAGAAGTGCACTAACATTTTGGTCACATAAATATGACGTGAAGCTTCATTTAAAAAATGTTTTTTATAAAAACCGCAGCTTCGCTGACGTTTTCTTTCAAATACAACAAAAACAACACGTGACATGGCAGCGCAAGGGTGGGGAGCAGGGTTGCCAGATCTTGCAACACTTAAGCCAAATGGCGACAAAAAACTTTCTCAAAATATATTTTTAACCGAACCCAACATATTTCAAATGGAAATAACCACATTTTTTACATTTTTACCAGTGACTGCACTTTGAAAGTAGCCCAATTTAGCTGTAAAACCGTGGACATGGCAGGAAGAAGTCATAACATTTGGATCTGAATGCAGCCCAGGGGCCTATTCTAGAAAGCAGGATTACAGAGTTAGCTGGATAACTGCACTGAGTAAAACCTGGAATGGCTCTTTTTACTTCAGTCCATGTTCCAGATTTGGGAGGGTTCTGGGTTTTACTCAGTGCAGTAATCCTGCTTTGTTGTTTTTACAGGCCCATAGCTGTTTTTACTGCATCACACCCAACAATATTCCCTGGAACAATGAGAATCATGGCTCATCTATATAGAGTAACCTGACTGGTTCAAGGTTTAATACGGTGTGCTCTGATTGGCAGACTCTGGAAGGCATTCCCCAGAGGCACCTGGGCCTTGCTCTGGCTGGGGTGGGTGATTCGCGCAGCGCCAGTCCAAACCAGTCTCTCTCCAGCAACAGGTGAGCCTCTTTTTCCCCTCCTGGCAACCCCCCCCTACGCTAGTTTGCGCCCCAAGGTGAGATTTAGATTTTACCCATTGCTGTGCTATGAATTTTCCCCTTTGTGCCACGCCCTACCTGCCTCACTGACCCACTGTGCCATGCCCTACCTGCCTCACTGACCCTCTGTGCCACGCCCTACCTGCCTCACTGACCCACTGTGCCATGCCCTACCTGCCTCACTGACCCTCTGTGCCACGCCCTACCTGCCTCACTGACCCTCTGTGCCACGCCCTACCTGCCTCACTGACCCTCTGTGCCACGCCCTACCTGCCTCACTGACCCTCTGTGCCATGCCCTACCTGCCTCACTGACCCTCTGTGCCACGCCCTACCTGCCTCACTGACCCTCTGTGCCACGCCCTACCTGCCTCACTGACTCAAACTGCTGCACCCCCCACCCCTCCAACCCCTGTTTCTCCTGTAAAACTGATGATTATTGCAGGGATGGTGGTAGTGGTGATAAGTGCCAAATTATCACCACTACCAATACGTCTGCCAAATAACTAATGTAAGTGATGATGATGGTAGTGGTGATGAAGATGATGATGGTAGTGATTGATGATGATGGTAGTGATTGATGATGATGATGGTAGTGGTGATGATGGTGGTAGTGGTGATTATGATGTGATGATGATGGTAGTGATGATGATGATGGCAGTGGTGATGATGATGATGATGATGATGATGATGGTAGTGGTGGTGATGATGATGGTAGTGGTGGTGATGATGATGATGGTGATGATGATGATGATGGTAGTGGTGATGATGATGATGGTAGTGGTGGTGATGATGATGATGATGATGGTAGTGGTGGTGATGATGGTGATGGTGATGATGATGATGATGGTAGTGGTGATGATGATGATGATGATGATGATGGTAGTGATGTGATGATGATGATGATGGTAGTGGTGATGATGATGGTAGTGGTGATTATGATGATGATGATGATGGTAGTGGTGATGATGATGATGATGATGGTAGTGATGATGATGATGATGATGGTAGTGGTGATGATGATGGTAGTGGTGATTATGATGATGATGGTAGTGGTGATTATGATGATGATGGTAGTGGTGATGATGATGATGATGGTAGTGGTGATGATGGTAGTGGTGATGATGATGATGATGATGGTAGTGGTGATGATGATGGTAGTGGTGATTATGATGATGATGATGGTAGTGGTGATGATGATGATGGTAGTGATGATGATGATGTGATGATGATGATGATGGTAGTGGTGATGATGATGGTAGTGGTGATTATGATGATGATGATGATGGTAGTGGTGATGATGATGGTAGTGGTGATTATGATGATGATGGTAGTGGTGATTATGATGATGATGGTAGTGGTGATTATGATGATGATGGTAGTGGTGATGATGATGATGGTAGTGGTGATGATGGTAGTGATGATGATGATGGTAGTGATGATGATGATGATGGTAGTAATGATGGAGATGGTGGTGATGATGATGATGGTAGTGGTGATGATGATGATGGTAGTGGTGATGATGATGATGATGATGATGGTAGTGATGATGATGATGTGATGATGATGATGATGGTAGTGGTGATGATGATGGTAGTGGTGATTATGATGATGATGATGATGGTAGTGGTGATGATGGTAGTGGTGATGATGGTAGTGGTGATGATGGTAGTGGTGATGATGGTAGTGGTGATGATGGTAGTGATGATGATGATGATGGTAGTAATGATGGAGATGGTGGTGATGATGATGATGGTAGTGGTGATGATGATGATGGTAGTGGTGATTATGAGGATGATGATGGTGGTAGTGGTGATGATGATGATGATGATGGTAGTGGTGATTATGATGGTGGTAGTGGTGATGATGGTAGTGGTGATGATGATGATGATGGTAGTGGTGATGATGATGATGGTAGTGATGATGATGATGGTAGTGGTGATTATGATGGTGGTAGTGGTGATGATGATGATGATGATGGTAGTGATGATGATGATGATGGTGGTGGTGGTAGTGGTGATGATGGTGATGGTAGTGGTGATGATGATGATGATGGTAGTGGTGATGATGATGATGATGGTAGTGGTGATGATGATGATGGTAGTGGTGATTATGATGGTGGTAGTGATGATGGTAGTGGTGATTATGATGATGATGATGGTAGTGATGATGATGATGATGATGGTAGTGATGATGGTAGTGGTGATGATGGTGATGATGATGATGATGATGGTAGTGATGATGATGATGGTAGTGATGGTGATGGTGATGATGATGATGATGATGGTAGTGGTGATGATGATGATGGTAGTGGTGATGATGATGATGATGATGGTAGTGGTGATTATGAGGATGGTGGTGGTGGTAGTGGTGATGATGATGGTAGTGGTGATTATGATGATGATGATGATGGTAGTGATGATGATGATGATGATGATAGTGGTGATGATGATGATGATGATGGTAGTGGTGATGATGATGATGATGGTAGTGGTGATGATGATGATGATGGTAGTGATGATGATGATGATGATGGTAGTGGTGATTATGATGGTGGTAGTGGTGGTGATGGTAGTGGTGATGATGATGGTAGTGGTGATGATGATGATGGTAGTGGTGATGATGATGATGGTAGTGGTGATGATGATGATGGTAGTGGTGATGATGATGATGGTAGTGGTGATGATGATGATGGTAGTGGTGATTATGATGGTGGTAGTGATTGATGATGATGATGGTGGTAGTAATGATGGAGATGATGACCGGGATAGTAATTGCGATAGTGGTGACAGTAGCGATGATGAGGAAGGTGATGTTGAAGGAAAGTGAGTTTCTCCGTGGTCCTCCTCAGCTCGGCATCGGGCAGACAGCTCTGTCACGGCACCACTAAGACTGGTCTTCCCTGCAAGAAGAGGGCGCTGTTGGGCCAAGACTACTGCCGGATCCACGAGGGAGGGTACACTTCCTACAACCCCTTGTGACCCCGCCCCTCACTCCACCCCCACTCTGAACCACACCCCTTTTATTCTGCCGGTCAGAATTGTCCCGGATGCCTGGGGACTAAAACACGATAACGCTGAGGCCCGAAGCGTTCCAATACCTGTACACTTTATAGGTTTCTCCCAGTCCTAAAGTTGCTGTGCCGTTTTCAACCCGCAGGGCGCTTGGACGCACACGTGCATCTCCGTTTTAACCAAAGTCACAAGTTGTGCGGCTTGCTGAGAGGGGGGGAAAGAAAGCTGCCACACATCGTGGGTTAACATCGTGGTGCCGTTTTATTTTATTTTATCTTTTACTCGAACCACGTAAACTTTTTGAACGAGTTCATGTGAAGTGTTGGGCTATGTGACCGGTATAATGGGCTTGTTTACTCTGCTCTTGCAGCAGATTGGAACACTCTTGGTTCTTGGTAGCAGTTGAGCTTGACTGGCTCTTCTTGCGGAACCTGGAAGGGAATGTTTGATGTCACAAGGGTCTGCGATCGAGACGGAAAAGTAGTGCCCCGCGATGTGAATGAACTCGCTGTGCTATATTGACTCATTTTATTAATTACACTCTTATTCACTGTGTGTACAGAGATGAGGGCTTTCTGTGTGTTATACTGTGTGTACAGAGAGAGTGCTTTCTGTGTGTGAACTTATTTAGTTATTAGTAATTTGCAGTCCAGATGAGCTGACTCCAGTGAGACTCCAGACTTAACTCTCTCCTTTATCTTCTTTATCCTTCTCAGCTTGTCTGTTTACTTATTCTTTAACTTCTGACACAAAGATCAGTGCAAGGATCGTTTATTTTTATAATATGTATCTTGTTTGTGTGTGGGTTTAGTATGTACCAATATCTTCTGTAAAACTTTTATGAATTTAAATGTTTTTACCTCATTAAGGACCGTGGTATTATTTATATGTTGCATGCTTTTGCATTAATTGTAATAAATTATTTTACTTTGAATTGCATTCTGTCTGTGACTCCTGATCAGCAGGAAATAGAAAATGCTCTTTAGAGAGTAAAACCAAATTTGGCTTAAAGGCGTCTAGAATGGGATGTATGTATACATATAAAACCCAAAGGACTGGCAGTGTAGTATAATGGGTAGGGCACTATTAGGCTGGTAACCCAAAGGACTGGCAGTGTAGTATAATGGGTAGGGCACTATTAGGCTGATGTGCACCCAAAGGGCTGGCAGTGTAGTATGATGGGTAGGGCACTATTAGGCTGATGTGCACCCAAAGGGCTGGGTGCGTAGTATGATGGGTAGGGCACTATTAGGCTGATGTGCACCCAAAGGGCTGGGTGCGTAGTATGATGGGTAGGGCACTATTAGGCTGATGTGCACCCAAAGGGCTGGCAGTGTAGTATGATGGGTAGGGCACTATTAGGCTGATGTGCACCCAAAGGGCTGGGTGCGTAGTATGATGGGTAGGGCACTATTAGGCTGATGTGCACCCAAAGGGCTGGGTGCGTAGTATGATGGGTAGGGCACTATTAGGCTGATGTGCACCCAAAGGGCTGGCAGTGTAGTATGATGGGTAGGGCACTATTAGGCTGATGTGCACCCAAAGGGCTGGGTGCGTAGTATGATGGGTAGGGCACTATTAGGCTGATGTGCACCCAAAGGGCTGGGTGCGTAGTATGATGGGTAGGGCACTATTAGGCTGATGTGCACCCAAAGGGCTGGCAGTGTAGTATGATGGGTAGGGCACTATTAGGCTGATGTGCACCCAAAGGGCTGGGTGCGTAGTATGATGGGTAGGGCACTATTAGGCTGATGTGCACCTAAAGGGCTGGGTGCGTAGTATGATGGGTAGGGCACTATTAGGCTGATGTGCACCCAAAGGGCTGGGTGTGTAGTATGATGGGTAGGGCACTATTAGGCTGATGTGCACCCAAAGGGCTGGGTGTGTAGTATGATGGGTAGGGCACTATTAGGCTGATGTGCACCCAAAGGGCTGGCAGTGTAGTATGATGGGTAGGGCACTATTAGGCTGATGTGCACCCAAAGGGCTGGGTGCGTAGTATGATGGGTAGGGCACTATTAGGCTGATGTGCACCCAAAGGGCTGGCAGTGTAGTATGATGGGTAGGGCACTATTAGGCTGATGTGCACCCAAAGGGCTGGCAGTGTAGTATGATGGGTAGGGCACTATTAGACTGATGTGCACCCAAAGGGCTGGGTGCGTAGTATGATGGGTAGGGCACTATTAGGCTGATGTGCACCCAAAGGGCTGGGTGTGTAGTATAATGGGTAGGACACTATTAGGCTGATGTGCACCCAAAGGGCTGGGTGTGTAGTATAATGGGTAGGACACTATTGGGCTGATGTGCACCCAAAGGGCTGAGTGTGTAGTATAATGGGTAGGACACTATTAGGCTGGTAACCTAAAGGTTGCCAGTTTGATTCCCAGACACTGCCATTGTATCCTTAAGCACGGTACTTGATCTGAAGTCAGTGTATATCCAGCTATATACTGTAAATGAATGCTGTGTAAAAATGTATGATAAGATATGCTAGTCGCTCTAGAGAAGAGCATCTGCTAAAGATACCTGTAACGTAACCCCAGCGACCGCTCCATTGTGGTGTAGCCTGTAGGAGCACCGTCCACATGCTCTTTGGGTGGTGTAGCCTGTAGGAGCACCGTCCACATGCTCTTTGGGTGGTGTAGCCTGTAGGAGCACCGTCCACATCCTCTTTGGGTGGTGTAGCCTGTAGGAGCACCGTCCACATGCTCTTTGGGTGGTGTAGCCTGTAAGGGCTCCGTCCACATGCTCTTTGGGTGGTGTAGCCTGTAAGAGCACCGTCCACATGCTCGTTGGGTGGTGTAGCCTGTAAGAGCACCGTCCACATGCTCGTTGGGTGGTGTAGCCTGTAAGGGCTCCGTCCACATGCTCGTTGGGTGGTGTAGCCTGTAAGAGCACCGTCCACATGCTCGTTGGGTGGTGTAGCCTGTAAGAGCACCGTCCACATGCTCGTTGGGTGGTGTAGCCTGTAAGAGCACCGTCCACATGCTCTTTGGGTGGTGTAGCATGTAAGAGCTCCGTCCACATGCTAATTGCGAGCCACGACGTCAGTGGTGCGAGTCGCATGTCTCTCCCACACTCCCATTTTTACTGTCTCTCTTCACTGTGCTATCCTATCAATATATAACTTTAAAACTCCTTCAGACCCTGCATCCATTGCAATGGACATTACATGTATGGTGTTTTTTTTTTCTATGATAATGTATGATTTACATAATGGTCTTCTGGTTGGTTGTTTAGTAGATCCTAACTAACCAATTAGATGCAAGTATGGCTAAATTTGTTTAGTGTGATGTAACTTTTTCAAATGTAAAGTGAAGCATGGCAGCAATAGAATAACTTATTTCCCGCTAGGGAACTTCAGTTGTAGTCCCAGCAACAACAAAAAAAGACAGACAGTGGGGCAGACCCACAACACACAAACATATCAAGCAAAGACATCCAACAGAATCATTACATCAATAAAGTTAAAGTGCAATACAGCCATGATTAAAAATAGCTGTCCCGAGATGTCCAGTGTCACCAAGCAGTCCAACACACAAACTCCGCCTCCACGACTCTCCTCCATACACGCAGCGCCGCGGTCTCTGTACACCGCCAAAACATAGCACCGAACTGCGTAAATCTTCCCAATAGTCTCCTCACTCCTCCCCTGCATTATGTTCTCCTTTCCTGGTTGCCTTTCGGAGATTGCCTGCACTCCCGGAACAGTCCCGAGTCCGACATCTTCAACTCCGGTGAAGAGCGATGGTAACTTTGTTGCTGGAGTCTGCAGATCCAACCGACATTCCCTAGCATGTGTTGTGAATGCGTCTCCATGGTGACGGCCACAAACAAAATTATATCGACAAGACAATTCGTCAATATTATGAAAACGAGCAGCAGGAGTGCCCTGAAAAATCTCCAGCCCGCTTTCCCGTTCCACTACAGACACACAGCGCATGAAAAAAACAAAGACAAAAGCCAGACACAACAAAACACATTCAAATTAACAAACACGAACACGAGAGAGAGCTGGACTACGTCGCCATTGCAGCGCCACGTGACGTCCTCAAAGTCATCAAAGCAAGTAACTTTTATAACAGCATTATATATATGTTTAAACATTCATTTCTACATTTGATGTGCTAAACATAATGTGTAAACATTGAAAATGTTATTTTAAGCATTATGTTTAATTGCATAAGTTTAGACACAGGATTTTTTTAAAAGTCATTGTCCATTACAATGGACATCAGGTCTAAAGAGATGTAACCTGTTGTCCATTATAGTGGACACCAGGTCTAAAAAGATGTAATCTGAACAAGTATTTATATTATGAATGTTACATTTTTATATGTATTTGGTATAGTACTAAAAGTTCATATTTGCCTAAAAATGTTCATATTCAGTGTACACGGCAATAGAGCTCCTGGAACGTCTGGCAGATGGAAATCAAGTTTTTGGATATTGGTGATGTGAATGGGGATGAAGGTGTGCCCTTAACAGCCAAGATTCACATAGTTGTTGAGTGTAGAAGAGAGGTAACATATTTAATTTATCTGAGTGGTCAAATATGCATATTATCTATTCGTTTTCACTATTAAATCCAGTGTGAATAGAAATAATCTAAACGATGAATGGAATTCTAGAGATTTCACAACTGTTCAGTCCACTGCAATGGTCATGAAATAAAATAGTTTACTTTTTTTGGCCTCATTTCTACATGTAATATGAGTAAGAAAAAACTGGGGGAAAAAATTCCCCCGGCTGGAAAAAATTCAGGTCTGAAGGGGTTAAACCTGCTTCTAACAAAGTTGGAAAAAGCAAAGGTGAGCTTACATCATGATATATCCCAACACAAAAACACACAAGTGGGCATATTGACTAGAATGTTTATTGTACATTAATCGGTACACCTATGAACACGGGTGTAACACTAAACACACCTGTTTCATTAAAAGCACAATTTAAAAAATAGATTTAACAAACCCAGTGTCCCTGAAATATCAACACATTCTTAATGTGGACTTGTGCCAGTGTGAAGATTGTCATTTTAGTGTCAAAAGGTGGGGGTGGACTGGAGCCAACATGGAACCCCAGGATAACACAGGAGCCAAAATGGCCTTAAAGTTTTTCTTCTAAGTCTAAATATCTTGATTCCAAGACGTATACTAGCTGTGCAGATATCTCAATCCCTGGTCCAGTACGGTCATTTCCGTTTGCCGTTTTTCTTTGCCATTTTGCGTGTCCCGTAACGCCACTCATGAACCGCCTTCAGTTTCAAACACGTTCTTTTCTTCGTTCTTCTATGGTCCTGGAGCCTTTGCCCTGCTCCCCGCCGACGCCGTCCAATCAGGTTACAGGATATTCACTTGCGGGCCGTGTCATAGTTGGCTACAAACCAATCGCAAGTCTCTTTCACCGCTGGAACGAGAGAGGTGGGAATGGGGAGTCGGATGAGAAGTTGTGCAGGTTAATTTGCTGTGCAGTGCCGAGTTGCAGTTTCTGGCTTTACAATGCAAGACACAGCCTTTCAGTACTGTCAACAGCCTCTCTCAGGGAACCGTTGGAAACACGGGCCATAGTCACAGGCACCTACTTTAAGTCGCTCAAGATAAGTGTGTGTGCTAAATGGCTATGCTGTAAATGATTCATTTAAATAGTAAAAGAAAGAGGAGTTGCATGGTGCTGGGCCTGTTCACGTCTAGCCCCGCCCCTGTGCAACTATGCCATTACATTACATTAGTCATTTAGCAGACGCTTTTATCCAAAGCGACGTACAGTAAGTGCATACAGAAAGGTAATCGAAGTAACTACAGAACAGATAAGATAAAGCACATTCTTCCCACACAGGAGCAGCTCTCATACAGTAGCCCCACCCCCTCTTCACATAGCCCCACCCCTGTTCAACTATGCCACACCCCCTCTTCACATAGTCACGCCCCCATATTCACATAGCACCGCCCCTGTTCCACTCTGCCCTGCCCCCTCTTCACATAGCCCCACCCCTGTTCAACTATGCCCCGCCCCCATTCAACTATGCCCCGCCCCTACATTCTAACCTTGTGAGAACGGCGTAAAGGTGAATTCGGGGAGGTACCGCCGCAGTTTTGCATTGCTGGCCGTCTTCTTAAACTGACCGTCCGCTTTGCTGGAGTCAAACTGATGACCGACGTTAAGGAGAGGAGGGAACTCAGGGGAGTGACTGTGTGTGTGTTTGTGAGAGCTAGAGTACGGGGGGGGGTGTGTGTGTATTTAAGAATGTGTCCATGCAGGTATGTGTGTGTGTGTGTGTGTGAGTGTGTATTTAAGAATGTGTCCATGCAGGTATGTGTGTGTGTGTGGTGTGTGTGTGTGTGTATTTAAGAATGTGTCCATGCAGGTATGTGTGTGTGTGTGGTGTGTGTGTGTGTGTGTATTTAAGAATGTGTCCATGCAGGTATGTGTGTGTGTGTGTGTGTTTGTGAGAGCTAGAGTATGGGCGGGTGTGTGTGTATTTAAGAATGTGTCCATGCAGGTATGTGTGTGTGTGTGTGTTTGTGTGAGCTAGAGTATGGGCGGGTGTGTGTGTATTTAAGAATGTGTCCATGCAGGTATGTGTGTGTGTGTGGTGTGTGTGTGTGTGTATTTAAGAATGTGTCCATGCAGGTATGTGTGTGTGTGTGTGGTGTGTGTGTGTGTATTTAAGAATGTGTCCATGCAGGTATGTGTGTGTGTGTGTGTTTGTGTGAGCTAGAGTATGGGCGGGTGTGTGTGTATTTAAGAATGTGTCCATGCAGGTATGTGTGTGTGTGTGTGTTTGTGTGAGCTAGAGTATGGGCGGGTGTGTGTGTATTTAAGAATGTGTCCATGCAGGTATGTGTGTGTGTGTGTGTTTGTGTGAGCTAGAGTATGGGCGGGTGTGTGTGTATTTAAGAATGTGTCCATGCAGGTATGTGTGTGTGTGTGTGTTTGTGTGAGCTAGAGTATGGGCGGGTGTGTGTGTATTTAAGAATGTGTCCATGCAGGTATGTGTGTGTGTGTGTGTGTGTGTGTGTGTGTGTGTGTGTGTGTGTGTGTGTGTGTGTGTGTGTGTGTGTGTGTGTATGTAAGTGTGTGTGTGTGTGTGTGTGTGTGTAAGTGTGTGTGTGTGTGTGTGTGTGTGTGTGTGTGTATGTAAGTGTGTGTGTGTGTGTGTGTGTATGTGTGTGTGTGTGTGTGTGTGTGTGTGTGTGTGTGTGTGTGTAAGTGTGTGTGTGTGTGTGTGTGTGTGTGTGTACGTGTGTGTGTGTGTGTAAGTGTGTGTGTGTGTACGTGTGTGTGTGTGTGTGTAAGTGTGTGTGTGTGTACGTGTGTGTGTGTGTGTAAGTGTGTGTGTGTGTGTGTATGTGTGTGTGTAAGTGTGTGTGTGTGTGTGTGTGTGTGTGTGTGTGTGTAAGTGTGTGTGTGTGTGTGTGTGTGTGTGTACGTGTGTGTGTGTGTGTAAGTGTGTGTGTGTGTACGTGTGTGTGTGTGTGTGTAAGTGTGTGTGTGTGTGTGTAAGTGTGTGTGTGTGTGTGTAAGTGTGTGTGTGTGTGTGTAAGTGTGTGTGTGTGTGTGTGTGTGTGTGTGTGTGTGTGTTTGTACGTGATCCACTTTTAAAAGGATACAACAACCTGGCCTTTGAAACTGAGAGCGTCCACGACACACTCTGCAGCTTCCTTTATGGAGACCTCATCCTCTTCCCCCCCTGAGTCACACACACTGAGTCACTGCCACACACACACTGAGTCACTGCCACACACACACTGAGTCACACACACTGAGTCACTGCCACACCCACACTGAGTCACTGTCACACACACACTGAGTCACTGCCACACCCACACTGAGTCACTGTCACACACACACTGAGAAACACCCACACTGAGTCACTGTCACACACACACTGAGAAACACCCACACTGAGTCACTGCCACACACACACTGAGACACACCAACACTGAGTCACTGCCACACACACACTGAGAAACAACAACAGCTGAGTCACTGCCGCACACACACACACATACCACACACACCCACACACCACACACACACACACACACACACACACGTACACAGTGCACACGCATCCACACACACCTTTTCTCCTTAGCAACGGCTTGGATACGGCCGTTATGTTTACATTCCTTAGATAAGCCCTGCTCCAGGCCTCTGAGCTACAGAACATCTCTGTTTCAGCACGGTGTGGTAAAGGAGCACATTGAATCATATAAACTCATATGCAATACTTAAAAAAACACACACGTTGATATTTTGAGCTTAGTCATGCATTTATTATTATGAAAATGTATTCTTGTTTTATATAATGGATAAAATATAACCTTAACTTCTATGCATGCTACTGGGTTCCTTCTAAATCTGACCGGTCTACTTATGGATACGTAAAGGCTCTTAGTATTAAAAAATATATTTTCAGTACTTGTACATGAACATATATGGTGTAAAAACAATAGTTAAGAAAGTACATTTTTCCACATTCCTTTTTTGAAACCTCTTTGTCTTAACTTTCCCCCTCCGTGAGATGAGGCGGAGTCAACAGACAAGTGACCAGAGCATCTGAGCATCTGAGTTATGTGCAACAAGGACGCCTCCCTGCCTGAGTGGAACAGTACTGAGAAGGCTGACAGGGGTGTATATAACCTGGAGCTGAATGTTGCCAGGAGAGCCACTTCTCTGGTGCTCTGTGTAGAGCATTCGAGCAAGTCTCTCCGATTTGATCAAATTCATTGGGATTTTGACCAGACAAACAGAGTTGTAAGAAAATGATTTTGTCTCCATTGATGACTAAGAGAAAATCCATGACACCCACCTGACAGTATGATAGGATCGATCTCATCATATTCTCTCAGCACCCAGAGAAACAGACGGGCCAGGTCCTGATAAAACACATGCATAAAATACACACAATCCTTCAGAACACACACAACGTACACATTCAAAATACACACAAACCTTAAAAACACACACACAAAATACACAGAAACCAACCCACTACACACACAGCGCACACATTCAAAATACACACTAACCTTAAAAACACACACACAAAATACACACAAACCAACCCACTACACACGCAGCGTACACATGCAAAATACACACTAACCTTAAAAACACACACACAAAATACACAGAAACCAACCCACTACACACACAGCGCACACATTCAAAATACACACTAACCTAAAAACACACACACAAAATACACATAAACCAACCCACTACACACACAGCGTACACATGCAAAATACACACTAACCTTAAAAACACACACACAAAATACACAGAAACCAACCCACTACACACACAGCGCACACATTCAAAATACACACTAACCTAAAAACACACACACAAAATACACACAAACCAACCCACTACACACACAGCGTACACATTCAAAATACACACTAACCTTAAAAACACACACACAAAATACACAGAAACCAACCCACTACACACACAGCGCACACATGCAAAATACACACTAACCTTAAAAACACACACACAAAATACACAGAAACCAACCCACTACACACACAGCGTACACATGCAAAATACACACTAACCTTAAAAACACACACACAAAATACACATAAACCAACCCACTACACACACAGCGCACACATTCAAAATACACACGAAATAAAATCAGGGGCGTGTCTACGGGTGGGCATTTGATTGTGTAGCTAACTTCAGCCGGGTGAATCGGTCACTGATTTTAAGAGCTGTTATATATCATTGCAGACTGAGTGTGTCGTGAATATGTGACTGAAGCAGGAGCTGCATCTCCAGTGGTGTCAGGCAGGGGGCGACGGTGAGACACACTCACCAGAGAGTAGATAAACTGCCTTCTTGGGGTGCCAGACCCCCAGACCTGTAGAGGGGACCCTTGCTCTGATAGGGACAAACAGGGAGGGTTAAAGAGCTGTGTGTGTGTGTGTGTGTTACTCACTTTGTGTGGTGTAGGCCTTATGTTAAAGAGCTGTGTGTGTGTTACTTACTTTGTGCAGTGTAGGCCTTGTGTTATAGAGCTGTGTGTGTGTGAGTGTGTGTGTTACTCACTTTGTGCAGTGTAGGCCTTGTGTTATAGAGCTGTGTGTGTGTGAGTGTGTGTGTTACTCACTTTGTGCAGTGTAGGCCTTGTGTTATAGAGCTGTGTGTGTGAGTGTGTGTGTTACTCACTTTGTGCAGTGTAGGCCTTGTGTTATAGAGCTGTGTGTGAGTGTGTGTGTGTTACTCACTTTGTGCAGTGTAGGCCTTGTGTTATAGAGCTGTGTGTGTGTGTGTGTGTGTGTGTGTTACTCACTTTGTGCAGTGTAGGCCTTGTGTTATAGAGCTGTGTGTGTGTGTGTGTGTGTGTTACTCACTTTGTGCAGTGTAGGCCTTGTGTTATAGAGCTGTGTGTGTGTGTGTGTGTGTGTGTGTGTGTTACTCACTTTGTGCAGTGTAGGCCTTGTGTTATAGAGCTGTGTGTGTGAGTGTGTGTGTTACTCACTTTGTGCAGTGTAGGCCTTGTGTTATAGAGCTGTGTGTGTGTGTGTGTGTGTTACTCACTTTGTGCGGTGTAGGCCTTGTGTATGAGTCCAGGAAGCACGTGCCCATCTGCGATGTTGAAGTTGTCATGGGGACCAAACACATTGGTGGGAATGACAGCCGTGAAGCGACGGCCATACTGCTGAAAATACCCCCTTTATCTCACACACACAAACACACACATGCACATGCACACGCACACACACACACACACACACACTGTTAGCTAAGTGATAAAGAAAGCTCCTGAAAGTGATCCCTTTACATCCACTAGTATCAGCACCTGTTCTGCACGTCAATCATCCTCTTGGCGTAGGAGTACCCAAAGTTGGACTGGTGGGGCGGGCCATCGTGGATCTGCAGGGACAACCAGAAAGGGATGGACAGTGAGAGAGGGCCCGCCCCTGACCCTGCCCCTTTCAGAGCCCCAACCAATCACATATCAAAGCTCCACCCCCTTCATAACTTCATCCATTCATTTTGGTGATGACATCATCAGCACCATGACCTGCCCCGTCACGCCTCACCCTTGCGCTCACCATGGTCTCGTCGATAGGGTAGGTCGTCTTGTCAGGGAAGACGCAGGTGGAGAGGCAGGACACCACCTTGACCACACCCACCTTGTGTGCCGTCTGCAATACGTTGTCGTTGATGTGGATATTGTTCCTCTGAGTAGACAGACAGATATGGTCAGGTTCAGCACGCCAAATGCTGCTAACATTTTGATTGTGGCTGGTAAGATTTTTACTCTAGCAGCCACTTTGGCCAGTAACCAACCAGTTTGTGTTATTCTGTAAAAGGTAATGTGGCTGGTAAAACATTTTTTTAATCCACAAGCCACTCTGGCCATTGGGTGAAAAAGTGAATTTCATACCCTGTTACGGTTATGAATAAACTGGACAAAATAAGAAATTATAGAAATGAAACAAATAAAAGCAGCAAAGACCGCTGTGTTGCCCACACGACTCGTCCCCAGCCGCCGAAACCTCTTACCCAGAAGTCCAGGTTCTCGCGCATATTCCGGAACAGCCCCCCCACCATAGCTGCCAGGTGGATGACGTGGGTGGGGCGGTGTTTCTCGAACACGGCCTGCGTCTCTGCCGCATTTCTGTGTCACAAAAAAATTATAATAATTTCAAGTGCAATTGGTTCATTGCATAAAAGTGCAACAGTGTCATTTGCACGTCAGAACGGGAGTGGACCCCACAAGCCCCTGGGTGTCTGAGCTCCACATCGCCGCCCTGCTGGGGCACTCACATTAGGTCGGCGTCTCGCGAGGAGAGGAACGTCCACTGCTCGCCCTCCCGGCCACCGCCCTCCTCTCTCACCACACGCTCGATCGCCCGGCCCACCAGGCCTGTCCCGCCCGTCACCAGGACCCGTATCGGCCCCGCCCCCGATTCCATCTGTACCTGGACGGGGAGAGACAGGGGGACAGGTTTGAGGCAGGAATGGGTCCGTTTGTGTGGACACAGGGTGGGACTACAGCAGTAAGGGGGGACATTCTTATAATTTTGGGGGAAATGCTGGCTTTCCTCCAAAAGTAACAAAATAAGTTCACAAAACTGGCATTAGAGACAGGTTTGCTCACCTGTCACTAAGACAAATAAATGATAATTTAAAAAAAAAAACTTTTGAAAAAAACTCAAGCATATAAAAGCACAAGTGGGGCCCTAATATGAAAGAATTTAAAATCCTCATTTAAAAAAACCATAAATAAATGTAACGTTAATTCAACCTCATAAATGTAATTCAATCCCGCAAAAAAAAATACAGGTGTAGCTAGTGAAGATACCAAAAATCACCACATTCGGAAACCCTGGTTGGAATTAGACAACCGAAGCTGACTGAATCTGATTCAGCACTAACTTTTACCCATCGCGTTTATCTTTAAGTTATTGGGCGCGTTAAATAACTGAGCGGCTCAGCTTCACTCAGAGCAAAGACACTTGCTGAGTTTCGCTCACTGAGCCGCTCAGAGCTTATCTGAGCACTTTTGGATGTGAATCAGAGAGGAACAATACGGAAGTAACGTACGTAATTAGTTATGGACCCAAGTTTTCGGTCTACTGAATGGGGTCGACAGAAACGAAACGTGCTTTTGTCTACCGCACAAACCATATGCGCCTAGTTTTATATAGCATTAGCTATAGGGAATTATAAATTAGCGATCATGCTAGGTTGACGTTACAGATAACGACCGACAAGATTCAACCTAAAATGAGTAGGCTATGCTTGAATATTGTACGTCGTCATTTTTCCAAACTCAGACGGTTGTTGACAGTCGCTCAGCGCTCACGTAGAGCATAATTTTAAGTGATTTAAAAATCCTCTCAGTGATCGGTCTGAGCATCCTCACCGTGAGCTACTCAGTTATTTAACGCGCCCACTAAGTTATCTTGCCGATTTATTGTTCTATAAACACTGATTCCAATTTAGTCCTATTGGTTAGCGAGATCAATTTCACTAACACTGTTCGACCCGTTGATCGGTTTAACCATAAAGAAAACTTGCTGGTAGACTTGACAACTAAACTACAAATAAAGTACAAATAAAGTATCACTGTTCTGACTTGTCAGTCACACAATCACTGACAGTCGCTTGCAAGCCAACTTGTAGACAACTACTGTTAGCAATAGCAATCGTCAACACTGTGTGCCAGCTACATAATAAACGGGTAATGTTCATTTTTAAAAACGCAAAACAAGCTCGTTCCAACTTACCCTTCACGCATACAAAAATACGCATAAAGTCCAATATCCTTCTCTTTGTAAGCGATACTGTTCTCCCGGATATGCAACACAAATAGAACGCTGACACCTTTCTCAAACAACTCGAGGGAAGCTCGAACATCTGAGAGCCGCAAAGGAGCTTGGGAGCTGTAGTCTCATTTTTTCCACACAGCTGACCATGTGGACAGAACGGAGACGGGAAGAAAAATAAGCCGATGGGGCGATCGGTGTCATGTGACCGACCGGTGACTGGGATGTCACGTGATGGGGAAAAGCTATGGCGGCCTTCATGGAGCAGGCCGTGCAGATGGAGTTTCCCTGGAACCGTCTGCGGGTCCTGGAGCTGATCGGCCTGTATAAGGCCGAGGACGTGCTGTGGAACATCAGCAACCGGGACTACCACAACAAGGCGATGAGACAGGCCGCGCTCGTCCGCCTGAGCGCCAAGCTCGCCGCACCCGGTCAGTGTGGGGGTATTGAGGAGGGGCGGCCACTAACGTAAACATCACCGTACAAAGCGTTCTTAGCTTCGTTTTTCACACAGGATAGAACAGCAACAGCGAGCGTTGTTTGTTTTAAATTATAGCCAGCTCGACCGCTAGCTAATTTAGTTACTTGCCATCGACGATTAGCGGTAAATATCTCGATGCTTAGCTGGCCAGCAAGCATTAGCTAACATGCACAATCTAATAGTAATCCTCCTTTTTTAGAAGGTAGATCCCAAGAATATGTTGTTTGCTGGATGTTTAGTATAGCGGTTGAGGAACTGGGCTTGTAACCGATAGGTTTCAGGTTCCATCCCCAGGTAGGACAGTGCCATTGTACCCTTGTCAGAAGGGAAAAGGTATGGATAAGCGTGTCTGCTTAGTGGCTGTAATGTAATATCAGGTGTAGTTTCAGGGTGCAGAACCCTGCCTGTGGGGGAGCTTTGGCATGGGTGCACTATGCGGTCCAAATGCAGATGTTAACCCTCGTCGCCTGGGTAGCTCTATGAAATAATTATCTTGGGGGAATAGGAGAATAGCGGGAGGGCGGCAGTTTGACTGTCTGTCCTTCTGTACGCAGTGCACGAGGTGAACAAGAAGCTGATGAATTTGCGGACGTACTACAGTAAGGAGCTGGCTAAAGTGAAGCGCTCGCGGGCGCGTGCAGCGGCTGGCGGGGGGGAGGTTTACCGCTCACCGTGGCCCTACTTTCACCACATGGACCACTTCCTCAGCCCTCACGTGGTACCCCGCAAGTCCCTCACGCAGGTAAGCTCTTCATCATCATCATAATAATAATAAATAGTTACTATAAAAGTGGAATGTTAAAGCTATAATAGAAATGAAGTCATAACAGTCTTTGCTCTGGCATTCCATCTTTCTCTTGATCAACCTCATTTTCTTTCTCTCTCTCTCTCTCTCTCTCTCTCTCGCTCTCTCGCTCTCTCGCTCTCTCGCTGTAGGAGCTGAGGGAGGAGAATGGTGAGGTGGAGGTGGAGCTAGAGGGAGAGGCGGAGCAAACGGAGACCCTGAGCCCTGTGGTGATAGGACCAGCCCCACCCACTCCTCCCTCTCCCCATCCTCCGGCCCCTCTCCCCACCTCTGCCCGTCCCCCTGACCCCGGTCTGAGGTGGAGCTCTTTCCCGGAGGTTCGTGTTGCTCGGAGACGGACGGTAGAGACTCCACCCCTATGCGGCGGTATGGGCGTCACCAAACGCCACAGAGAGGACCTGTTTCTCCGGGAGGCGGTGCGGGCCTACAAGACTGCCACGGCAACCGCCTCCCTCGTCCCCGCCTCCCTGCCCCCAGCCCCGCCCCTGCCCCCTACCCCTCCCACAGCGCCCCCCCCGGCCCCACCCCCTGTCCCGCCACGGGAGGACGTGGACGACGTGTTCGGCAGGCACGTGGCCAACGAGCTGCGTCTGGTGGGGGACCTGCGGGCCAAGCAGTACGCCAAGCTGCAGATCCAGAACATTCTGTTCCAGGCCCAGTTCGGCCTGTCTCAGGCGCCCCACCTGGTCTCCTCCCCGTTCCCCTCGCCGGCCGGGCCCCCCTCCCCCGACGGCCAGCCCCTGGACACAGACTTCCCCTCGGACCCCGCCTTTCTGCACCTGCAGATGCCTTCCTCGTCCTCTTCCTGCTCGTACCTGCACACAGACAGGGGGACGCCCTCCCTGCACGTGCTGAAGAGCAGCCCAAGGTCTCTGGAGCCCTCAGATTAATTACCACCTTCCTCCACCAGAGGGCGCTACTGTGCAGGTCTGGACCAGGGACCCAAGCGTTCTGAGCTGTTTCTGAATGGCAGTTTGTCATTATGGGTGTGTCCCAAAACTCAAAAAATGCACCCTCCTTTTCTCAACTACCAGCTCCTCTTCTCCGTGCCCCAGAAACAGATTTTTGTGTTTTATTCTAATGTCGCTGATTACATCATTAATTACGTATTAATGGTTACATATTCATTAATGCCTCGACGCTAACCGCAATGTCAGGTACATTGTTTACTGTACATGCAAATACTTGTACTTAAAACGTTCAGACAGTTTTGCATAATTCCGTGTAGGAGAGGAGTGGTAGTGGGTGAGTGGAGGACAGGAGGTGGGGAGTGAAGAGTATTGGGATGCACCCTACATGTGGGCGGGTGAATCTGGAAAAACAGACACTACAGAGATTCCCAGAACACATGTGTGACGTGCGGAGCGCACACAACCGCAAAGACACACGCTAATATGGACACACGCTAATATAGACACACGCTAATATGGACACACGCTAATATAGACACACGCTAATATGGACACACGCTAATATGGACACACGCTAATATGGACACACGCTAATATGGACACACGCTAATATGGACACACGCTAATATGGACACCCCTGGTATAAATGATCCTTGGGCCCTTGGATAAGAATGACCACCTCAGCACCTCACCGTCTCAGATCAGCCACATAATCAGGTGATATAAACTGTAGTGTGTCACCACCTCAACATTCTCCCAAACCAAAGTTTGCCAATGGCACTTAATTCATGTCCACGGCAAGATCCTGCAGTTAAGGCAGATTCAAAGCCTGTCTGCTGGGTAGTTTCAGGCATGTCTGCTGGGTAGTTTCAGGCATGTCTGCTGGGTAGTTTCAGGCATGTCTGCTGGGTAGTTTCAGGCATGTCTGCTGGGTAGTTTCAGGCATGTCTGCTGGGTAGTTTCAGGCATGTCTGCTGGGTAGTTTCAGGCATGTCTGCAGGGTAGTTTCAGGCATGTCTGCTGGGTAGTTTCAGGCATGTCTGCTGGGTAGTTTCAGGCCTGTCTGCTGGGTAGTTTCAGGCATGTCTGCTGCTGGATTGTTACCCTGGTAGGGAATAAATCCGCAGGGTATCTGGTCCATTTGTCTCCAACATACAGCCTCGTTGCTCCTGAAGTCGCTTCGGGTGTGACAAGCTCTGAACCGAGATAATGTATGCACACAGGGAGCGGGCCTTTCACCCGCTCAATCAGGTTTTCAGTCGGTTTTGGAATCTCATTAAATGCATACTGAACTTTGTTAGAACATAATATTTTGTGACTACCTGGCGCTGATATGACTCATTGTAAGCAGGGCACATCTGTGAAAGAGACTTGGTCTAACCCTAACCCTGTCGAAATAAAGGATTCAATTCAATAATATTGAAGTTCATCCAGTGGTCAGAAACTGGCCAACGGGGAATTACTTTTTTTTCTTCTCTCCATTCACTCCCATTGTATGGGGAAGGGGGTATCAAAAGCACACTTTTAGCACGTAACGGATGGAAACCAATGTGGATTATGCTGATATACAGTGCCCTCCACTATTATTGGCACCTCTGGTAGTAAAGATGAGTAAAAATGGTTCTAAAAAAATTACCGTTTGGTGAATTAGCTTCATCTCACACTGAAAAAATTAGAAAAATCCAACCTTTAATTGAAGTCAATGTATTATGAGGACAATAAGTTCCTCATCAAGAAATAATTATTTTTAACACAACCACGTGTGCCACAATTATTGCCACCCCTGCATTTATATATAGAATAAAGTAGTGGGACTAGATTTAGCTGTAAATTACACTGGAACAGTATGGAACACATGGTTGGCTAGCCTAAATGGCTCCAAGTAATCAAGGGTCTGAGGTATCAAACAAGAAGTATATAGTAGATATGGATGGATAACTTGAAGGGTTTTTTCTCCTGACTTATTTTTCCATAGAGTTCAATAGGAAAATGCATCAGGAGAAACAACCCTTCATGTTATCCATCTATATCTACTGCATATCTGGCAGCAGAGTGATGTTTGAGGCTTGTTTGATACCTCAGAGCCTTGATGACTTACAGCCATTTTTACCAACCATGTATTCCATACTGTTCCAGCATAATTTATAGCTAAATCTAGTCCCACCCCCCAATTCTCATAGAGATCCACTCAAATGCAGAGAGGTTATAGTATCGCTTGTAAGAGTACCAGAAAATAAGATATCAACAGTCTTTTGATGTTGTTGGGTCACAGACATCAGGAAGTCATGGAATGCAAAGGATATGTGACCAAATATAAAAAATGGATAAATGCAGAGGTGCCAATAATTGTGGCACACGTGATTTTGTTAAAAATAATTAATTAAATTTTTATAACCCTTTTTACTCATCTTTACCAGGGGTGCCAATAATTGTGGACGGAACAGTATAAAATCACGACAATCAGAACCGAACGTTTGAAACAAATTTTGATTGATTTGATCTTGAAAACTATTTTCTGAAAAACTAGCAACTGTTGCTAACTTCTTTGCTAGCTTGGTTTGTTTACTAACGCACGCTGAAGGAAGTGGGTGGGACTTACTAGCGCAAGAAGGAAACAAGGAAGTTCCTCAGCTAACGACCGGATCTTCTTCCAAACCTTTGTTTGGAAAAAGTGTCAAATATTATGAATGGAGCTTTTTTATCTTTTCAAACATTCGGTTCTGGATGTCGTGATTTTATTAGGTAGCTATACAATATTATGTTCTAACAAAGTTCACTATGCCATTAAACACAATGCTTTTTTTCCCTGCAGCTCACATATTTATCTAAGTTAAACACGTTTGTCACCAGATGTGCGTAGTACTGGCCCAATATGGGTTAGCTAAAGCTAATGTCTCCTGCACAGAATATCTTTCATGCACCAAACTTGGGCTGTGTTGGAATCAGAGCCCAGGCTACTGCATCCTGCGTCCCATGTACTGTGTACTGTTCACTGCATACGGTTAAGTATGGGACATGCAGTATGCCAAAATATCCTCCATACTATTGTTAGTGAAAACCTGGAAATAAGCATATAATCCACAGATTTTAAGTATACTACATTTAGAGAACATTTTGCCTACTTAATGACTCTCTCATCCATTGTACTCAACAAGTAACTCAATAGTATGGAAGGGTGCTGATTCTGACACAACCAAAGTCTCAGGATTCTGACATATTCAACTGGCATTCTTTTCACTGGACCTTAACGAGAGCCGTTATATGTGAGTGTAATCACTTCAGAAATAAACAGATTGTGGAAAGTGAGTGACGCAATTTATAAAGTTTTTATTTAATTTATTTTAAATAAATGTGTTCAACGTTGCACAAATCTTTAGCCTGTACAAAACCCTCAAATATTGTGATGAAAATAATTTTTTTTTTTTTGCTGTTGTTGCGACTTTATTACCACCTTAACCTCGTTATTAAACACACAACAGACACAGATAACTTGTAAGTACAGCTACACCGCCAATCTCCTCTCCTCGTCTACTTCTGCTGTTTGGTGAAGTAGACGAGTTTAGGGACTGGAAACCAGGGCTGTGTCTGAATCAGAGCCATATTTACCATGTTCTGTCTACTGGCAGATGTGTGCTGTTTACTGTGTACTGTTTAGTACTCAAAAAAAATCCTCCATACTATTTTCCAACTATGGCATACCTACAGGCAGTAGGTGTCATGGCCTACCTACAGGCAGTAGGTGTCATGGCCTACCTACAGGCAGTTTACTCCAAAAACAGTATTTACGGTCAAATTTATGGAACAGAAATTTGCTGCGTACGGCGTTCGCATAGCCTACGTACTGCCAGAAACAAAATTCTCTGCCAGGAAAAACCCTGAATACATACATTTTAATATTCCTTCATTTCAAGCATATATTTATTTAATTATTTGCAAAAATCGCCGGCATGCCCTTTTATGAATTTGGGCCCCTGCCCCTCTAACATCCTCTGCACGTCCCTGCCCCCAACCATCACATAACTATCTTAATTATTTTTATATTACTGTATATTGGTTGTGTAACTTTTGTGGAAGTTACAACACTTTATTCACACAGTCCTACTTTAGGACATTATATTACATATTATCATACATGATCCACATGTTTAATATCAGGATGACTGCAGCTGAATTAACAGGGATCTGATGGGGGAGAAGATGTATGAGATCCCTAAAGTGAGTCAGTTATGAATATCGAAAATTATAGAAATTTCTTCATATTACCTTATATTATCATGTTGCTTCATTGTTTTAATTTAGGTTTAATTACAGACTCACATTGTAAAAAGTCTTCTCGGGTCTTGGGCTCTAGAATATGGACTTCTTCCACTGTAGAGAGAGATCACAAGACAGTTGAGCTAAAGATGACCTCATTTTATAATTTCCTGGAGAAACAGAATTATAATATCACAAAATAATATGCGGGGGAAATAAGAACGGATATCATCCGGAATACAGTATCACCAAACTGCAGTCTCAATTCTTATCCAAAAATTGGCCAAGAATGTAATGAGATTTCTAAAAAATTTTAATGAGTTTTGCAACATTATGAAATTTGTTGTCCTCTCATCTCTCCACAATAGTTTGCATCCTAACAGGCAAAGACACGGTCAGAATATACTTTTTACATTATAGGCATTTAGCAGACGCTCTTATCCAGAGCGACTTACACAACTTCTTATTACATTTATCCATTCATACAGCTGGATATATACTGAAGCAATTCAGGTTAAGTACCTTGCTCAAGGGTACAACGGCAGTGTCCTACCTGGGAATCGAACCTGCAACCTTTCGGTTACAAGTCCAGCTCCTTAACCATTATACTACACTGCCGCCACAGTTGGTTCCTTGAACATTAAACAGAGCTTTAAATGCAAATCTTTTGGGTTACAAACACTTTCATCAAACACATTGGGTGCTGTGGAGGATTCATGCAGGTCTGTCTCAGAGAAAACACTTCACATGTTGGGTCATTTCTGAGCACTGTCACTCCGCACTGTGTAATAAATAACCTGTGAGACAGATTGAAATATCACTCACCCTGTTATTAATATACAGTATAACCTGTGAAAGTGGCATTCATGATGTGAATCTTACCAGTGTGTTGTGTGCAGTGGCTAAGCTCACTTTCTGCACCAGGGTTTGTCCTCCAACCGCTTCCAGAAACTTCGCTCAACTCCATCTTGAAGACGTCCTCCAGTCCCTCTTTCAGTAAAGAGACATATTTCATCACAGCGGCAAAAGAGATTTGTGGACTGACAGTGATGCTGGGTAAGTCTCCAGGTCCAAGAGGGAGAGACTGACAGCTCTACAGACAGAGAGACAGACAGACAGAGAACAGTCTCAATACATACTGCATTCTTGTGCACATGCCAGGAGCAGATATTTGTAAATGAGGAACACACCTCAACATGTATGTACAATGTACAGAGTGCAGACTGTCAGAGAGCCAGTGATGTTACCTGGAGGAAATGGATGTGATCCTCTGTGTGTGAAAGCTGCTCCATCTCAGCGTCTCTCCTCCTCAGCTCAGCAATCTCCTGCTCCAGTCGCTCCAGGAGTCCTTCAGCCCGACTCACTTCAGCCTTCTCCTGATCTCCGATCAGCTCTTTCACCTCAGAGCGCCTTCTCTCAATGGAGCGGATCAGCTCAGTAAAGATCCTCTCACTGTCCTCCACTGCTGTCTGTGCAGAGAGCTGTTAGGAGACACAGAGAGAGGAGGGCTGTATGTGCAGAGCGCTGTTAGGACACACAGAGAGAGGAGGGCTGTATGTGCAGAGCGCTGTTAGGAGCACAGAGAGAGGAGGGCTGTATGTGACAAAGCACTGTTAGGAGCACAGAGAGAGGAGGGCTGTATGTGCAGAGCGCTGTTAGGACACAGAGAGAGGAGGGCTGTATGTGCAGAGCACTGTTAGGAGCACAGAGAGAGGAGGGCTGTATGTGCAGAGCGCTGTTAGGAGCACAGAGAGAGGAGGGCTGTATGTGCAGAGCGCTGTTAGGAGCACAGAGAGAGGAGGGCTGTATGTGCAGAGCACTGTTAGGAGACACAGAGAAAGGAGGGCTGTCTGTGCAGAGTGCTGTTAGGACACACAGAGAGAGGAGGGCTGTATGTGCAGAGCGCTGTTAGGAGACACAAAGAAAGGAGGGCTGTCTGTGCAGAGTGCTGTTAGGACACACAGAGAGAGGAGGGCTGTCTGTGCAGAGTGCTGTTAGGACACACAGAGAGAGGAGGGCTGTATGTGCAGAGCGCTGTTAGGACACACAGAGAGAGGAGGGCTGTATGTGCAGAGCGCTGTTAGGAGACACAGAGAGAGGAGGGCTGTATGTGCAGAGCGCTGTTAGGAGACAGAGAGAGGAGGGCTGTATGTGCAGAGCGCTGTTAGGAGCACAGAGAGAGGAGGGCTGTCTGTGCAGAGCGCTGTTAGGACACACAGAGAGAGGAGGGCTGTATGTGCAGAGCGCTGTTAGGAGCACAGAGAGAGGAGGGCTGTATGTGCAGAGCGCTGTTAGGACACACAGAGAGAGGAGGGCTGTATGTGCAGAGCACTGTTAGGACACACAGAGAGAGGAGGGCTGTATGTGCAGAGCGCTGTTAGGAGACACAGAGAGAGGAGGGCTGTATGTGCAGAGCGCTGTTAGGAGACACAGAGAGAGGAGGGCTGTATGTGCAGAGCGCTGTTAGGAGACACAGAGAGAGGAGGGCTGTATGTGCAGAGCGCTGTTAGGAGACAGAGAGAGGAGGGCTGTATGTGCAGAGTGCTGTTAGGAGACAGAGAGAAAAGGGCTGTATGTGCAGAGCGCTGTTAGGAGCACAGAGAGAGGAGGGCTGTATGTGCAGAGCGCTGTTAGGAGCACAGAGAGAGGAGGGCTGTCTGTGCAGAGCGCTGTTAGGACACACAGAGAAAGGAGGGCTGTATGTGCAGAGCGCTGTTAGGAGCACAGAGAGAGGAGGGCTATATGTGCAGAGCGCTGTGTTAGCAATCAATATATTGCTTTTCGTGGTCAAGGAGGTAGATCAAAGATACTCTTCAATTCAATTCGAATGGTTAAAACACTTTGTCTTTATTGTGTCAGCTCCAGGTCTTTACAGAATAACACAATGGGTTAATACATCTGTGGTCCTCTGGAAGCGCGCTGGAAGCGCGCTCGCGCGTGCACGCTCTCGCTCGTGGACCCCCCCCATCTCTGCTACTGTGGTGCTTATATACTGTATGCTAAAAAGGGGTATGTCTTCTACCTTCCATTTTCATACATCACTGGGCGTATAATTAAAACCAATCAAACGTTTAGAATTTCACGTGTTCAGTTCATGTCTAGTATTTTTCCATGAAGATAGAAACTTATGAGTTTTGGCGTTTCCTGTTTTTGCATAAACTGGCTCTGCTTTTGTGGCAAATCCTTTATCTGAAGAATGCTGTGGCCCTCCCTCTCAGAACTCTCAGAACACAGGCCCAAGGTCACCCATTCAAAACTCAACTACCACAGACAAGTTTATACACTCTATTACACCATGTATGTTATAGAATTAAATGTCAAATTCTCACAATTCCCTCCTTTGATCCCTCCTTGGGATCAACACTATACAGCGGTATTTCAAGCTTGTATGGGTGATATCTTCACTCCATACCTGAAGCAGGTACACATTGCAAACCCAGTTTTCTTAATTTTATTTACTCTAACTATCAGGGTTATAATACTGGCACAGCGGTAAGCAATGATGTCAGAGCTCTTACTTAATCACCAGGAAAACCTCCAATAGGCAAAACCACAGAACTCTAGACTGAGTCTGCTGCTGATGAGGACATGTCTCTGTCCGATATCCATCTTAAGCGATACTCCTTCATTTTTAATACATTTTACTTTTTACCCTTCTATCAAGAGGAAAGAAAATCCTAGCATTTTGGCAACAGTGCATTGGCAGCTTTTTCTAAACATTTTATCACAATATAGTTACATGGGGATTTCCAATCGGGCAATTGGGGGTGTAGGGAGGTTCTGGTATCTCCCACACTGTTGGCATAGGCATAGGGTGCTCATCACATAGTTCACACTTAGATCCTTCGAGCCTCCCGCTGTCTGGGGCGCAGCTCCAGGCTAGATCCCTTTCCGCTGAATTCCTTTCCCCAAACTCCTCTGAGTGAAAGGAAATTCAGCTTTCCTGCTTCCCAATGCTTTCTTTTCAAAAACACTGATCACAGAAAACACTACTCGCTTACTAACTCATTCGGTTTCAGCTTATAGTGGCCTGACTGTACATTGAGCCGGACGCAGCGGCCATGGGCTCCACTACAGGGACGTCACCCAGGTGCTCCACTACAGGGACGCAACCCAATGCGCTCCACTACAGGGAAGTCACCCAGTCGCTCCACTACAGGGAAGCCACTCAGGTGCTCCACTACAGGGATGCAACCCAGGCGCTCCACCACAGGGAAGTCACTCAGGCGCGCCACCACAGGGAAGCCACCCAGGTGCCTCACCACAGGGAAGCCACTCTTGGTCTTACTGCTGTATGCGACCCGACCGGCCGGTGACCCAGTCGATAGCGATCTCCAGTCCTGCATCTAATCAGGACCCCGTAGTAGCTGTTAACCACCCGGTTAGGAACCGACGGTCTGATCCCTATCCCACTTTGCTATGGGTATAGAAACTTTGACCGTTTTCACCAGCCTTGCCTGTTCACAGAGGTCGTCTCTTACGCCCCTCTGCTAGGTGTGGACTGTCATCCACGTACCACGTACTGCCTGCACACTTACATGCGACAGCCACGCCGACTAGACGGTACCACGGCAGTATGTCCATTCATACTTCATCAGACACGGGGGCCTTCAGTCTTCTCCCCTGCACTATAATTCGTTTTTAACGTGCCCTCGGAACTTTGCAGTTCCGCCGCCGCCTGTTGGAGACTAGGTTCGGGGGGCCTAATCCCCTGCCTAATCTCCAAGAATAGTATTAACCGTATTCAAGATATATAAAACGTACTTACATTTTAATCGATTAAACAGCCAGAGCTGAGTGTGCTATTGGACTAGTCATTACGCAACTCAAAGCAAGAATGAGGTAATAAATGCACATGCAATTAACATATTGGTTATATTTGTGTAGCCTATATAAAACATGGTTATAGCATGGCCTCCTTAAAATAGCCTACATTTATTGTGCTATTTCGATACAAAAGAAAACAAAAATGTGCTTTATTTAATCAATCACTATTACAGATTTGAAATGGTTTAATAACGGGCAGACTTTCATTAACTAGGGGTAATCTGTGGTCAGTACAGTTCGCTACAGTTCCTGACCGCTGATGCGCACTCAAGCATATTAACAAATCATTGAGTGATGATCCGGTATACTCAATTCACTTTAAAGATTCGTTCAAAAAGATTCGTTCAAAAAGATTCGTTCGTTCACGTACTGCACATCACTAAGACACGCTCGCGCATGCCCACTACACTGGTTAAAGAATGAGTTGAATCGTTCCTGACAGTGTTGTTGTTATACAATATATACACATACTCGGTTAAATCACACTAAAACACTTTCTATGTCTTGGCTGCTGGAAACTACAACTAAAGTTCCCTCATGGGAAAATAAGTTATTCTATCCTGTTCTATTCCATTCTCTTCTCTGGCCACCAAACAAGTCCCCTTTCCCTGAAAGACTGAAAAGTTAAATTCAAAGCGGGCAACGCAGACCCTCTCTCTGCATGAAATCTACTCGTACATGCAGAGAATGGCACTTAAAACGAATTGTAACATTTTGCTTAAACACTAATATCTACTTTCACTTCTGAGGCACACTAACCACATTCCAGGCAGCAAGGAAACATCGAATCAACCTCGCTAGCATGTTATTGGCAACAGTATCGGTCAGCAACCAACTTTCCATGATTGAGCACCCACCGGTCACTGATGTATCAGTGTAATAATAACACTGAAGTCATACTGATGAATAACATTAATTTTTACTTTGATAAATCAAATTCAGATGCGCTTTCTTTTTTGTAAACCCTCTCCCTCCTTTTATCACCTTTAGTGATAAATATACATTAAAAACATAAAAATATTCAAAATGAACTTAATCCCCTGCCTACCCGCAAATGTTTGTGGTTAATGCCAACGTTTATCAATTTATTATTTTTTCCTACCTAAGAATCCCGATATCTCACGATGGAAAATGTAATAAACACCTTGTAGTTGAAATCGGTGCTCGGCCCGACCTCCCTGCTAGAAATAAATTACCATCACGTTATCATGGCAACTCACACCGTGACCCTCATTGTGCAACAACCCCGTATTAGAGTTCAGTTGTTGTGACAAATTATAGATTATTCATTACCTATATACAATTATATACCATACTGTAGGACCAACTATATCAAAATGTAGTGTTAATATGAATATGTTTTTCTGTGGTAGGATGAATTGCACAAAAAAGCCCATATGTGCACAATAGCAGCACAAGGCCTCAGACCCAAGGGCAGACAATCACGCACGAAAAATGAGCTCATTATTTGTATCGAAGTGTGTTCAATGAACAATGGCCCCAAGCCAGGCACCCAACACGAGCTCATCTCGACACCTGCAAATCAAGGACACACACACACCCACACGCAGGGAAATTGAAACAGCCACACCGCAAACACACTCCTCAAAATTTCCCACGGCGAGGTTTAGTTATCTCAAAATTTAGGCATTCATTCACACACACACACACACACACACACACACACACACACACACACACACACACACACACACACACACACACACACAGACAATTAAATTTTCCTAGCCCGTCTGAAGAGATAAGCATGAACTACTCCCTACAAATTCCTCGGGGCCCGACCGTCGAAAAGAACATCCTTGAAAATGTATGTGTGTGTGCAGTCCGAGGAACTGACAGAGTTTATTAAATCCAAATAAAACATTTATCTTCTATCTTTACAAACATTGGTGTAAAAACTATGTAAATTGAACTACTATTGTCAAACCGTGACTAGGATGTTTCTGATATGATTAAATCATAGCATTTCATCAAAACTACCATATAAATAAGGGTCATATGTAATGCTTAATTAGGACAGGCAGAGACCTCTGCAGACCATGGAAACACCAAAAAAATGGGGGGGGGGGTGTGTCGCAATAACACACAAGATGTCAGCTGAACTTCATGGTGCGCTATTATGTTTTGCTTCTGTCATTAACGGACTTTTTTTTTTACGTCTTGCGGGTTCAGACTGGACTATGTGATTGAGTGTTTTTAACATATGTATGTTTTAGCCGATCAGCCTGGGTATGTATATTCGTGCAAATCTTTTATAATAAATTACGTTATACCAGACTCTAGAATGTTGTGTCTATTTTGGAAGAAAGTTTGAATTATGTGTAGTGCAATGGTCCTGACCCCTCCCGACAGGACGGTGAAAGGATTTGTTCGATTTATTATACTTCACTAGCATGAAGCTATAACTGTATAACTATAACTATAACTGCGTGTATTATCTGCATTAACCAGAGGTTTAAAATCAGTACATTGGCCTGCATTACTTACTTATTAATTTATTTGGTAAATCAGACCTTTTTCTTCAATCTTGTCTGTTACAAAATGAGCCTTTACTCAATTTATCTCTTTCAAACACTTTGAAGGACAAAAATACGGTTCGGTTATCATGCTGAGATCAATCTTAGTTTTTATTTATTTATAACCATAGGCTAAAACCTTCTCCACAGCGAATTCGCTGTAGCCAGTAGCCTATGTTATTTGAGCACAATAAACTGCAACAGGCTGTTTTGCCCCACAATACGTCTGCAACTAAATCGAATCACTACCTGAAAATAGAGAACTGAGTAGCACATAACTCCAAGCCAGTCAGTACCAATTACAAATCAGTGCGCTCAGAATTTTCCATGAAAATAAACTGCATATATGTATAATATCATATAATATATATGTAATGTAATAACAAATTAACTAATAACGCAAATTGAATTACACTTTCACTTCCTTCTATGTCCTTCTATCACTTTCTGTCACAATCCTATGCAAGTTTCCCTCGCATATAACTTCCACTTATCTATCTGTACTAACCATAAACTTAATCAACCGTAAACTCTGATTAAGATCTTCTACACTTCTCTGCACAACACTGTTTACACTTTCCCAGGCGGGTCTTCATTACGATGCGTCTGATCATAAGTTTCACAAATCTTATAGTACACTGAGATTATAACACAAACTATTGCAAATATATCATACATTGTAGTATAGCTCCAGAGACACAGAAAATAATTGGGCACATAATTTAACTCTTTTTCTTAAGTTCTCTCCTACATGAGCTATTACGGTAATTCTGGTGGTCAGGTTACACACACTGCAAAACGGAAGCTACGGGATCTTTTAACAAAATGAACTCTGCTTATTTCACTCAAGGTGTAAAGGGTTCAAAGCACTGCAAGTATTTTTAGTTTTCCTTTATAAATTCACCAATAATGTGCCTTCTACCCACTTAATAACTGCTCACTTCATTACGAAGGCTACAACTCAACAAGCCAAAAGTATTTGGACGCCTTTATGCGTGCACCGTTAGATTGTCTGTTCTTCCAGTCTCTCCGCTATCGGTATTGGCTGTCCACGACCAACAGGACACTATAATTTGTTCAATCAGAATCCCACATTATCGCCATATACCATGAGTTAGGCTTTCCATTCACTTTTAAAATCACATTCTTCTGGGTCAAACAATTTACAGGTTTTTTCTTCTAAACTACTCAGCTGATTTAACATAAACACAATACAGCTCATAACACAACCCATACAATGCTGTAATCTCATACTTGTGTCGACACACATTCATTCTCTGGCCAGCACTCACACAACCCACACTTTTTCTCAGACAAAAATGGTTTGTCTGGCTCGGGGAACCATCCCAATTTATTCCACTCGGCTAAATATTTAGTCCATTTATCACGACGATTTTTCAATTCCTGGGCACATAGTTTAAAACTCAGATTGTCCCATAGTTTACGCAATATATCCGCGGTAGTCGTCATTTTTGCCTTATTCCGTAAACGTTATTTATTACTTAGATATTGACTCGTTTTAATTTCTACTTTTTACTTGATATGTTTGATTAGGATCCACAATTTAACAGTTCTAATTAAATTAACACAACCTTATTTCCCTTAATTTATTCACCAAATATCAGTTATATTGCAGTCATTGGCTGTGATCAGCTGCATTCAATTACTCATTTAATTTTCTCAATGCACGTCTGCATTATCAGAAAATATTTTCACTGAATCAGTATCACGAAGGCTTACAATGACACCCACAATTTTGTTTATCCCCTTTTATCATTTTAATACAGCAGATATACAACAGATAAAAATAAAAAATAAAAAACTCAAAGACCTGTTTATGAATCAAAACTGTATTCCATGAATCAAGTCCTTTTGTATGTTTTCACTCGTGGATTTAGCGCCTCTCTATCTATCTCACCCATTTAATGTCGACTATTTGGTTCGACGGACCTTACATTGATATCACTAGATCAATGTATCACCACAGTAATTTGCGTATTTACGTTTCCGAGGTGCATATGCGTCGCACTATGTAACTTGATAATGGCCCAGAATCCTAAGGCTGAATTCGTTTCCAAAAGACTACGCCCTTAGAATCTCATTACATAGGTCCCACAAATAATGGACCCGCAAATTTTTAATTACACACAACCAAAGAATATTTTATTCTGTGTCTTCACTGCACTTTTTATCCTTATTCTTTGTCAAGTTGGGTCATGGAATACACCTTAATACATTTCAATCGTCTGACACATTTTACGCAAATTAGTTCTTTTAACAAATTTTCAGATGGTTTGGTTATATCTCTCAGACATTCCTTATAAAGGTTCTGCTTACCTTGTCTTTTTAGGGGCCCCGGAATGTCCAAGAGATTAAACTGCCACCGTCTTTTTTAAAAAAAATTTTTTATTGATCCAAGATCATCTCCCTCCTCCACGACGAGGTCACCATTTTGTTATCAATCAATATATTGCTTTTCGTGGTCAAGGAGGTAGATCAAAGATACTCTTCAATTCAATTCGAATGGTTAAAACACTTTGTCTTTATTGTGTCAGCTCCAGGTCTTTACAGAATAACACAATGGGTTAATACATCTGTGGTCCTCTGGAAGCGCGCTGGAAGCGCGCTCGCGCGTGCACGCTCTCGCTCGTGGACCCCCCCCATCTCTGCTACTGTGGTGCTTATATACTGTATGCTAAAAAGGGGTATGTCTTCTACCTTCCATTTTCATACATCACTGGGCGTATAATTAAAACCAATCAAACGTTTAGAATTTCACGTGTTCAGTTCATGTCTAGTATTTTTACATGAAGATAGAAACTTATGAGTTTTGGCGTTTCCTGTTTTTGCATAAACTGGCTCTGCTTTTGTGGCAAATCCTTTATCTGAAGAATGCTGTGGCCCTCCCTCTCAGAACTCTCAGAACACAGGCCCAAGGTCACCCATTCAAAACTCAACTACCACAGACAAGTTTATACACTCTATTACACCATGTATGTTATAGAATTAAATGTCAAATTCTCACAGCTGTTAGGAGCACAGAGAGAGGAGGGCTGTATGTGCAGAGTGCTGTTAGGAGACACAGAGAGAGGAGGGCTGTATGTGCAGAGCGCTGTTAGGAGCACAGAGAGAGGAGGGCTGTATGTGCAGAGCGCTGTTAGGACACACAGAGAGAGGAGGGCTGTATGTGCAGAGCGCTGTTAGGAGCACAGAGAGAGGAGGGCTGTATGTGCAGAGCGCTGTTAGGAGACAGAGAGAGGAGGGCTGTATGTGCAGAGCGCTTTTAGGAGACACAGAGAGAGGAGGGCTGTATGTGCAGAGCGCTGTTAGGACACACAGAGAGAGGAGGGCTGTATGTGCAGAGCGCTGTTAGGACACACACAGAGAGGAGGGCTGTATGTGCAGTGTGCTGTTAGGAGACACAGAGAAAGGAGGGCTGTATGTGCAGAGCGCTGTTAGGAGACAGAGAGAGGAGGGCTGTATGTGCAGAGCGCTGTTAGGAGACACAGCGAGAGGAGGGCTGTATGTGCAGAGCGCTGTTAGGAGACACAGAGAGAGGAGGGCTGTATGTGCAGAGCGCTGTTAGGACACACAGAGAGAGGAGGGCTGTATGTGCAGAGCGCTGTTAGGAGCACAGAGAGAGGAGGGCTGTATGTGCAGAGTGCTGTTAGGAGACACAGAGAGAGGAGGGCTGTATGTGCAGAGCGCTGTTAGGAGACAGAGAGAGGAGGGCTGTATGTGCAGAGTGCTGTTAGGAGACAGAGAGAGGAGGGCTGTATGTGCAGAGCGCTGTTAGGAGCACAGAGAGAGGAGGGCTGTATGTGCAGAGCGCTGTTAGGAGCACAGAGAGAGGAGGGCTGTATGTGCAGAGCGCTGTTAGGAGCACAGAAAAAGGAGGGCTGTATGTGCAGAGCACTGTTAGGAGCACAGAGAGAGGAGGGCTGTATGTGCAGAGCGCTGTTAGGAGCACAGAGAGAGGAGGGCTGTATGTGCAGAGCGCTGTTAGGAGCACAGAAAAAGGAGGGCTGTATGTGCAGAGCACTGTTAGGAGACACAGAGAGAGGAGGGCTGTATGTGCAGAGCGCTGTTAGGACTCACAGAGAGAGGAGGGCTGTATGTGCAGAGCGCTGTTAGGAGACACAGAGAGAGGAGGGCTGTATGTGCAGAGAGCTGTTAGGAGACACAGAGAGAGGAGGGCTGTATGTGCAGAGCGCTGTTAGGACTCACAGAGAGAGGAGGGCTGTATGTGCAGAGCGCTGTTAGGACACACAGAGAGAGGAGGGCTGTATGTGCAGAGCGCTTTTAGGAGACACAGAGAGAGGAGGTCTGTATGTGCAGAGCGCGGTTAGGAGCACAGAGAGAGGAGGGCTGTATGTGCAGAGTGCTGTTAGGAGCACAGAGAGAGGAGGGCTGTACATTTTAACTAGGCCTTTCACTCAGCTCTTACTGGGACCCCAGACAGCCTGTTCCCCACAGTGTGGCTCAGTGGGATTGAGCCCCACAGGGCTGGAAAGTGGCCCAACACTGGGCTCCTCACTGGCTGACTGGAGGAGAGCCCTGACTGAGCCCTAAAATGGCTCTTCCAGCAGCCAACTGTTGTCTTCTCTGTTCAGTACCCACCTTGAGTGTCTGCACAGCCTGTTTCAGATCATGCAGAAATTCTGGGTTTGCTCAATTTTGTTCACTCAGTCCTTTAAAATAACAACTGAGCCGCTCTGTTCTAAACTTTACAAAGAAGTAAAACATAAATAAATAAGACAGATGCAGTTCTAGTTGGAGTGGAGTGTGATGCACATGCATGCTAACATGCGCTGCCCAAAGTGCATGCAGGTGAAGGTGCATGGCGAGATTTTCACAAGGAGATTCAGCCCATTTCTCCTTTTTATTGCTGCATGTATTTTCAGACCTTTTGGGTTCTGTGTTATTAATTGAGCTAATCTGTTTCTCAGTCCATTCTACTGCAGCTGAGACTGTATCATGGCCTCTGTGTTCATCCATTGCACACCGATAACAGATACACTGCTGATCGGTCACTACAGTAAACCTCAAGAAGTTTGTCATGAAGAGAGCAGATCTTCTCCTGCAGGTTTCCAGTGGCTTTGACCAGTTTGTGCTTCTTAAAGGCATGAAATTCATAGTGAGGCTGGAGGTGAGTTTCACAGTAAGAGGCCAGACACACCAGACAGGACGTGATGGCTTACCGCTTCCTCTCAGTGCAGAAATCACACGCCATGTCTCCAGATCCAGTGTAACAGTGAGCAGGAGGAGCAGCTTGGAGTCCTGTCTTCTTCAGTTTCTCCACCACTTTAGCCAGCATGGTGTTTTTTCTTAAATCTGGTCTTGGGGTGAAGGTCTCTCTGCACTGGGGACAGCTGCACACGCCAATATTATCATCCTGATTCCAGCTGCTCTTAATACAGGCCATGCAGAAACTGTGTCCACAGGGAATAGTCACTGGATCCTTAAGTAGATCCAGACAGATTGGACAGCTGAACTGATCCAGATCCAGTAAAACCCCACCTTCAGCCATTTTACTGCTCATACTCACACATAGACAGATAGTTAAGTTTAGTTTCTGTGAAACTGCATGACAGTGAGAGTGGGAGTGACATCGTGGTTCTGCCCACAGCTGCAGGAGGAGTGGTTTTGGACTGAGGCCAGGCTATGCAGATAGAGCTGATTCCTATGGAAATATGTCCTCTTAGAGACCAAAGGGCAGATGTATTGAAAGACTGTGTGTGTAGTCATAGCAGGAAAGGCCTGTATAGACATGCATAGTATGTCATACCAGTGTGTCTGTGTACCCCAGTCAGAAATACACAGATAATACATATAATATGAGTATACAGGTATATACACAGATAATACATATAACATGAGTGTACAGGTATATACACAGATAATACATATAATATGAGTGTACAGGTATATACACAGATAATACATATAATATGAGTATACAGGTATATACACAGATAATACATATAATATGAGTGTACAGGTATATACACAGATAATACATATAATATGAGTATACAGGTATATACACAGATAATACATATAATATGAGTATACAGGTATATACACAGATAATACATATAATATGAGTGTACAGGTATATACACAGATAATACATATAATATGAGTATACAGGTATATACACAGATAATACATATAATATGAGTATACAGGTATATACACAGATAATACATATAACATGAGTGTACAGGTATATACACAGATAATACATGTAATATGAGTATGCAGGTATTTGCTCTGCCAAAAAGATGACAAATGTAGAATAATCAGGAAATGTACAAAGGTACCCCCCTAAAATCTCTGGAGGAGTAACATTACTGTCCCAGCTGCTTTCTTTAACTTTAGGATTATTTTCTTGTTTTAATGCAGAGGCCCCTATGCCAGTTATTATGAAGCCTGCATGTCATCAGAAACTTCTCTATGTATCTATCATATGCTTCCTTGCACACAGAAACTGTCTGGGCCAAACAGTGTCGAACTATTTCCGTCACTCTCCGGGTGACGCCCCTGCAGAAATGCAGCTATTCCGGTTTTCACAGAGAGAGAGAGAGAAAGAGACAATAGCTGGACGTATTTAAAGTAACCCACCTCATCATATGCTGTACAAAAAAATAAACAAAAAATGTAACCGTTCCCCGTCACAGGTTCTGGGTAAAAATAATAAAGTAACAAAGTGAAAATAAACCCAAACACAACGCAGTAAGCTTTTCAGCTTTCTCACTTTTCAGCCGTTCAGCTTTCAGGTTTATTTCACTTAATTTGCGTCTCGCCGACTTGCTCTGACATCCGAGACTATGCTTGCAGTTTATTACATTTAATTTAGGCACAGAAATGCCGTGGTGCTGATACAAGCAGTGACAGACCACTCTGCCGTTCAACAAATACAATAATGAGGATTGCTTTGAATTGTGTCACGTTCCGCGTGGCATCCAGTGGCACAGAGCGCAATGCAATGCAATAAAAAAGTTGTGGAATGAAAAGCGTGTTGAGAAACAATACACCCCGTATTGCATTTCCGTCTTTTTCACAGAGCATGAAATCCAATGCAAGATGCGTTTTATTTTTAATTATGGCGTGATAAATGGGCATCGTTATGTAAAAGCAAATTCAGATATGCATTAGCTACATTTCACTATGTGTCACTATGGTGATTGCATTTTATAAAGTCACTGAAAATCTTTCATACAGAGAAAGGCAAACTGCCAGCTAAGTTAGACCTAGCATTGCATTAGCATGGTCTGCCTGTATCTCATCAGCTGTGTTAGGCCCCATCAGCATGGTCTGCCTGTATCTCATCAGCTGTGTTAGGCCCCATCAGCATGGTCTGCCTGTATCTCATCAGCTGTGTTAGGCCCCATTAGCATGGTCTGCCTGTATCTCATCAGCTATGTTAGGCCCCATCTGCATGGTCTGCCTGTATCTCCTCAGCTGTGTTAGGCCCCATCAGCATGGTCTGTCTGTATCTCATCAGCTGTGTTAGGCCCCATCAGCATGGTCTGCCTGTATCTCATCAGCTGTGTTAGGCCCCATCAGCATGGTCTGCCTATATGTCTGGGGCAGAGTGCTGGCGGAATGTTAGAACTGGGATTGGGCAGCAGTAGGTTATTTCAGTTAAGCACATGGTAATTATGTAGAGATAAACGTATAAATGCTAGTGTTGACCCAACCTGTTACTGTGTGCTTGGACAGTGAGCAGAGCGATGGCCAATCAGAATAGCAGCTCAGACCTCCGGTACCAGATGAGGACCAGCCTTGAGTTAGACCCACCCAGCAGTAAGTGATACTTTTGAAATATCTGCTCTCTGCACACACAGCTGACTACATATATTCCATATAGTTTATGTTTATTCCATATAGCCTGCATATGTTCCATATCCCAATATGGATCTACACCTAATGTAAAATTAAACTAAAGATGTCAGATGTTTTTATGCTGTGATAAAGAAATCACTCATCTCAGTCACGTCCGTTATTCACACACACACACACACACACACACACACACGCACACACACACACGCACACACACACACACACACACACACTCATTGGCTAACAAACTCCTTTAAAATTAAATGTCATTGTCGATGTATGAGTCAATTAGGGAGAAACTTCCTCAAAAGCTTGACAAAAAAAGTATTCAAATGAAAACTTTAAAATCAAACTTCACTAATGTAGGCTCTATTATGAAGCACTGAGAAGCACTGAGTCTGATCTTCCCAAAAATGAATGAATCAAAAACATTGTGTGAATCTGTATCATTAATACGTTTTCAAAAACTGCAATCAACGATTTAACAATAATTAATTATTTAACAACAATCAACCCATACTGAATACACTATTTTTTGGTAAAGTTGTGTACATTCGCATTATAGTTTTGTAGAAACACAGCTATAGCTGTCAGTCATAACCAAATCTGTTGCTGTGTATTTTGACAGTAGGTGGCAGCACTGAGCAGATGTGGACAGACAATACTGAAGGCATGCACGTCGCCCTGAGGAAGAGAGTCCTGGCTTTGTCACCCTCCACCTATTCAGCCTGCCTCCACTGGACAAGATTCCGGAATTAATTTTGGCCAGGGTTCCGTTCAGTCCTTAAGCATCTCTGAGTACCAGGGTGAGACGGACATGCCACTTCCTCCTGGCACAGGAAGCAGGTAGCAAAGGACAGGCAGGACACCAGGGGCTCACCTCTCTCTGAGGGTAATATTCCTCAATCAGCCCTGCTGTCCCAGCCTTTAGCCTGGTGACTAGCTTAGCTTGCCAGCCATGTGGAGAAGCTGTTGTAACCTGCAGTAGGCCTGGGTGCACTGATGGAGACCATGGGACCGTGTAGCCCTGCGCTTCCCAAAGAGGTGGGGGGGGTTACCCCTGAGGGGGGGCCGCAGAAAGACAGCAAGGGGTGGGGTGGAGTTGAAAGATAAGGTACAGATGTGTAAGCTTTGGGGGGGTGGCTTAAAAAATGTCCTATTACCAGGCCTGACGGAAAGGGCTTGGGAAGCATTGGTGTACCCAAAAAAATGACACTGCAGATATACAGGCTTGTATCTATTTGGAATGGAGAGGGATGGTGGGTGAGTGAGGTTTCACAACAATATTTTTAATGCTCTTTATATTGCCACATTTATATATATTGTTTGTTTAATTTAACTTCCTTGAGTGGATTGTTATGGTTCATTGAAAAATCTGTACCAGGATGTTAGAGCACTCGCCTGTGAGTAGTTGAGGGTGTATTTAATTGATTAATTATTTGTAAGCTGTAATGAATTGAGACATTCTCAATTCTCAAATTGGATTGGAGACAATGCACCACGGCACACTGAAGAAGGCTTTGCAGCCAAAACGTTTGTATTCAATTGTCTTCCCCTGTTGCACAATAAAGCAATTGAAAATGATAAAGAAACTCTAAGTATTTATCTTGGAGAGAGAAACTAATATATTGTGAGACAGACTGAAATATCACTCACCCCTGTTATTAATATATAACCTGTAAAAGTGCCTTTCATGATGTAAAAGTGAATCTGAGGCAGAGCACCTCACCAGTGTGTTGAGTGCAGTGGCTCAGCTGACTTTCTGCAGCAGGGTTTGTCCTACAACCTCTTCCAGAAACTTTTAAAAACTCCACCTTGAAGACGTCCTCCAGTCGCTCTTTCAGTTCAGAGACAGATTTCCTCACAGCCTCAAAAGAGACGTGTGGACTGACAGTGATGCTGGGTAAGTCTCCAGGTCCAGGAGTGGTACAGAGAGACTGACAGCTCTACAGGCAGGCAGGCAGGCAGGCAGGCAGGCAGGCAGGCAGGCAGGCAGGCAGGCAGGCAGGCAGGCAGGCAGGCAGGCAGGCAGGCAGGCAGGCAGGCAGGCAGGCAGGCAGGCAGGCAGGCAGGCAGGCAGGCAGGCAGGCAGGCAGGCAGGCAGGCAGGCAGGCAGGCAGGCAGGCAGGCAGGCAGGCAGGCAGGCAGGCAGGCAGGCAGGCAGGCAGGCAGGCAGGCAGGCAGGCAGGCAGGCAGGCAGGCAGGCAGGCAGGCAGGCAGGCAGGCAGGCACGCACGCAGGCAGGCAGGCAGGCAGGCAGGCAGGCAGGCAGGCAGGCAGGCAGGCAGGCAGGCAGGCAGGCAGGCAGGCAGGCAGGCAGGCAGGCAGGCAGGCAGGCAGGCAGGCAGGCAGGCAGGCAGGCAGGCAGGCAGGCAGGCAGACAGACAGACAGACAGACAGACAGACAGACAGACAGACAGACAGACAGACAGACAGACAGACAGACAGACAGACAGACAGACAGACAGACAGACAGACAGACAGACAGACAGACAGACAGACAGACAGACAGACAGACAGACAGACAGACAGACAGACAGACAGACAGACAGACAGACAGACAGACAGACAGACAGACAGACAGACAGACAGACAGACAGACAGACAGACAGACAGACAGACAGACAGACAGACAGACAGACAGACAGACAGACAGACAGACAGACAGACAGACAGACAGACAGACAGACAGACAGACAGACAGCGTCAATGCAGATTTCTGTTCACTGCATATTTGCTATTTAATCCCAAAACATTGTAGTGTCAAAATAAAAATAAATAAGGTTAACTGGTTTTTAAGAGACATGAAACACTGAATTATGCCAAAAATAATAATAATATGAGGATTAAAGGCATAGTTGACTTTTTTTTTGTTGGATTATTCAGTTTTAGTGTGTGTTTCTGATTGGCCCAGACAGGTTTTATGTGTGTTTCTGATTGGCCCAGACAGGTTTTATGTGTGATGGATAGTTTCGATATTTACAGATAGTTTACGATATTATAGACACTTCATTCCTGACTTTGCCTCCCGAGCTGTCCACTTGACAGAACTCACTCACAAGGCCCAGCCCCAGATGATGAGGTGGACAGTGGACCCTGAACAGGCCTTCCAGAGTTTGAAGAGGGCCCTGTGCTCCAGCCCAGTATTGGTGACTCCTGACTTCAGCATGGAGATGGTGGTCCTCACTGATGTGTCTGAAGTGGGGGGGGGGGGGGTCGTTCTGTCCCAGGAGAGTAATGGGGAGGAACACCCGATCTGGTACGTCAGTAGGAAGTTACTGCCCCCAGGAGCAGAAGTACTCCACCGAGGAGAAAGAGTGGCTGGAAATCAAGCGGGCACTCGACAGCCTGAGGTATTATTCACTGGGTCTGTGGTTCACCCTTGTGAGCGACCATGTGCCGCTACTGTGGATGACACACACAACATGGAGACCAACGTCAGGGTCACCAAATTAGTTCTTTCACTGCAACAATTTCACCTTTCTGTTGTAGATGGAGAATTGGTGTAAATATTAGTTTTCTGCCGACATTGGAATTTGTGTACAACCTGTTTTGTTGGAGGAACTGTCTGGTGAACTGACCCTGCATGACTGAAGAACTGGCCTGGACTTTTCTGAAACTGGAATGGATTTAACAACTCTGAGAGAGCCATTGCGCTTGTGTTTGTTTGATGCTCTGGTAAATAGCTTAGTGATTCAGGTGTAGGGAGGGAATCAGAGACGAAGAAGTGAAGGTAGACTCCAAAATGGAGTTAGGTTAATTTTTCTGTTTTTGTCTTGTGTTTGTACCAACTTTAATGTTGGTTTATTAAAGCCCCAGCTAAGCGTTGGGTTGGATCTGAGTTGGTGTTGGTATCTCTATCATTGCACACATTTACCACAGCGTTGTTTTCTGCACAAGCTCCCATCACAACATGTAATGTGCAGAGAAGCATCTCTTTAAAGTGCATATTAGCATGTATATGTCTGTGCTGCTGTGCATGTGGATATGTGCCCTGTATTTGGTATTATGTGTGTGGTCTCATCCTCCACTGTCGACTGGGGGGTGTGCCGACCACTTATTATTCAAATGTATATCTCGCATGATCAGCCATGTTCTTAGTCACAGTATATTTGCGATCAAATGGCCAATCTCGGTATTTAACGTGACCAATCAAAAGACTGGAGACATGAGCCACTCTGTGGGTGTGTCCCAATATTCTTCACTCCCCACCTCCTTTCCACTACTCCCCTCTTTCCTGGAAGTATGCAAAACTTCCTGAATGTTTTGAGTATTTTACTTTTGAGTAAAGTGTTTGCATGTACAGTATACAATGTACCTGACATTGCGGTTTGCGTCCAGACATTAATTTGTAACCATTAATATGTAATTAGTATGAAATCAGCAACATTAGATTATGACTGAAAGAAGGGTTTACGGGGCACGGGGAAGAGCAGGTGGTAGTTTAGGGTGGCTTTGAGGGGGCATGGGGAGAATCACCCGACGAAGGGTATTATGGGGGAATGCTGGGAGCAGGGGAGGAGGAGGATCAATAGTTTCGCTTGGGTGGGGGATAGTCAGGCTAGGGAGATGGGCTTATGGGGATTATGGGGAGTACAGTAAAACGGTGGTATTTCCGGAGGTACCGCCGTGGTTGTTGCCGCAGCCGGAAGTGGATTTGGAGCTGTTGAAGGGGGTGGGCGGAGGGGGGGGGGGGGGTGTCTAGACAGGAACAGGTAGGTGATTATATAAAGAAGAAATTTTATGGGCACTTAGAAATATATACTGATGGGTCGAAGGATCCGGTGACGGAGAGGGTAGGGTGTGCATTTGCGGTACCGGAGTTTAGGGTGGCGGTGGGGAGGAGAGTGGAGGATCAGCTGTCAGTATATACGGGAGAAATGGTGGCAATTGTGTTAGCACTGCAGTTGGTGGAGGAGGTGAGACCAGATAGGGTGGTGGTGTGTTCAGACTCCAGTGCTGTGCTGGAAAGTCTGAAGGGAGTCAGGTCTAGAAGTAGGCCGGATCTGATTTGGGAGGTGTTACAGGCGTTGTATAGGTTGAGAAGGATGGGGTTGGAGATTAGGTTTGTGTGGGTGCCGGCGCACGTGGGGGTAGAGGGCAACGAGATGGCTGATGTTTTGGCTAGGAGGGCGGTTGGGAAGGCCGAAGTTGAGGTGGGTGTGAAGATGGGTAGGGCGGAGGCAAATACAATAATTAAGGAGAGGGTTAAACGAATTTGGCAGGAGGGATGGGACCGGGAGGGCAGAGGGAGGTATTTGTATAGGGTTCAGAAGACAGTGGGAAGGATCAGACATGGGGGGAGGTGTAGAAGGGAGGAAATAATAATAACAAGGCTTAGGGTGGGGCATGCGGGTCTGAATGGGGGACTAAGGGTAATAAAAAAACATCCAGATGGGCGGTGCGGGTATTGTAAGGAGGAGGAGACGGTGGAGCATGTGCTAATGAAGTGCGGGAGGTATGGGAAGGAGAGGGAGAGGATGGTAGCATGAATGAGGGAGAGTGGGGTGGAGTTTGAGATGGGGTTTTTATATAGACACTCTGGGGATGGGGGATATAGGCACATATTTAGATTTTTGAGGGAAACAGGTTTATATAAAAGGGTTTAGAGGATTTTGTTTGTGTTTTAATTAATGTACTGTAAGAGTTTATTTTCCATTTGTTTGTATTTGGTGGTAGTTGGGTGGTTTAATTTGTTTTGTAGGATGTTTATTTTGGTTGGTTGGGTTTCATGGGTTGGGTCCCTGGTCCATACTCCAGTTCGGTAGGTGGCGGTAAAGCTCCTAAAGTTGGATGCAAACCGCCATAAAACAATTAAGAAGAAGAAGAAGAAGAAGAAGAAGAAGAAGGTGCATTTTTCGAGTATTGGGACACACTCCGTATCCCATCGTGAGGAAATAAATTTTCTTGCTCGAGCAAGTTCGCTCGTGTCACAGCTCCGTGCTCGCGGGACTGCATTTTTGCACGCGAAACAAAAGCTCCTTCACGTGGATTGGTTCTCTCCTCGCTCGCTTCACATCTGGACATTTACGGATATTGTTCTCTTAATTTCACAGCTCCACGCGCGCGATATTTTTGGAACTAAATAAACGCCAAATAATATCTACTCTCCGCTCAGCCTGGCCTCAGTCCAACACCACTCCTCCTACAGCTGTGGGCAGAACCAGGAAGTCTCTCTCTCACGCAGTTTCAGAGAAACGAAACTTAACTCTGTCAGCGTGAGCGGTAACATGGCTGAAGGTGGAGGTTTTCTGGATGAGGACCAGTTTAGCTGTCCGATCTGTCTGGATCTACTGAAGGATCCGGTGACTATTCCCTGTGGACACAGTTACTGTATGGGCTGTATTAAGGGCTGCTGGGATCAGAATGATCATACTGGTGTCTACAGCTGTCCCCAGTGCAGACAGACCATCACGCCAAGGCCTGTTCTGGGCAGAAACACCATGCTGGCTGTAGTGGTGGAGAAACTGAAGAAGACAGGACTCCAAGCTGCTCCTCCTGCTCACTGTTATGCTGGACCTGGAGACGTGGTGTGTGATTTCTGCACTGGGAGAAAGTGCAAAGCCATCAAGACCTGTCTGGTGTGTTTGGCCTCTTACTGTGAAACTCACCTTCAGCCTCACTATGAATTTCCTCCTCTTAAGAAGCACAAACTGCTCGAAGCCACTGGAAACCTGCAGGAGAAGATCTGCTCTCTTCATGACAAACTGCTGGATGTTTACTGTCGGTCCGATCAGCAGTGTATCTGTTATCTGTGTGTGATGGATGAACACAGCGGCCATAAAACAGTCTCAGCTGCAGCAGAAAGGACTGAGAAACAGGTAAGGACTGAAACTCTTACACAAAACACTCACGCTTTTTTACACTGATGATGACAAATATTATCTTGGATTATTTCCACAATGTGTAGGTTTATGACTTGCTTTTTATTGAATTTGATTAATGTATTTATTGATAGATTATATTTTGAAATGTTTGATAAGTTTGAAAAAGTACAATGCAGTTAATTTGAGGTCTGAACAACAGACAACAACACAGTGATATCCAGCTCTGTAGTCCACAGTAATAAAAGCAGTAAGAGCAGGAAGTGAACCCAAGTCTGCTCTCTGTGACAGCTCTGTTCACACCCCTCACCCCCCTATTCACTCCCTGAATGGGGATCAACACGACTGGAGCAGCTAGTTCACTCACACAGAAGCTTTACCTATAAGACCAGTACACTTTACACACTAGCCTGCTATCAGTGTATAGAAGTGGTATTTAGTTTAATTTGGAATATGGATAGTAGTATCAAGCTATATTTATTTTTTTGTGGACTCTGTCAGACCTATTGTGTTTTCAAATATGTCAAAATGACAAACTATGGGTGACAAAAAAATGTCAATTTGCTCTTAACAAAAAGAAGTACGCTTTTCTCCTGGGTGATGAACACTGAACAGTTGAAAAAGGAGGCCCAAAGACAGGTACAAAGGGACGTAAGGAAAGCCAAGTACCAGTACAAGGCCTAAACAATACAATACAAGGCCCAATACAAGGCCTAAACAATACAATACAAGGCCCAATACAAGGCCTAAACAATACAATACAAGGCCTAAACAATACAATACAAGGCCCAATACAAGGCCTAAACAATACAATACAAGGCCCAGTACAAGGCCTAAACAATACAATACAAGGCCCAATACAAGTAATCAGAGGTGAACACATTCAGGTTGTGGAAGAATATACATATCTGGGGCTTGTTGGACAGCAAGCTGTGCTGGGAACAGATGCATCAACCTGATGTACAAGAAAGGCCAGCAGCTCCTCTTTTTCTAAAGGAAGCTGATGAGATGAATTAATGTGGACTGTACCATCCTTACAATGTTTTATAGATCCTTCATTTAAAGAGTTTTAACGTGCTGTTTTACGTGTTGGTTTGGAAATACAAGTACAGCCAACCTGAACAGACTGGGAAGAATTCTTAAATTCTGTAGCAAAATCATAGGACAGCCACGAAACAGCATGACTGCCCTGTACAAAATTAGGGCATTTAAGAAAGTGGAGATTCTTTTAAATGATTCAACCCACTCCCTGTAGACAGAGTTTAATCTCCTACCCTCAGGCAGACGTCTGTCTGTACCGCTCAGTAAGAATTATACGTCCAAGAGTTAATTTATTCCTCTAGTCATTCCCTTTTTAAATAGCAAATAACCTTTTGGGTCCACTTTTAAAGCTCTTAATGTAATGTAATGTCTCAGAGTTTTGTATTGTATGTACTGGGTTTTTGTTTGCATTATTGACTTTATCTGGCTGCAAAACCTATTTCCCCCTGAGGGATAATAAAGTTTTCTACTTCTGCTATGTAGTTGAACATCTGAATATTGTAATATCATGTGAGAAATATCTGTCCACAGAAGCAACTGCTGGCCACACAGAGTAAATTCCAGCAGAGAATCCAGGAGAGAGAGAAGGAGCTGCAGGATCTGAGACAGGCTGTGCAGTCACTCAAGGTGGGTACTGACCAGAGGAGAAGACAACAGCTGGCTGCTGGAAGAGCCATTTCAGGGCTCAGTCAGGGCTCTCCTCCAGTCAGCCAGTGAGGAGCCCAGTGTTGGGCCACTTTCCAGCCCTGTGGGGCTCAATCCCACTGAGCCACACTGTGGGGAACAGCCTGAGTGAAAGGCCTAGTTAAAATGTAGTGTCACACAACACGAGTGTGGTCAGGTGACCAATTTTGTGGTCCCAGAATTATATAAAGTGCGTTCCACCATATTTAGAATGATCCAAACAGAGACAAAATATATATATATATATATGCAGCAGGAGAATAAATTTTTTTTTTTTTAAAACACACACCAAAGAAATCAATAACTGGACCACATTGCTGGCTCCACTCGAAGCTGAATTATCCCCTTCCTTCTCATACAACTCTTGCAATTCTGCCTACTCCCTCCCTGGAACAGTGGTCTGGGCTGTGTCAGAATCAGAGCCCTATCTACTGTGCCCTGTCTTCTGCGTACAGTGCACTGTGTCAGAATCAGAGCCCTATCTACTGCGCCCTGTCTCCTGCGCACAGTGCACTGTGTCAGAATCAGAGCCCTATCTACTGTGCCCTGTCTCCTGCGTACAGTGCACTGTGTCCGAATCAGAGCCCTATCTACTGCGCCCTGTCTCCTGCGTACAGTGCACTGTGTCCGAATCAGAGCCCTATCTTCTAAGCCCTGTCTCCTGCGTACAGTGCACTGTGTCCGAATCAGAGCCCTATCTACTGTGCCCTGTCTCCTACGTACAGTGCACTGTGTCCGAATCAGAGTCCTATCTACCGCGCCCTGTCTCCTGCGTACAGTGCACTGTGTCCGAATCAGAGCCCTATCAACTGCGCCTTGTCTCATGCGTACAGTGCACTGTGTCCGAATCAGAGCCCTATCTACTGCGCCCTGTCTCCTGCGTACAGTGCACTGTGTCCGAATCAGAGCCCTATCTTCTAAGCCCTGTCTCCTGCGTACAGTGCACTGTGTCCGAATCAGAGCCCTATCTACTAAGCCCTGTCTCCTGCAATACCATTTTCCACCCATCCTGTGTCGTAAGACGTCCCACCAGTGTTGCCATGTCCGAGGTTTTACAGCTAAATTTGGCTACTTTCAAAGTGCAGCCATGGGTAAAAATGAAAAGTCACAACGCACACACTTATTTTACAAAGTAAAAATATGATGATTTCTATTTAAAATACGTTGGTTTCAGTTAAAAATATATTTTGGGCTAGTTTTGAATCGCCATTTGGCTGGAAAGTCTTGCAAGATCTGGCAACCCTGAGCCCCACCCTTGCACTGCCATGTCACGTGTTGTTTTTGTTGTATTTGAAGAAAAACGTCAGCGAAGCTGAGCCTCATCTTTTGAAAACGAAGCTTCACGTCATATTTATGCGACAAAAATGTTTGTGTACTTCTTGAAAAGTGTGCTCCCGAATACCCCGGAAGTAAGTGTGTCATACGGGGGTTTAAAGTATACTATATTTAGAGAAAATTTTGCCTACATAACGACTTTTTCACCGCGTCTACTCAACAAGCCTCCCTAATCATATGGAAGGGAGCTGATTCAGACACAGCCCCAGTGTACTCAACAAGCCTACCTAATAGTATGGAAAGGTGCTGATTCAGACACAGCCCCAGTGTACTCAACAAGCCTACCTAATAGTATGGAAGGGTGCTGATTGGGACACAGCCCTGGGGTTCATTCCAATCGCTTATTTTATCCATCTTCGTCTCCTCGGTCCTTGCCTGACCCGGAAATCCATCGAGGTTCGCCATCTTTAAGGACATTCCAAACCGCTAAATGCTCCTCGGAGGAGAGAGGAGTGGGGAACGAGGAGGCTACCGGAGGATGCTTCAGTGAGGAAGCATGAATGTAGCCATTTCCGGAAGCCTTTTCTCGGAACGTGCGACGTGTATAAATGATCCACCTCTCCAGATCTGCCACGTGACAGGTACACCCCTACACAAACCCAATTTACCATTCCTTTCCATTTATTATAATGCGCTTTAATCCATAATGACACTCATTGTTTATGACGAACAAAAGCCATGTTTATTCATGAAAAAAGAGGCTAAAAAGCATTATGGTTACATGCGTAACCTTTTCTCACGTCCTTTCCTCGCTCCTTAGCTCCGCACAACGGAGGACGCGAGGAAAGGATTCAAGGATCAGATACGAGGACGGAGGAATTGAGGCAACATGCATTAGGCAAATGGAACGTCCTTGCTCATATTATGCTTACGTGCTTAACTATAATTATTTTTAGCCTCTATCATTAATAAAGGTGGCTTTTGTTAGTTATAGAGAATGAGTTTCATTATTGATTAGCGCTTTATAATAAATGGAAAGGAATGGTAAAAAAAGATTTGTGTAGGGGTGTACCCACAACGTGGCAGATGTGGAGAGTGGTGGATATTTTGTACACGTCATGCGTTCCGAGAAAAGGCTTCCGCAAAGGCTACACTTGTGCTTCCTCACTGAAGCATCCTCTGGGAGCCTCCTCGTTCCCCACTCCTCGCTTCTCCGAGGAGCATTTAGCGGTTTGGAATTACATTTACATTACATTACATTATAGTCATTTAGCAGATACTCTTATCCAGAGCGACGTACATAGTGCATTTCCAAACTAGGAACAAGTGCGTTTAAAAAAAACCCTAAACGGTAAATACGAATTAAAGTACCAGGCGCAGTCAGTATGATTGGGAATTCTTCTTCTTTTTTTTGGGGGGGGGGTAACCACACAACCACACAACCACATAATCAAGGGAGGTCACAAGGTAGGGAGGGATGGAGAGGTACAAGTATTTGCATGTACAGTATACAATGTACCTGCCATTGCGGTTTGTGTCGAGACATTAATTAATATGTAACCATTAATATGTAATTAAGATGTAATCAGCAACATTATATTAAAACACAAAGATCCATTTCCGGGAGGAGAGGAGGTTGTAGTGGAGGAAAGGAGGATGCATTTTTCGAGTATTGGGACGCACCCCTGGACTGTGTCCGAATACGACCCCTGTTCCCTGTCTACTATGTGCCTTGTCCCCTCACTTTGTAAGCAGTGTGCAAAAGAAATCCCGCAAAACTCTTTCCAAACTAGTGAGGAAGTAGTTTATAATATTTTTTTATTTTTTTATTGAGAATATCAATCAGTTAACATATGACGATTGTTACAAAGTGTAGATTATGAATGAAGATAGAATTCACAAAAATAAAAAAGAGTAGTTTGTAATATGACTCTAGCTTATACCATAGATATGCATATACGCTCTGTGGGCCTCATTCATGAAGCGTTCCTAAATCTACGCGTACATTTATGTCCGAAAGGAGTTGCTATGAAAAATTTACGCCGGATTCACCAAAGCGTGTGGAAAAGATAGATTTTTTCATATTCATGTACGAAGCATGTCCAAGTTATTTTGTGATTAGCATAAATCCACGCCCATAAATTGCCTTATATGGAGGCTGTCACTTCCATTTAAAGATCGATACCTAGTCAAAATGGCCCAGAAAACGCAAAGGAAATAATTATTCTGACACTGAAATTGAAGTTTTATTAGCAGATGTTCAATCAAGGAAAAAAATTGCTCAATATGGTCAGTACCGGTGTCATGAACTGGGAAAGTAAAGGCCTAGCAGGAGATAACATGTACCATCAATGCAGGATCACCCCTCACACAAACTGTTAAAGTAGTAAAATAAAATAAATAAATAGTCCAACAATTCTTTTTTAGAAAAGTCCAACTTTTAATTGAAGGAAATTTATTATGAGAAAAAAGAATCCCTCATCAAGAAATAATTATTTTTAACAAAACCACACGTGCCACAATTATTGGCACCCCTGCATTTATATATAGAATAAAGTAATATTTTTTATATTTGGTGACATATCCTTTGCATCCCATCGGATTTTGTGATCAGACATGTGCAGTAGTGTTTTCAGTTAGTTTAGCAACTAAAGTTGCATCATGACGCGCGTCTGACCGGCGCCAGCCGGATTTAAAGTTGGTTTTCGTTGTATAGTCAAAACCATAACGGGTTGTAAGTAGTAGCACTGGGTCCTGACAACCAAGGCATATATAATCTGGAAAAGAAAAGGGAGACTTTTGATTTTGTCCGTCTGATAATGACCCGTTTAGCGAACTGTTTTGTAAAAACTCCATTGACCGCCAGTCATTCAATGAGCGCCTGTTGTCTGTCTAATAAGTTCCAAGTGCGGATGTTCCAGCCCGAAGTTGGACCTCTTGCTCCGCCTACCCTCTTTGCACGAATTTAATTTGTTATGGTTGGACTCGACTGTGGAACTAGTGCGAGTTTGTCTGGTCTGTATAGAGCATTTGACTGAGCGGAAGATAAAAATAAGATGGGACCAGATAATTACGGGAATGGGAGAAACAGTCACTGAATGAAGCGGTTAAAAGTAATGCGTTGTTTGCGATGTTTTAGTAGCGTTTTCATAGATTAGCGGAGCCGCGTTTAGCGTCCCGATCAGATGTGCGCCCCTGGTTAGACTGCTACAACGGCGTAGATGAGAAGATAATGGGAATCATATGTCGGAAAGAGAAGAAATTCCATCTGTGTGTTTTTAGCCTGTTTGAGGACAAAAGCACTCTATAGCCATGTGGTGTTGTGTGTGAAAATATGTTAAGGACAGAGATTTGGCCTGCCCTGATAACGTCAGATGGTGGCACTGTGGCACTGTTCGTATGCTGTTTTTTACGACAGTCCAAGCGTTATTTCCAGAATCATTAAATCCTGGGACATCCTTTGACGTCATAAACTTCAAGCCAGATGGTCCCAGCAGACTTTACAGCACCGAAGTTCTGGTTTATAACGTCCTAGAGTCATTACCGGCTTCCACCCCCGATGGTATGTTTCCAGGTGCCCTGGGATCTCAATTCCAGTCTTACAAAACCAACACACGACTGCCTTTTTAGGCTATGGCCTAATGTGGATCCGTGGCTGTGTCACATACAGCCCTCCTCTCTCTGTGCTCCTAACAGCGCTCTGCACAGACAGTCCTCCTCTGTCTGTGTCTCCTAACAGCGCTCTGCACATACAACCCTCCTCTCTCTGTGTCTCCTAACAGCGCTCTGCACAGTGGAGGACAGCGAGAGGATCTTTATTGAGTTGATCTGCTCCATTGAGAAAAGGCGCTCTGAGTTGAAAGAGCTGATCAGAGATCAGGAGAAGGCTGAAGTGAGTCAGGCTGAAGGACTTCTGGAGCGACTGGAGCAGGAGATTGCTGAGCTGAGGAGGAGAGATGCTGAGATGGAGCAGCTTTCACACACAGAGGATCACATCCATTTCCTCCAGGTAACATCACTGGCTCTCTGACGGTCTGCACTATGTACATACATGTTGAGGTGTGTTCCTCATTTACAAATATCTGCTCCTTGCATCTGCACAGGAATCTGTATTGAGACTGTTGTCTGTCTGTCTGTCTGTAGAGCTGTCAGTCTCTCTGTGCAGCTCCTGGGCCTGGAGACTTACCCAGCATCACTGTCAGTCCACAAATCTCTTTTGAGGCTGTGAGGAATTCTGTCTCTGAACTGAAAGAGCGACTGGAGGACGTCTTCAAGAAGGAATTTGTCAAAATCTCTCAAACAGGTTAGAACTGCTGAAACAACTTTTTCCCAATGATTTTTTTCATTAAAAATAAGAATTGTTCATCTTTTGTGAATAGAAGTACAGTGTTGTTGATACTTTGTGTAGCCGTGAGTCTGACAGGAGTGAGCAGAGACTGTTCCTCCATCACCCAACCGTAGCAACTTATTTTATCCCTACAGGAACCCGCCTGCCACAGTACAACACCAGACACGGTAATTAAGAATTTATAAAAGGTTTACAGATGACAACCCAGTCAGAACCAGACCCACGCTGGGTTTAAAAATATTTAAATTGGGCAAAAAGTGAAGAATGATAACTTGTCAATAAAACAGGGGTCATAGCTGGGGCTTGTTTAAGTTGAGCAATTTTTGTAATCTGAAGAAACCTACTATAATGTATATTCAGGTTTTTTCTAATGCATATACCTTTTAAATGTCACTTTATTTCCTGTTATAACAGTTAATAGCAGCACAAAGGTTTTAGTGTTTCTGCATCTTATAGCTGATCCTGTGCAGTAAAGCAGTCTGCACTGCTGTAAAACAGCAGCAGAGATTTGTGAGATGGGCGGAGAGATGCAGCATTCCTGGGGAGTGGAATCTCTTCTCATTATTCCCTTTGATTGAGATGAAAGCACATTTAGGTCTTCCTCATGCTTTCACATGGCTGTCTGATGCTTCTTTACATAAATATGTCATCCTGCAACTTCCAGTGACATCACTGTGAGAAACGTTGGTGACTCTACTGTACGACACGTATCTCTGGCCCTGTGAAAACTCGTATTTTTCTGCCACATATAGCCAAGTTATTTACAAATGCAATATGTCACATTTGATCACTTTAGTCTAAAAGTAAGAATTTGGGATATGGGTGAGATTTGTGATATGAATTGCATCTGGAGGTAGTTTGGGCTGGGTTCCGCTGGTATCGGATCTGAATGTAAACGCTTGAGTGTGTGTCTTCTCCTGTCAGCCTTCTACTGACAAAAAACATCCCATAATAAGTGTGTGGGAGTGTGTATTGGATATGAGTGTAAACAGGGCCTCTGCTACCTGCCCTCTCTGCTCGCCATGGCAACCAGGGAAATTTCCAACTGCCAAAAACTACTGAACCTTCAGCTTCACCAAGATGATATGTGATATTAATCAAACTTTATATTTAATATTTACATTATTTCGGAATGAGCTGCAGTTTCATTTACATGCACTTTATTTATTAAAATAGATTTAAAATTCTAGAGGAATTATGATATGAAGGTTATCTTTAGGAGCTCATCTTTCTTGTGATCTCTCTCTACAGTGGAAGACGTCCATATTCTAGAGCCCAGGACCAGAGAGGACTTCTTACAATGTGAGTCTGTATTTAAACATTAATTAAAACAATGAAGCAACATGAGAATATGAGGTAAGACGAAGAAAAATATTATTGAAAATATTGTGGCGGCCTTGAGATTACCAACTGGCCAGCTAGGACCGGGTAGTGAGCCGCTACCTGGTCGATGTGTACATAAATGTAAATAACGTGCTGTGTGTTCTAATTGTGTCGTTAGCTTGTTAGCCGCGTCTTGTGTCAACTGTTTTGTTTTAAACGTAACTGTCATTTGTAACTGTGTGGCTGTGATTGGCTAGGAATCTGTAAGTGTGTGCGCCAATCACAGCCAATTAGTTCCTTTATCATGCAGTATCTGAAGCGATTCGTTGTTAGTGAAAAAGTGTTTTAGGGCTAAGAACATTGTTTTAGGGCTCTTTTCAGAGCTGGTAAGGTAGCGCTAATAAAACGAAGCTCAGCTTGAGCGATTCGGAACTGCAAGCCGCTGTCTCCCTCCCTCATTCTCCGCGCTCGCTACATTGGTGTCCGGAAGTGGGATGGAACGAGCCCTGCTGAAGGAGATAGGGGAACAGCTGACCCGCAGGAAGGCAAGGAGAGCCGGGGCTATGACCAGCTCCGAGTGGCAGATTCCCGCGGTGCGAGTGTCCAGGCGACCGGACGGCTTCAGCGGCAGACGGGAGAATCCGGCGTCGGTAAATCGCGACGGCCCGCTCGCGAAACCGACAATGCAGCTGAAGCTACCGCGTTTTAACGGAACTGCGTCACTAGAGTCGTACCTAGCGCAGCTAGAGCTAGCAGCTCAGCTGGGTGGCTGGATGCCGGAGCAGACAGCGGGACACCTGGCACTCGCCCTGAAGGGCCCAGCGCTGGAGGCGATTCTGGACCTGCCGCCGGCGGAGCGACAAGACCTGCAGGCTCTGACCGCAGCACTCCAACGGCGGTTCACCCAGCACCGCTCCGCCGAAGCAAGCCGGGAAAAACAGCTGAGCCGCTATAGCTATGAGGAGGAGAGCTGGGGGAAAGTGGTGGCCGACGTGCAGCAGCGCAGGAGAAGCTAGCGCTGCATGCATTCCTGCGAGCCCTCACGCCAGAGCGGCTACGTGACCACGTTAGCCTAGCCCAACCCAACCGGGTTCCATAAGCAAGGCTCTAATGATGACAACTCGGGCGGAAGACACCCTAGAAATCTGGCTCACTCCACAACCAACCCGCCAGCACCTCAGAGTGGTCGACGGCGAGGAGGTCCGCTGGACACGCACGCCACTACAACGGCCAGCGAGGCTGCAAGACCGGATCGACGAGCCGGGCCATATCGCACGCGACTGCCCAGCTCCAGCACAAAAGCCGCCAAAAGTAACGGGACTGAGCTGCGAGAGTCCCAGGAAGCACACTGCATGCTGGCTGGAGGCGGGGCAGAAACCTGAGCGGTCGGCGGTGTTGGCAGAGAGCCCTCGGGAGGAGTACTACCACCGGCTGCGGGACCGCCACCTTTGCCCGCACGGCCCAGGCTTCCGCCGGCTTTAAGCAGAAGCGGTGGGTTTATTGCCCCAGCGGAAGAGCAGGTATGGGTTTATTGCCCTGAGCGAAAGAAGGGCCTGTCGCCCAAGCTGCGAGCGAGCTGGCGGGGGCCTGGGGAAGTTGTAAAACCGCTTTCTGAGGTGGTTTATCGCATCAGGATGCCAGGCCGAGGGCGCCTGGCGGTGCTGCACCAAGACCGGCTCGCACCCGACAGGCCCCTGGCAACCCCTGATGCAGCTGAGCCGAAGGTAAGACACCGTGTTACCCAGTGAGCCTGAGCCCAGCAACACTCCGCTGAGTACCGGGAGACCTAAACGACACCGGCGGCCCCCAGGCCACTTGCGGGACTTTGATGCGAGTTGTGGGTGGACTGCGGGGTAGTCGGGGACTTGTGACCCCTTGGGTGGGGGTAATGTGGCGGCCTGGAGATTACCAACTGGCCAGCTAGGACCGGGTAGTGAGCCGCTACCTGGTCGATGTGTACATAAATGTAAATAGCGTGCTGTGTGTTCTAATTGTGTCGTTAGCCTGTTAGCCGCGTCTTGTGTCAACTGTTTTGTTTTAAACTTAACTGTCCATTTTAACTGTTGTGTGGCTGTGATTGGCTATGAATCTAAGTGTGCGCCAATCACAGCCGACTAGTTCCTTTATAAAGCGGTATCTGAAGCGATTCGGTGTTAGTGAAAGAGTGTTTTAGAGCTGAGAATATTAATTAAAACGGCTCTTTTCAGAGCTGGTAAGGTAGCGCTATTAAAACTCAGCTCAGCTGGAGCGATTCGGAACTACAAGCCGCTGTCTCCCTCCCTCATTCTCCGCGCTCGCTACAGTATTTTCTATATTCATGACATACTTGTTTTGGGGACGCATCTGGAGACTTGACAGTATATGCAGAGAAGCTGGAAAAGGCAGGTCCAGGATATCAAGGTGGAAATGGCTTCTTCCACAGGTTTCCTTTAGAGGACGGGTGTTGATTTTAAACAGCCTGGTAGCATTAGCATTGTGGCATAGGTTAGCGGTGCTGTCTCTGGTGCAGTTTTTCTGCTCAGGGCAGTGGTGCTGTATTTGCCCTTGGTTGGGGCAGTACTGTTCTGGTAAATGGACTGCACTTATATAGCGCCTTTATCCAAAGCGCTTTACAATGGCCTCTCACACACCAATGGCTAGCCTGCTCATTGGGAGCAATTTGGGGTCAGTGTCTTGCCCAAGGACACTTCCACATGTGGACAGGAGGAGCCGGGAATCGAACCGCCAACCCTGCGATCAGCGGACTCCCCACTCCACCTCCTGAGCCACAGCCGCCCCAATGGTGCTGTATTTAACTCTCCCCGCAGTTGGATTGGCGCATGAACGCGGCTGCGGTTACAGATGATTGGCCGTTCCTAATTGGGGAGGGAATTGGACATGCTCAGCCCCACATTGAGGGGGTTATAATAATAACATAAGAAAGGATTAAAATATGAAATTAAAATGTTTGTAAAATATGCAAGTTTATTATAATGATCACTGAGCTCTTCTCTCTCTTCTCCTCTATCAGATTCCTGTCGGCTCACACTGGACCCCAACACAGTGAATCAACACCTCCGTCTGTCTGAGGGGAACAGAGAGGTGACCTGGGTGGAAGAGATCCAGTCATATCCTGATCATCCAGAGAGATTTGACTACTGGGACCAAGTGCTGTGCAGTGAGGGTCTGTCTGGACGCTGTTACTGGGAGGCTGAGAGGAGAGGGGATGGTGGGGTTGATATAGCAGTCTCATATAAAGAGATCAGCAGGAAAGGATGGGATGATGACTGTCGTCTGGGATGTAATGAGAAATCTTGGAGTTTGGACTGCTCTCCCTCCAGTTACTCTTTCTTCCACAATAATGAGGAAACTGAGATCCCTGTTCCCTCCTCCTCCAGAATAGGAGTGTACCTGGATCACAGGGCAGGAACTCTGTCCTTCTACAGCGTCTCTGACACAATGACCCTCCTGCACAGAGTCCAGACCACATTCACTCAGCCCCTCTATCCTGGGTTTGGGGTTTATACTGTTGGATCTTCTGTAAAACTAATCTTGGATGAGGCAGAGAGTGAAGGGAAGATCAGCTGTAATTAAAGAGAGAAAAGCACTCAAATGAGACAGAAAAACAAAGAAAATTTAAATAGATAAAACTTGTTGTTTTTCTAAATATTTGTCACAATATTTAACCCTTGTGTTGCTCTCAGGTCAAAACTGACCCTTTTCTGAGGTCAACAGCAGTAAAAATCCCCTAAATGTAATTTTCTCAGCATTCAATTTGATGGCTTTTCCTGGAGTGACCCTACAGTTAAAAAAGGTAAATATTGCACTTTTGTACATTTTCATAAAAGTGTTACATCATCCAGGTACAAAGATTGTTTTATGAGTCTTATGAACCCTGCAGTTATGAAATCATATGTCATCATAATTAAGTGCCACGCATCTATTACAGCAAAAAGATCAGTTATGATTGTTTTCTAGTAAAAATGAGTGGTGTAGACTGAAGAAATCCAGTCTGTCTGGACTGTGAGGTAGGAAAGCACAATTATTGACTGGTTTAGTGAAGAATGACGGGTTATTTCATTATAATTCAGTGAAGAGGCTTATCACAGGGGGTCTGGTGAGGGGGGTCATTTTTGACCCTGTGGACACGGGGTGCAGATATAATATGAAGGCAACACAAGGGTTAAACAGCCACTCTTATGCACGTGTCCAATATTATGTACGAGTGCACAGTAAAATCTACATTTTCAAAAGTGTTCATTCAGTTCTAACAGAAATAAAATGTCCTCTAATTTGATTTAACATTAAAATTTTCCAAACTGAATTCATAAATGGGTAAATAAAATATGACTGTTTTTAAAATGTATTCATTCAAGTGGTATAATCACACTTTTCTGAGTTTTTGGGGGATCTGTTGCAGAAATTGGAAATGTACAGATTTTGATATGAAACTGAAAATTACTGAAATCAAATTCCATAAATTAATAAAATATGCAGAAAATGGAACAAATGTATTTATTTTTTAGTCACAATATTAATCTCATGAGTTGTGAGTGATCCAGCAGAACCTCTGGTGCCGGTCCAGGTGTGTCCCTCATTAACTGTTTCCATGGCAACACATCCTAATAACAGTCTCCCTTTGGGAGGAGTGATCTGAGCTGATATTTAATCACACGTCAGAAAACACAGGAATCTATGAACAAACCTGCTTTTAGCCGTGTGTAACTTTCACCCCGATTGCTCTTATTATTAGTGTTTGTGCTTTTGTTTTGGCCGGTGTGGGTTCAGACTTTTGTTCCATCCAAGCAGTTACACCTGATTCTACTAACTAACCACTAGAGTCTTTGCTAAGGGCCTTTATTAGTAGAATCAGGCGTGTTACTGCTTGGTTGGAACAAAAACCTGCACCCACACCGGCCCTTACTGGATAAGATTGAGGCCCCCTGGTCTAAGGGGAAATTGAGAGGTGCGGTGCACTGGACGGCATATTTTGCTGTAACTTCTCCAATAGAAGCAAGCGGTTACGTCTGTTTGATATCATAGAGTTCAGCGCTTTGTCCACTCACACGGGTGTCTGCATCTCTCAGTGCCATTATAGTTTAGTTTACCTTCAGTTCTGGGCTGTGTCCGAATCAGAGCCCTATCTACTGCGCCCTGTCTCCTGCGTACAGTGCACTGTGTCCGAATCAGAGCCCTATATACTGCACCCTGTCTCCTGCGTCCAGTGCACTGTGTCCGAATCAGAGCCCTATATACTGCACCCTGTCTCCTGCGTCCAGTGCACTGTGTCTGAATCAGAGCCCTATCTACTGCGCCCTGTCTCCTGCATACAGTGCACTGTGTCTGAATCAGAGCCCTATCTACTGCGCCCTGTCTCCTGCGTGCAGTGCACTGGCAAAAGTGTGCTGTTTAATCTGCACTGTTTAGCAGTCCGTGAAAAATATTCGCCTTACTATTTTCCAATTGTACTGTGGAAGTGTCATAAGCAGGTCAATAGACGACTCATCTGTGTTGCCATATCCGCGGTTTTACAGCTAAATTGGGACTCGCGGGTAAAAATTAAAAGTTGCAAAGCACAAACTTATTTGAATAATAAAAATAAGATTACTTCTATTTGAAATACGTTGGTTTTAGTTAACAATATATTTTGGCTAATTTTGAGTTGCCATTTGGCTGGAATGTCTTGCAAGATCTGGCGCCTCTGCGCTGCCATGTCATGTGTTGTTTTTGTTGTATTTGAAGGAAAACGTCAGTGATGCTGCACCACATTTTTATAAAAGCTTTTGGTCATATTTATGTCACCAAAATGTACTCAGCGAAACACCGGAAGTAAGTGTGTCATCCGGGTGTTTCAACTATACTGCAATTTGAAAAATGTTTGCCTACTCAACGACTTTCTTGTCCTGTCGACTCACCAAGGCTACTCAATAGTGTGGAAGAGTGTTGATTCGGACACGGCCCTGGGGTGCATCCCAATATTCTTCACTCCCCACCTCCTTTCCTCCACTACCCCACTACCACTCCTCTCCTACACGGAAGTATGCAAGACTGCCTCAACGTTTCCAGTACAAGTATTTGTATTTGCCTATTCTGGATATGTACCTGACATTGTGGTTTGCGTTAAGACATTAATTAATATGTAACCATTAATACGTAATTAAGATGTAATCAGCAACATTAGATTAAAACACAATCAATTTCCGGTGCGCGGAGGAGAGGAGGATGCATTTTTCAACTATTGGGACGCACCCCCGTGAGATTATTATTGGGCCTTCTGTCCCTTCTTAATGATGTCACACTTTGTAATCCTGAGACTAACACTGATGTTCTCCCCTTCTGTGCATCACTCTGGATAAGATCATCTGCTCACTGATTGTAATGTAATGTCATTTTAAAGTAGTTTGGCTAACATTAGGTGTGCAAGAACAGGCAGGGCAGTAACTAGCTACCCCTTGCAATATACTACACTATACCAGCCTATGCAATAACAGTACATGGGGGAGTGGCTGACTGTTACTTAAACACAAAATACACACAAGGTATGAACACTCATTCACTCCTGCAGGCATGAGGCTTTACACTTCTGCATTTTGTATCTTAAAAAATATTTATATTGTGTATTATGATTGTTTAAGGTATGGAAATGGCAACCAAATAAAAATTTTCTTCTGAAAATGATGATAAAGTTTCACTTGACTTGATATTAGTGCCACTGACAGGGAATCAGGTGCAGCAGGAACGTGGCTGGACTCCACTGGACAGGCCAGTCTGTCAAACAGCACTTTTAAACATTTAAACCAGGAGTAAATACCACTGTTTTTGTAACCCAATCTTAGCACTGCTCTCTAGTGCAAGAAAGAGTTTAACAAGAACATATTAAGGAATAAAGATAATGGGTAACCATAAACCATAAAGTAGATATGTGCAGATGTTGACATCTTAGAAAGACACTTTTCCCTGATCATTGCTGAACTGCCGAGGCTGTCAACTGTGTATGACAGCGACCCCCATGTGGCCATGAAGAGAAGTGCATGACAACGCAAGGTTTTTTTTATTTCTATTTGTGGGGAAGAAGGCTTTGTCCCAGTGGCAGCTAGAGGCTTAACCCTCAGATTATCTTGACATTTTATGACGCCCAATTGACTAATCTTTTATCCCTAAAAATGAAAAATAACATTAAAAAAAACTCACTTCTCATTTTAGAGCCGAGGTAAGTGGACGTCTGTGAAGTTTAAAATACAGCTATGCCACAAATGACCCCATACAACACTTTTGCCAGGGTCAGAACTTTGAACCTAATTATGGCTGCAACTGGCAGCCAGTGGAGTGACCTCAACAGGGGGCTGACGTGAAAATTTCGGGAGGTTGAACACAAGCCGGGCAGCTGCGTTCTGGATCAGTTGAAGAGGCAGGATGGCGCAGGCTGGTAGGCTTGCGAGCAGGGAGTTACAGTAGTCCAGGCGTGAGGTGACCATAGTCTGGACCAGAAGCTGGGTGCGGTAGGTGGTCAGGTACGGTCAATTCAATGACATCACATAGTTCACATCGTCCGTGCTCATATCAGAGAAAAAGCTGAAAATTGTTCAACATTTTCAGAAATTCTAAAACATTAGCCTAAAAGTTCATTACAGTGGACTACCCCTTTCATTTAATTTAATAATTTCTCTCTAATTACAGCTGATCTTCACTCTCTGCATCATCCCAGATCACACAGTTTTACAGAGGATTTAGTATAAACCCCAAACCCAGGATAGAGGGGCTGAGTGAATGTGGTCTGGACTCTGCAGGAGGGTCAATGTGTCAGAGACGCTGTAGAAGGACAGAGTTCCTGCCCTGTGATCCAGGTACACTCCTATTTTTAGAGGAAGAGGGAACAGGGATGTCAGTGTCCTCATTATTGTGCAAGAAGGAGTCACTGAAGGGAGAGCAGTACAAACTCCAGGACTAATTATTCTGTCCCAGACCACACTCTCCACACCCTCCTTTCCTGCTGATCTCTTTATGGATTGTTTTTGCAGTTCTGTGGCAAAGCCCTTCCCATTCGGCTCCATTGCTCACTAAAGAGGCTTTTGCTCCCAGGTAGTTTTTTGTCATATCTTCCACCCTGCAGGCCTTGGACAGTTTGTGAGATGGGAGTACAGGAGTTAACAGATGTAGCTGACTGGTTAAGAACACAAATACTTATTTATTCTACCACTACGGTGTGATAGACGTTTGCGTTTATCACACCGTAATTAAAAATAAAACGCATTGCATTGGATTTCATGTTCTGTGAAAAATACCGATACACAAAATGGGGTGCATTGTTTTTCAATACCAGTACGCAGTTTTCATGCCACAATTAAATGTAGTACTGACCTCGGAATGTAATCCACATACCCATTGCATTTCGCTCTGTGACCATAGAGCGTTGCTCTCAATGTGACAAAATGCTAAGTAATTGTCGTTATTGTATTTATTGTGGCCTATAATTGATTTAAACGTCTGCATGTGGTTTTTGTGGCACAATTAAATGTACACTTGTGAATGTAATTGATGTGCCCACTGGATGCCACACAATTCAAAGCAATCCTCATGATTGCATTTATTGAACGGCAGAGTGGTCTGTCACTGCTTGTATCAGCACCACGGCATTTCTGTGCCTAAATGAAATGTAATAAATTGCAATCCTAGTCTCGGATGTCAGAGCAAGTCGGCGAGACGCAAATTAAGTAAAATAAATAATTACATTACACAGGGGTAGGTCCGTACATTGATAGGAACTAGGAAGTACAACACAGCTAAAATAAGGAGAGCACTCCATGCAATTTGAATTATCATTTTCATTTAGGTGTCTTATCTACTAGCTAGCTAGCTGAACAAATAAAAGATTTCATAGGAGACATCGGTAGCAGTGAGAATAGCTGTCAAATGTATTTAATTGGCTACAATACTTCACATGGTTGAGTTTGTTTTACATAATCTTTTCCATGAGGGGCGAAAGAGTTATGTAGCTACTGTGTACGGACCTACCCCCGTGTAATGTAATCTAGCTAGCTAGCTACATGCAATCTGATAGGAGCTTTGTGCAATGACTGTTTAAAAAACTTGCCATCGCAAGATTAGCGTGGGGTTAACTTTACAACCTAAATAAACTCAAAACTCGGTTGTTTTAATTAAATTTACCATGAATCCACTTCTTAAAGATAATGTGCAGGTTTGGCCACTTGATCTAAAAGTGGCGCTGATGAGCCGACACACACCCAGTCACCGTGTTATGTAGCACCAAAGAAGAAGAAGTTTATTTTACGAATCGCAAGTTAAGCGTGTGAATCGACACGGTGAAAAACAGCGGAAAATTCGTCTCAAAATTCTGTCCGTAAATCCAAGCAGATCAAGCGTGTCTTTCGATCGGCAAATGTAGATTCGCCAGTTCGCAAGCCAAGCTTTTGATTTGTACATGTGAACATTGGAAACATATTGTGGCGATCCGGGGCGATTGCGAGTAACGGGGATCATTGTGCATGTCAACTGTTGTGTTCAAATGTAATGACGTGTACAGTAGCAATTGGCAGTTGACCTTTGAATGACCAGCAGGTGTTCAACCAGGTCCGCGCTAGAGACCGTTTGTTGATTGACGTATGACAGAGTGAATTACGTGTGATTGGTTGGGGTGAACTGCAGGGCACCTATCAAGGGCTGCCTTTGTTAAGCAGGTTTATTTGCATAGAGGGGCTATAAAGCTGGCTACGATCCAGCAAGCGATGTCTATTCTAACTGTTAACTGGAGAAGAAGGAACTAAGAGATTGTGCTCTCACTCAATAAACTATTTGCAACAAGAATACCTGACTCCGACTCCATGGCTCGCCACAATGATGTCAGAAGCGGGATGATCTGGGAACAGATCCGCGACCTAGAGCGTCAGGTGACCAAGCAGATGGACGTTATCGCAGGAGCGTCTGCGAAGCGGTCCACGAATAGACCCGGAGGAAAACCCGAAGGAGCCAGCGCAACAAGACCGGAGCGAGAGAGGCCGAGTACAGACCAGGCGGAGGTGCCCGCGCTGGTGGCTGACCCCGCGGCCGGAAATGAAGCGCAAGTAGGTCGGCCGGAAGCCAACGAGGTCGCCTCTGCTTCCAGGCCGAGCCAGACAGCGGCGCCGGCGCGGCGACCGACTACACCGATAAAGGCGGTGATTAAGCTACCCCGTTACACGGGAAAGGGTGAGCTAGAGTCGTACCAAAGCCAGGTACGATTCGCGGCTAGCTACAATGGCTGGGACGAGAGCCAGACGGCCACCCACTTAGCGTTAGCCCTGGAGGGCGAGGCCTGTCAGGTGCTGCTAGACCTGGACAGCGCCGAACCACTGACGCTACCGGCACTGATGACAGCGCTGGAACGTCGGTTCGGACAGCGGCAATTCCTAGAGGTGAGCCGGGAGAAGCTCGCCAAGCGACGGCGGACCGGAGCAGAGAGCCTCAGCGTCCTCGCCGCCGACATCAGGCTGTTAGCCCGCCGCGGCTACCCTCAACTCGATAACGCAGGCCAGCAGGAGCTAGCCTGCCAGACCTTCACACAGGCCCTCACTCCGGAGCGCCTACAACAACAGGTCCGCATTGCTAAACCGGAGTCCCTGGACGCAGCGCTTCGTGAGGCCGAGCGACTGGAGCTCATCTTGGGCACCACGCCAAACGGGACCCCGGCTAACAAGCCCCGGGTCCGAGCTGCCGACTGCGAGGACGGCGGAGAGGCGAGATGGGTGCAACGGAACCAAAACCGACCGCGGCAGCGACCGGAACGGGAGCGACGCTGCTTCCGGTGCAACGAACCGGGGCATTTTGCACGCGACTGCACTGCCCCTGCGCCAAAAGCGAGAGCTCCACAGCCGACGGGAAACGACGACGGGACGGCCCAATGAGGAGACCGCCGCCCCATGCTACACTCCTCCTCAACCAGACCCGGGCCCAGACCAGCACTCACGCGTCCAGGCTGCCCATCCTAGCGAAAGCAAAAATTCCAAGAGCAAAAGTTCCGTTTGATGTTCTTTTAAGAGCAGAGGAACAGGCCCACGAGGCCGAGCCCCGTATTGGCAGACTGGGGACGAAGACCGGGCTGTACTTGCCTTGCAGTTTGGACGGACAAGCCTGCTGGGCGCTGGTCGACACCGGAGCCACTATTTCCCTGGTAAGGCCGGGGGTACTTCGGGGTACCAGCGGGCTGCTTTCAGGTGCATGGACCCCTACCTCTACCCAGCTAACCTCCGTCACTGGGCAGAAGATGGGCATGCGTGGTAGTAAACAGTTACAAGTGTGTGCAGGAGCCCAGCGAGTGAAACACGAGTTTTGGTTAGCAGATATAAAAGATGCATGCATTATCGGTTTAGACTTGTTAGCGTTGTGGGGAACTAGCATAAATGTGATAGCCGAGACGATAACTATTGGTACTGAAACGCTGGGCCTCCGATCAAAATGTGAATTACAAGCAGCCCGCCGAACTGAATGCCCTGGGGTGCCCCCCAAACACTGTCGCCCCAATTCTGTGCTTGCTACGGCCACCGCTGTTTCGCCGCTCGTTACCGTGGTACCACCTCAGGTTGCAGTACCACCGCAGACGGGCGGGCTAGCCTCAGCTACCCAGCCCTCTGCGGGGGTGCTGCAAGCCGTCCTAGCATTATGGACGCGCAGCAGCAAAGGGCTCACACCGCAGCAGAGCCAGCAGCTTAAAGCCCTGCTTGTCCGTTACACTCACCTATTCGCTGTGCGGGACGAGGAATGCACACAGACCGAGCTGGTTCAACACCAGATTGATACTGGCTCGGCTGTGCCCATTCGACTACGTCCGCACCGGCTGTCCCTAGCCAAGCGACAGGTGGCGGAGGACAAGATAAGGGAGATGGCAGCTGCGGGCATTATCGAGCCCTCTGAAAGCCCATGGGCGGCCCCTGCTGTCCTGGTTAAAAAGAAGGACGGGGAGTGGCGTTTTTGTGTAGATTATAGGCGTCTTAATCAGATCACCAAGAAAGACGCCTATCCACTTCCCCGTATTGACGAGGCCTTAGACCATATCGCGGGGTCCAGTTGGTTTAGCTCGCTGGACCTCCGCAGTGGCTATTGGCAGGTGAGGCTGTCCCCGGAAGCGAGGGCAAAATCAGCTTTCACGATAGGGCAAGGGTTGTGGCAGTTCCGGGTCATGCCGTTCGGGCTCTGTAACGCCCCTGCCACTTTTGAGCGACTGATGGAGCGGGTGCTGTCGTCCGTCCCGCGGAGTTCCTGTGTCGTGTACCTGGACGACCTCCTAGTACACGCCAGCGACTTCGAGCAAGCCCTCGCTCACCTAACTGACGTGCTCACGGAGATTGGCCGGGCTGGGCTACGGCTCAATCCTAAAAAGTGTCAGCTGCTCCGGAGGGAGACAGCTTTCCTGGGGCACGTCGTTAGCGAGCAGGGTGTAGCCACTGACCCAGCTAAGGTGGCTTCTGTGCGGGAATGGCCGACGCCTAGCAATGTGGGTGAGCTGCGGAGCTTCTTGGGACTAGTGTCGTACTACAGACGCTTTGTCTTGAGCTTCGCCACCCTGGCTAGTCCGCTTCATCGCTTGACGAATAAAGGTCAACCGTTCGAGTGGACAGGGGACTGCCAGAATGCTTTTGACCAGTTGAGAGACGCCCTAACGGCGGCTCCCATTCTAGCATATCCGGATGTCGCGCGACCATTCATCGTCGACACGGACGCTAGCAATGTCGGAGTCGGGGCCGTGCTCTCCCAGGTGGGACCAGACGGGGAACGAGCGGTAGCCTACTACAGTAGCGCGCTGAGCAAGGCAGAGCGAAACTACTGCGTGACTCGGCGCGAGCTGTTAGCGGTGGTCAAAGCGGTTCGCCATTTTCGCCCGTACCTGCAAGGCTGCCATTTCCTTATTAGGACAGATCACGCGTCACTAACCTGGCTTTTAAATTTTAAAGATCCGGAGGGCCAGGTAGCCCGCTGGCTCGAGCTGTTGCAGGAGTACGATTTCCAGATTCAGCACAGGCCCGGAAAGCTGCATGGTAATGCAGATGCGCTTTCCCGGAGGCCCTGTGCAGAGCTGGACTGTAGGCCTTGCACTAAAGCCGAGCAGCGAGAGCAGGTGACGGAGATAGCATGCCCAGTTCGGGCTATAGAAGGTGAGGTTGGATGGTTGCCTTTTAGCCAGCAGGACCTGCGCCTAGCGCAGGAGGGCGACGGCGAGCTGCAGCAGGTGCAGCGCTGGATCGCGGCAGGTACACGGCCTGCATGGGGGGAAGTGTCGGCTAGTAGCCCAGCGGTTAAGGCTTATGTGAGTCAGTGGGGGAGCCTGACGTCGCAGGGTGGGCTACTCTATCGGCGGTGGCAGGCCCCCGGTTCCGACCAGGATCTCCTCCAGCTGCTGGTGCCCCGTGCGCTCCGCCCCCAGGTACTTGGACTGATGCATGGCTCTGTGGGGGCGGGGCACTTTGGCATCAGCAAGACTTTGCACCGACTGCGGAGGAGGTTCTACTGGCCTGCCTGCCGCCGGGACGTGGAGCTACACGTCCACTGCTGCGACGCCTGCACGGCCAAGAAGGGGCCGACGCAGCGGTCGCAGGCCCCCCTTCAGCGGTACGTAGTGGGGGCTCCTATGGAACGGGTCGGGGTGGACATCTTAGGGCCTTTCCCCGTCACTGAGTCCGGCAACCGCTACGTGCTTGTGGCCATGGACTACTTTACCAAGTGGCCCGAGGCGTACGCGGTGCCGGACCAATCAGCGGACACGACGGCGGAAAGGCTCGTGACAGAGATGTTCGCCCGGTTCGGGGCCCCCGAGGAGCTGCACAGCGACCAGGGGCGAAATTTCGAGTCGCGGGTGCTGGCAGCTGTGTGTACGCGGCTGGGAGTGGCCAAGACCCGCACTACGGCGTTGCATCCCCAGAGCGATGGACTAGTTGAACGCTTTAATAAAACCCTGGCCACCCAGTTAGCCATTCTAGCTAGCCAGCACCAGCGAGACTGGGACTGCCATTTGCCCTTGGTCCTGTGGGCCTACCGCTCCGCCGTGCAGGAGAGCAGCCAGTGCTGCACTCATGTTCGGGCGAGAGCTAAGGACGCCCGTTGATTTGGTGTTCGGAGCCCCGCCCGGATCCACGGAGCACCACCAGTCAGAGGCCGGGTACGCACGGGCTTTGATCGAGCGCCTGGAGACCGCCCACAGCTTTACCCGCCAGGCCCAATCCACCGCGAGCTTCAAGCAAAAGCGAGCGTATGATGTGCGCTGTCGGGGACAGCCTTTCACCGACGGAGACAAGGTATGGATCTATTGTCCGATCCGTAAGAAGGGGCTGTCCCCGAAGTTGCAGTCGCATTGGCGGGGCCCTGGTGAAGTGGTGGGCCGGCTGAGCGAGGTGGTCTATCGAGTGCGCATGCCCGGCCGAAGGAAACTGGTGGTGCTTCACCGGGACCGTCTAGCTCCTTACCGGCCGCTGTTGGATGGTGTTGAGGAGGGGATGGGCGTCGGCGAGGATCAGCCCGCTTTACGTGCGCCCACCCCTCCTCCACCAGAAAGCCCAGCGACAGCTGAGGGCCCTTCTCGCCCACGGAGAACTCCTGCCCGTTTCCGGGACGGTGTTGAGGAGGGGATGGGCGTCGGCGAGGATCAGCCCGCTTTACGTGCGCCCACCCCTCCTCCACCGGAAAACCCAGCGGCAGCCGAGGGCCCGAATCGCCCTTTTCGCCAACGGAGGACTCCTGCCCGTTTCCGGGACTTTGTACGTGAGTGCGGACAGTTAAAGGGGTCGCAAGGGACTGCTGACCCCTTAGGTGGGGGCAGTGTGGCGATCCGGGGCGATTGCGAGTAACGGGGATCATTGTGCATGTCAACTGTTGTGTTCAAATGTAATGACGTGTACAGTAGCAATTGGCAGTTGACCTTTGAATGACCAGCAGGTGTTCAACCAGGTCCGCGCTAGAGACCGTTTGTTGATTGACGTATGACAGAGTGAATTACGTGTGATTGGTTGGGGTGAACTGCAGGGCACCTATCAAGGGCTGCCTTTGTTAAGCAGGTTTATTTGCATAGAGGGGCTATAAAGCTGGCTACGATCCAGCAAGCGATGTCTATTCTAACTGTTAACTGGAGAAGAAGGAACTAAGAGATTGTGCTCTCACTCAATAAACTATTTGCAACAAGAATACCTGACTCCGACTCCATGGCTCGCCACAATATTGTGGCGAGCCATGGATTTGGAGTCAGGTTTTCTTGAGGGTATAATAATTTATTATAAGAGCACAATCTCTTGTTCCTTCCTTCACAGCTTACAGACAGAACAGACAACGCGCGCTGAACTGTAGCCAGCTTTATAGCCTCGATATGCAAATAAGCATGCTTAACACGGGCGACCCCTAATTGGTGCCCTGCAGCTCACCTTAACCAATCACACTCAATCCCCCCAGTCATACTCAAAACAATCGTTGGCCCCGCCCTAACATCCTTAGAGCGGACCTGGTTGAACCCAGGCTGCCACATTTAGCGGAACTGTATGCGACTGTTGTTTATCACAACAGTCGCCGTTCTGGCGGGAGGTTATATTCAAATGCTAACCGCCAATGTTACTGTACATGTCAGTGCTTTTGAACACGCTCTGATCATGTGACTACATCAACCATCACTCGTGCACTTGGTCTGCACAGCACAAGTACACACACACATTCGATGTACACAATTATTTACATTACTCGTAATCGCCCGGATCGCCACACTGCCCCCACCTAAGGGGTCAGCAGTCCCTTGCGACCCCTTAAACTGTCCACACTCACGTACAAAGTCCCGGAAACGAGCAGGGGTTCTCCGTTGGCGAGAAGGGCGATTCGGGCCCTCAGTTGCCGCTGGGTTTTCTGGTGGAGGAGGGGTGGGCGCACGTAAAGCGGGCTGATCCTCGCCGACGCCCATCCCCTCCTCAACACCATCCAACAGCGGTCGGTAAGGAGCTAGACGATCCCGGTGAAGCACCACCAGTTTCCTTCGGCCGGGCATGCGCACTCGATAGACCACCTCGCTAAGTCGGCCCACCACTTCACCAGGGCCCCGCCAATGCGATTGCAATTTCGGGGACAGACCCTTCTTACGGATCGGACAGTAGATCCATACCTTGTCTCCGTTGGTGAAGGGCTGCCCCCGACAGCGCACATCATACGCTCGCTTCTGCTTGAAGCTCGCGGTGGATTGGGCCTGGCGGGTAAAGCTGTGGGCGGTCTCCAGACGCTCGATCAAGGTGCATACCCGGCCTCTGACTGGTGGTGCTCCGTTGGTCCGGGCGGGGCTCCGAACACCAAGTCGACGGGCGTTCTTAGCTCGCGCCCGAACATGAGCGCAGCGGGGGAGCACTGGCTGCTTTCCTGCACGGCGGAGCGGTATGCCCACAGGACCAAGGGCAAATGGCGGTCCCAGTCCCGCTGGTGCTGGCTGGCTAGAATGGCTAACTGGGTGGCCAGTGTTTTATTAAAGCGTTCAACAAGTCCATCGCTCTGGGGGTGCAATGCCGTAGTGCGGGTCTTGGCCACTCCCAGCCGCTTACACACAGCCGCCAGCACCCGCGACTCAAAATTTCGCCCCTGGTCGCTGTGTAGCTCCTCGGGGGCTCCGAACCGGGCGAACATCTCTGTCACGAGCCTTTCCGCCGTCGTGTCCGCCGATTGGTCCGGCACCGCGTACGCCTCGGGCCACTTGGTAAAGTAGTCCATGGCCACAAGCACGTAGCGGTTGCCGGACTCGGTGACGGGGAAAGGCCCTAAGATGTCTACCCCGACTCGTTCCATCGGAGCCCCCACGACGTACCGCTGGAGGGGGGCCTGCGACCGCTGCGTCGGCCCCTTCTTGGCCGTGCAGGCGTCGCAGCAATGGACGTGCAGCTCCACGTCCCGGCGGCAGGCAGGCCAGTAGAACCTCCTCCGCAGTCGGTGCAAAGTCTTGCTGATGCCAAAGTGCCCCGCCCCCACAGAGCCATGCATCAGTCCAAGTACCTGGGAGCGGAGCGCACGGGGCACCAGCAGCTGGAGGAGGTCCTGGTCGGACCCGGGGGCCTGCCACCGCCTATAGAGCAGCCCACTCTGCGACGTCAGGCTCCCCCACTGGCTCACGTAAGCCTTTACAGCTGGGCTACTGGCCGACACTTCCCCCCATGCAGGCCGCGTCCCCGCCGTGATCCAGCTCTGCACCTGCTGCAGCTCGCCGTCGCCCTCTTGCGCTAGGCGCAGGTCCTGCTGGCTAAAAGGCAACCATCCAACCTCACTCTCTACAGTCTGAACCGGGCATGCTATCTCCGTCACCTGCTCTCGCTGCTCGGCTTTAGTGCAAGGTCTACAGTCCAGCTCTGCACAGGGCCTCCGGGAAAGTGCATCTGCATTACCATGCAGCTTTCCGGGCCTGTGCTGAATCTGGAAATCGTACTCCTGCAACAGCTCGAGCCAGCGGGCTACCTGGCCCTCCGGATCTTTAAAATTTAAAAGCCAGGTTAGTGACGCGTGATCTGTCCTAATGAGGAAATGGCTGCCTTGCAGGTAAGGGCGAAAATGGCGAACCGCTTTGACCACCGCTAACAGCTCGCGCCGAGTCACGCAGTAGTTGCGCTCTGCCTTGCTCAGCGCGCTACTGTAGTATGCTACCGCTCGTTCCCCGTCGGGTCCCACCTGGGAGAGCACGGCCCCGACTCCGACATTGCTAGCATCCGTGTCGACGATGAATGGTCGCGCGACATCCGGATATGCTAGAATGGGAGCCGCCGTTAGGGCGTCTCTCAACTGGTCAAAAGCATTCTGGCAGTCCCCTGTCCACTCGAACTGTTGACCTTTATTGGTCAAGCGATGAAGCGGACTAGCCAGGGTGGCGAAGCTCAAGACAAAGCGTCTATAGTACGACACTAGCCCCAAAAAGCTCCGCAGCTCACCCACATTGCTAGGCGTCGGCCATTCCCGCACAGAAGCCACCTTAGCTGGGTCAGTGGCTACACCCTGCTCACTAACGACGTGCCCCAAGAAAGCTGTCTCCCTCCGGAGCAGCTGACACTTCTTGGGATTGAGCCGTAGCCCAGCCCGGCCAATCTCAGTAAGCACGTCGGTTAGATGAGCGAGGGCTTGCTCGAAGTCGCTGGCGTGCACTAGGAGGTCGTCCAAGTACACGACACAGGAACTCCGCGGGACGGACGACAGCACCCGCTCCATCAGTCGCTCAAAAGTGGCAGGGGCGTTACAGAGCCCGAACGGCATGACCCGGAACTGCCACAACCCTTGCCCTATGGTGAAAGCTGATTTTGCCCTCGCTTCCGGGGACAGCCTCACCTGCCAATAGCCACTGCGGAGGTCCAGCGAGCTGAACCAACTGGACCCCGCGATATGGTCTAAGGCCTCGTCAATGCGGGGAAGTGGATAGGCGTCTTTCTTTGTGATCTGATTAAGACGCCTATAATCTACACAAAAACGCCACTCCCCGTCCTTTTTCTTTACCAGGACAGCAGGGGCCGCCCATGGGCTTTCAGAAGGCTCGATAATGCCCGCAGCTGCCATCTCCCTTATCTTGTCCTCCGCCACCTCTCGCTTGGCTAGAGACAGCCTGTGCGGACGTAACCGAATGGGCACAGCCGAACCAGTATCAATCTGATGTTGAACCAGTTCGGTCTGTGTGCATTCTTCGTCCCGCACAGCGAATAGGTGGGTGTAACGGACAAGCAGGGCTTTAAGCTGCTGGCTCTGCTGCGGTGTGAGCCCTTTGCTGCTGCGCGTCCATAATGCTAGGACGGCTTGCAGCACCTCCGCAGAGGGCTGGGTAGCTGAGGCTAGCCCGCCCATCTGCGGTGGTACTGTAACCTGAGGTGGTACCACGGTAACAAGCGGCGAATCAGCGGTGGTCATACTAAGCACAGAACTGGGGCGACAGTGTTTGGGGGGCACCCCAGGGCATTTAGTTTGGCGGGCTGCTTTTACTTCATGATTTGATCGGAGGCCCAGCGTTTCGGTACCAATAGTTATCGTTTCGGCTGTCACATTTATGCTAGCTCCCCACAAGGCTAATACATCTAAACCGATAATGCATGCATCTTTTATATCTGCTAACCAAAACTCATGTTTCACTCGCTGGGCCCCTGCACACACTTGTACTTGTTTACTACCACGCATGCCCATCTTCTGCCCAGTGACGGAGGTTAGCTGGGTAGAGGTAGGGGTCCATGCACCCGAAAGCAGCCCGCTAGTACCCCGAAGTACCCCCGGCCTTACCAGGGAAATAGTGGCTCCGGTGTCGACCAGCGCCCAGCAGGCTTGTCCGTCCAAACTGCAAGGCAAGTACAGCCCGGTCTTTGTCCCCAGCCTGCCAATACGGGGCTCGGCCCCGTGGGCCTGTTCCTCTGCTCTTAAAAGAGCATCAGACGGAACTTTTGCTCTTGGAATCTTTGCTAGGATGGGCAGGCTGGGCGCGTGAACGCTGGTTTGGGGCCGGGCCTGGTTGAGGAGTATGGCGCGGGACGGTGGTCTCCTCATTAAGCCGTCCCGTCGTCGTTTCCCGTCGGCTGTGGGGCTCTCGCTTTCGGTGCAGGGGCGGTACAGTCGCGGGCGAAATGCCCCGGTTCGTCGCACCGGAAGCAGCGTCGCTCTCGTTCCGGTCGCTGCCGCGGTCGAGTTTGGTTCCGCTGGACCCATCTCACCTCCTCGCCGTCCTCGCAGTCGGCAGCTCGGACCCGGGGCTTGTTAGCCGGGGTCTCGTTGGGTGTGGTGCCCAGGATGAGCTCCAGTCGCTCGGCCTCGCGAAGCGCTGCGTCCAGGGACGCCGGTTTGGCGATACGGACCTGTTGTTGTAGGCGCTCCGGAGTGAGGGCCTGCGTGAAGGTCTGGCAGGCTAGCTCCTGCTGGCCTGCGTTGTCGAGTTGGGGGTAGCCGCGGCGAGCTAACAGCCTGATGTCGGCGGCGAGGACGCTGAGGCTCTCTGCTCCGGTCCGCCGTCGCTTAGTTAGCTTCTCCCGGCTCACCTCCAGAAATTGCCGCTGTCCGAACCGGCGCTCCAGCGCTGTCATCAGTGCCGGTAACGTCAGTGGTTCGGCGCTGTCCAGGTCTAGAAGCACCTGGCAGGCCTCGCCCTCCAGGGCTAACGCTAAGTGGGTGGCTGTCTGGCTCTCGTCCCAGCCGTTGTAGCTAGCCGCGAATCGTACCTGGCTTTGGTACGACTCTAGCTCACCCTTTCCCGTGTAACGGGGTAGCTTAATCACCGCTTTTAACGGTGTGGTCGGTCGCTGCACCGGCCTGGAAGCAGGGGCGTCCTCGTTGGCTTCCAGCCGACCTACTTGCGCTCCGTTTCCGGCCGCGGGGTCAGCCACCAGCGCGGGCACCTCCGCCTGGTCTCCACTCGGCATCTCTCGCTCCGGTCTTGCTGCGCTGGCTCCTTCGGGGAGCCCCCCGGGTCTACTCTTGGGCCGCTTCGCAGACGCTCCTGCGATAACGTCCATCTGCTTGGTCACCTGACGTTCCAATTCGCGGATCTGTTCCCAGATCGTCCCGCTTCTGACACCATTGTGGCGAGCCATGGATTTGGAGTCAGGTTTTCTTGAGGGTATAATAATTTATTATAAGAGCACAATCTCTTGTTCCTTCCTTCACAGCTTACAGACAGAACAGACAACGCGCGCTGAACTGTAGCCAGCTTTATAGCCTCGATATGCAAATAAGCATGCTTAACACGGGCGACCCCTAATTGGTGCCCTGCAGCTCACCTTAACCAATCACACTCAATCCCCCCAGTCATACTCAAAACAATCGTTGGCCCCGCCCTAACATCCTTAGAGCGGACCTGGTTGAACCCAGGCTGCCACATTTAGCGGAACTGTATGCGACTGTTGTTTATCACAACAGTCGCCGTTCTGGCGGGAGGTTATATTCAAATGCTAACCGCCAATGTTACTGTACACGTCAGTGCTTTTGAACACGCTCTGATCATGTGACTACATCAACCATCACTCGTGCACTTGGTCTGCACAGCACAAGTACACACACACATTCGATGTACACAATTATTTACATTACTCGTAATCGCCCGGATCGCCACAATATCATTAGTGGTGGTTGAGGCGAGTTTCCCCCTAATCATTGTAAGCGCTTTATGTCGAGAAAAGGCGCTATATAAAATGCCAGGTATTATTATTATTATTATCTGTAAATGTTATTTGCATTTGTGAATATAATTTTTGCATTCATGCAAATGATGATTTACGAAACACAAGTTGAAAGGTGTTTGTGTGTGGATGGAAAACACATACTTGTGGATTATATCTACGAACACAAATTGAGGTGTGTGTGTGTGTGTGGATGGTAAATACAATTGTGGATTATACTTTTGTGCTTGTTTATTTTTGATAGAAATCTACCTCCATAGAGATCCCACTCACCTGCTGTCCTCAGGTCTACATCAGTCACTGATTGGCCAGAGATCCCACTCACCTGCTGTCCTCAGGTCTACATCAGTCACTGATTGGCCAGAGATCCCACTCACCTGCTGTCCTCAGGTCTACATCAGTCACTGATTGGCCAGAGATCCCACTCACCTGCTGTCCTCAGGTCTACATCAGTCACTGATTGGCCAGAGATCTCACTCACCTGCTGTCCTCAGGTCTACATCAGTCACTGATTTGAGGGGAAGAATGAGACCCAGCTGCACTACTGGACCATCCCATCCCTGACCTCGATAGTGTGCACCTGGAGATCCATCATCGCCATGGCAACGCTGTACTGACCAATACGAAGGCGAAGAAGAAAGCCTTTCCCAGCTCTGAATGTTTGTGACATTTTTTTGTAAGCATTATGGAGTTGGAAATTAAAAATAAAATCCATACAGACACAAGTTCACATTTCAATAATTTATTAAACAATGCCTTGTTTTCTCCTCCAAGTATTATTTTTTTTTCCCAGAATGTGAGTGACACTGGTATTTTAAAATGGAAACCTTTATTTTGGGGAGGAGGTGTAGGCCCTAGTGTGTGTGGGGAGGGGGTTAGGGGGCGTTGGTTGTAGGACAGGGCAGTGGACGTCACTGTAGTCTCACACCCCACTGTCAAAAATAATTATATTAATAATTACAACAATATGGACAAAAGTTGTCAGAGGAACATCAACAGCATTAAAATAAAAAATTTACAACAGTTCTACAGAAAATAACAGGAACACAAAATAAACCTCTTCCTGGAAACATCTTTTTTTTTTAAAAGCTAAAATTAGCTCAAGTGAAATATTTGATTTTTTAAAATCTTTTTTTGTGTTTCCAAAGTATTTGAATTTTTTTTTTTAGCAGGCAGCCAGATGTGTTCCACTCTGTACCCTCCCTGAACGCGAATTGGTTAATTGGCTGAGCTGATACATGTCACTACAGCGTTCCGTAACCCGCGGTGACCTTAATTGCAGGACATCCACCATTGTTAAAATGAAAACATCCACAAAGCTCTCGTCCACACCGCCAAACAGAGACGCTTAATGCCACCCGCTGCTTTTGTATTAGTTCAGTCCTGACCTTTGGGATTTCACTTCCGGGTCACGAAAGCAGCAAGGCTTTGTCACGCATCTCCATAGTAACACTGATATCTGGATCTCCTTTTTTTGAAGGGTGGGGGAGAGGAAGGTGAAAGGGGGCCACAAATATTCAAGTCTTTCCCACGCGATGTTAAAATTCACACGCAAGTGGGGAGCCCAGTTCATGAAACCTCTGCTGTTTTCCACACACAAAACGCAATGGCAACATGCCAAATAAAATAATCATGAAAGAAACGAGTCACCCTGTTTGTAGGACTACTTCCATCGTTATTGTCAGGATTCTTACATTTACTGCTTTCTTAACTTGTGTTGTTTTTTTAAATTAATTAATTTTTTAAAGTATTTTTATTTACTCAGTTTTTACATCTTGTCTGTACAGGTAGTTGAATGTACACATGGGTCATGACGATTCTTCTGAGTGGCAGTGAGGAAGAGGGGGCAGTGAGGAAGAGGGGAGGCAGGCAGTGTGCAGAACGTAAGCGACGCTGTCCGCCAGAGCCCACGCCTCCACGTGACTCGTAGCCCGCTTCCTTCCCTGCCCCCCCCCCCCCCCCAGTTCCGTTACCATGCCGTCTGCAATGGTCTGTGACATCACTGTTCCGTTACCATGACGTCTGCAATGGTGTCAGCTGTGCAGCCAGTGTGAGTGAGCGAGTGAAGGTAAGCATCAATGACACAAGAGTCATTGTATACGTGAGTCTTTGTATGTGTGTGTGTGTTTTTGTGTGTATGTGTGTGCTTGCGTGCGTGCATGTGTGTGTGTTTGTGTTTGCAGGGGTGGGGTGTCCAGTGTTGCCAAAGGGAATTTAATTGGTGGAGCTTATGCAGTGAGTTTATGTTTGTACCCATTTGGCTGTCCCGACACTGACCAATAGCTCCACCCATTTTGGAAAGGGGGGAGGAAGGGGGGTGGATCAGCAGCCAATCAGCAGTGAGCAGTGGTCCTCCTTGCTTGCTGAAGTCAGTGTGTCCCTGCAATATGCTACTCATGTGAGACGTTTCACATCCCAATGCGCACATCCCAATGCTCACATCCCAATGTGTGCATACTCTCCAGTGCACTCATATATATGATCTACACACACGCACGCACACAAGCACACACATACTCACATGAGTAGCATATTGCAGGGGGCGACCCTCAGCTGGTGGAGGAGCTGAACTCCTTCTACGCCCGCTACGAGGTGGTGCCAACGGAAGCAGCCACACCACATCCACCAGCCCACAGCAGCCTCATCCTCACAGAGCACGAGGTGAGACGCACGCTGAAGGCCGTGAACCAGAGGAAAGCAGCGGGGCCGGACGGCGTCTTGGGACGGGTGCTGAGAGACTGCGCTGATCAGCTGGCGGGGGTCTTTACTAAGATCTTCAACCAGTCTCTGTCCCAGGCCAAAGTCCCATCCTGCCTGAAAACGTCTACAATCATCCCGGTGCCGAAAAAGAACACCATCAGCTGCCTGAATGACTACCGTCCAGTGGCACTCACCCCCATCCCCATGAAATGCTTTGAGAAGATGGTCCGATCCCACATCGTCTCATCCCTCTCGCCCAGACTGGACCCTCACCAGTTCGCCTACAGAGCTAACAGGTCCACGGAGGACGCCATCGCCACAGCTCTCCACTCTACCCTGTCCCACCTGGAAAGGGGGGGGAGCTACGCACGGCTGCTCTTCGTGGACTTCAGCTCGGCTTTCAACACCATCCTCCCTGACAGACTGGTGACCAAATTATTAGACCTGGGATTATCCCACTCCACCTGCCTATGGATCAAGGACTTCCTGACTGACCGCCCACAGAAGGTGAGGATAGGTTCCCACACCTCCACGGCCCTCAGTCTCAGCACTGGTTCCCCTCAGGGCTGCGTGCTGAGCCCTCTACTCTACTCCCTCTACACTCACGACTTCACCGCCGCCCACTCCAGCAACTCCATCATAAAGTTTGCTGATGACATCACTGTGGTGGGCTGCATCTCCGGGGGTGATGAAACCGCGTACCGCGACGAGGTGGGGCAGCTGTCAGTGTTGTGCAAAGCAAACAACCTGCAGCTGAACAAGCTCAAAACCCAGGAGATGATCATAGACTTTAGGAGGAAGAAGACCGTCATTCAGCCCCTGTACATTGATGGGGGCTGTGTGGAGAGAGGTTCAGTCTTCAGGTTCCTGGGCGTTCACCTGGAGGAGGACCTGTCCTGGAGAACCAACACTACGGCGATCGTCAAGAAGGCACAGCAGAGACTCTACTTCCTGAGATTACTCAGGAATTACCATCTTAGACAGGATCTGCTTGTGTCCTTCTATCGCTGCGCCGTGGAGAGCATCCTCACCTACTGCATTTGCGTGTGGTTCCTCAGCTGCACAGCCGCAGAGAGGAGTGCGCTCCAGAGGGTCGTTAACTCGGCCCAGAAGATCATCGGGTGCCCTCTCCCCTCCCTGGAAGAACTGTACAGCTCTCGCTGCTTTAAGAAGGCAGTTAAGATCCTTAAGGATCCATCTCACCCGGGTAACGATCACTTTGTACGGCTGCGCTCAGGCAGGCGCTTCAGGACTATGTCTACCCGTACAAACAGACTTAAGTTTAGTTTCTTTCCCAGGGCCATAAATGCACTTAACGCTGCTAAGTTTTGAAAAAAAATAATTCTTCTGTGCAATACAAGTGGGATCTGTGCAATCAATATGTTTACAACCCTAGTGCATAGATGTACATATAGCAATATGCCTAGTTTACATTTTACATTTTATATTTATCTACACATTCTCTTTGTCTATTTATGTCTCACTTCTTGTTTTTATATTGTCTTTGTTGTTGTGTGCTAGCACCTGGGTTTGCACTTTCAATTTCGTTGTACTTGTACAATGACAATAAAGATCATTCATTCATTCATTCATTCATTCATTCATTCATTCATACACACAATCACACACATGCAGCTTAGGCCCATCTCAAAAGGCATTTGTGAGAAGCTTGTTCAAATAAATAGAAATAAATTAAGTGACATATATGGAAGTAAATCTGTGCCATCTGATTTTGAATTCGAATTTTTAGCACTGAATTTATTTACATCGAATTTATAACACTGAATTTTTTTTTGCATCGAAATCAGACTTTGAATTTTAAAAGCCATTGAATTTCTAGCACTGAATTATTTTTGCCTCTGAAATTTTCAGTGTAAAAAAATTCAATGTCTCAAAATATTCAGCGTAAAAAAATTTGACGTCTCAAAATATTCAGTGTAAAAAAATTCAATGTCTCAAAATATTCAGTGTAAAAAAAATTCGACGTCTCAAAATATTCAGTGTAAAAAAATTCAACGTCTCAAAATATTCAGTGTAAAAAAATTCAAAGTCTCAAAATATTCAGTGTAAAAAAATTCAACGTCTCAAATTCAGTGTTAAAAATTCAGAGTCAACATCCGGGTAACCGAGGAGAAGCAATCGATCCCTGTATAAACTCATCCAACATCCAGCCAATCAAGTTACGCTTCCTTGGTCCTGTGACCCGAAACAGGAAGGGTCAGAATCAGAGCGTGGCTACTGCTGCTCAGCTATGTCGGGAACGGGACCGACGAACAGGAATGATGGCGCTTCGGTGAGTGTATTTACTCTTTACTTGTCATGTGTGTTCATAAAGTTCAGTAATAGATATTACCGGACACGTTGCACATCAACAGAATTCATTGAACAATATCTACGCGGAACTTATAATGAGGTGGCGTTCGTTAAAAGTGTGTTAGCAATTAGCTAATGTTATGTTAGCATGGTTTCAGGGCTGGACATTCCCATCTGCCCGCTGGCCCGTCGGAATATTTCCAGACACCCGGGCCAGTAAAATAAGCTTTTGCGTGGCCCGCTCGGGCCAGTGGATTTTAAAAGTCCAAAACCGACAAAACACACAATCTCACATTATTTTCCTGCAATAATATAATGGCTCGTTTTCAATAAATATTTCGTGAATTCACTTGGGTAACGTTAACTTTAGGCTAATTAGCCTACTGCGGTGTTGCAAGTCTGACGTTTCCAGTATGGAAGTGATTAGCTAGCTAAATCATTTTCATAAACAGAACGTGCCATGCATGGTTAAATTAGGTTAAAATAGCTAGCTTGCTATCGCCATTGAGTGGTTATTTTAAGTTTTAGTCACTCATACGAACATTTACACTGTCAAATATAGCTAATACGCGGTCAAATATAAAACTCCGTAACGTAGGAAGTGAAAGCATTAACATGAGCCGTGTGGCAAGCCAGTTTACCTTTCTTTATTAGCTTATGTTCATCATTTAAATGTACGTAGACGCCGTTTAAACCAATATTTGATCTGATTGTCCCCATCAGTTCACTGCGTTTCCCAGAGCCTGAGCACTCATAGCTGTCCCTTAGCGCTCTGCTCATCCTGTCAGTTTTAGCCTTATTTGGCCAACATTTTGCTTTGCAAATCGACAGTTGTACTGCAATATACATCTAGTAGCCTACATCTGCAACACAAATTGCATAGATATTTTAATATTTACTTCATGAAAATTCATTATCCAAACAACGTTTCTGTGCATCGCATGCTAATGTTGTCGTTTCACCAGTCTATTCCAATCATGATGGTAATAAAGTAGCCTATTGCGCCCTTCGTAATACTGATCCAATTTGTGAAGAAAAAAAGCTTATATTATTTTTACGTAGTGGAGCTAACTGAGGATATGGCTTTTCTGACTGCATACTCTGTAGAAATTAGTTCGTTTGTCTGTGAGTCAATGATCACACTCACACTGACTTGTAACAAAACCCGGCGTGTGAGCATGAGCAAAGCCGACAGTGAACCAACTTGCCTGACCGAAGTAGATGGAACTAGAGCACGTTGATTGGCCTAGCCATAAACACATACAGGTACGGTGGCTCATAACGAACAAACAGGACAATCATTTAAACGATCTATATCCATTTCCTTTAGCTCACACCTCATATATAAAACAAAATAGCACTGGGTAAATATCAAAATTACAGAACATTTCTTTCTTACCATGTTGTTTTACGATTTCCAGTAAACAATTAAACTTAAGACTATCGAACAGCAAATGTTTCGTGCAGCACTTGGCTGTTCAGCATTGTCAAAACTACAGGCACTGATAATTAAAGGTAATGCACCTACTCATGACTATAGGGATTACAGCAATAGGCACATTTGCTAAAATCTTGAACTATCCCTTAATCTACTCCATAGCAACACCAACTGAACTGACCGACCTGGTCAAATTCTGGACTGGATGGGAGATTCTACCACCGAGTCTCTCCGTAGAAGTCGTCGAGGCCAAATACCCTACAGCCGCCACCTGCTTCGAGACCTTGCGCATCCCAGGACACTCCAAGGATTACACATCTTTTAAGGGTGACATCTTGGCCTGTATTTGCACTTGTCATACAGGATTTGGTCTTGTGTGAGTGACATTTGGCCTTTATTTTGCCTCAAGACAAAATTTGATCTTTTAGTAAAATGTTTGTTTTTAAGCTTGTTAGTTGTTCTGTTAAAATATTGTTCAAAGGCTTGTAATACCGAAGGGTATAAGTAGAGTCAGGAATATCCATGCCCTAGAAATAAAGAGCATTTTGAGTTGTATGCAGTAAAAGTAGGCACACTTTCAAATACTATAGTATGTGCTGTTGGCTTCTAATTAAATTGCTTAAGTATGTGAACAACACTTCATTCAAATTGCATTATATTTGCATGTACCTCTGTGTTATCTGGTGGAGTACTTCCCACAAATATTCATTGTTAACCATCTCTGCACTCAAGAAGACATTCAAGTTGTTAATGCATACTGAATTTATTTCCACTGTTACTGAGATTCCTTTGCAGATGTTTTGATGATCTGTCAATCTCAACTTTCAAATAAAAATGTATATCTTAAGTTTTGCAGTTTACCATGTTCCTTGTAAACAATATCTGCACTGATATTCAAGCAGGAATTAAGTGAACTTATGAGGGGATGAAAGCCCTTTTTGTAACGTTCCTTGTATTACAAATAAACCATTAGATACAGGAGTTTAGAGTGAAATGAACTGTACTGGTTTCATATGTGCAGTGTTACTATGCTGCACCTTTCTCTTGCCAAAGCAATAATACAATTAAAACATAACATACAATTCAGATGATGCAAAAATATGATTCATTGTCTCTCAACTTAACATCATCATTCTGATTCTCTGATCAGTTCTTTCACAGACCGAGAAACTGCTCACAAAATTGAACAGCAGCAATGTACGTATCACAGCCAAAAGACTGGGATGCAGCTCTTGGGTTAACTGCATCTCTTAAAGCTGTCATTTGTCCATCGGTCAGCGAGCATGCTGTGTCTGGAACAATGACGCTTGAGTGGTTTTCAAATGGAAGTCCGCTGTTTTCCCACTCAATGTCAGGAATATCCATGCCCTAGAAATAGAGAGCATTTTGAGTTGTATGCAGTAAAAGTAGGCACACTTTCAAATACTATAGTATGTGCTGTTGGCTTCTAATTAAATTGCATTATATTTGCATGTACCTCTGTGTTATCTGGTCCTGGAATTGGGTAATGTGTACGACCCAGCTCCCACAGCTGGTTAGGGGTCATGTGGCTTTCTGTTCTCAACGGATGATTGTCCCAACCATTACGAAAAGTATCAAGATCATCCTGCAGGCGTGGGAGAAACACAAAGTGACAGCAGAAGAGGTGTGTATCATTGGCGATGCAGAGGAAGCCCTCTTCTTCAAGGTAGTGGAGAACATCATAGTAGATGCATGTTACAGCTGCCCACAGGTCTCTCCACAGCCGCTCAATCCTAGAAAATTTTAAATGAAAAAAATAAATAAAATCTTTAAAGAAAAGGTTTTTATCCACAAATGCACAAAAATAAAATTTTAAGAAATCCAACTGATTTAATAGTTAAACACGTGCATTGAATTTCTTCTTTATTTTGTGTTTATGCATAACCCACTATATTTAGAATTAGATCTTGTTACATACATACTGCATGTCATTACAATCTTTGCAAATGTGACAAATTATAGTACTCTTGCTAGCAGTTGTATGTTAACATACTACCACTACGTGGCATCAGTGAGGTGGCAGCTTTAATTAGCCGTATCTATTACATTGAACAAACCGTTGGTTGTGAACACTCTTCCCGGATATAAAGCTGCTCGTTCCAGTGCCACGGACTGTAAACATGAAGCGTGCAACGTCCACGTTTTCCACTCCCTGATCACCACGAACCCTAAAGTAGACACACAACACTTTCAAAGATCACATATATGTAATTTTGGTTACAGTTTATTGGTTGCTTTATTAACACAGTGCAATGGGAGTGGTTAAAAATTCTGAAAATGTATATATATATTTTTGCAAATTATACTTCTTGTGTGGGGTAGTACGGTGTTGGACACTGTATTGTACTCAGGTTTTCCAAAACCTGAAAACAGATTTGTGTCTCAGAACTTGGGCTTTTTCTCTAATCTTTGATTTGTGGTGAAATATTGGAACATTTGAACATTTGTTGAAATGAAACCATGTGAGAAGTTTAGAGGGAAACATCAGTATTTGTTGGAGCTGTTAAAAACTCAAAGACTCGCTACACACTGCTGTTTGTAAGACGTCCAAACACTCAAAGGTTGAAACCACTGCTTTCATCTTTAACTATGTGTTGTATTTTAAAAGCTTGTTATATTCTCCATTGTGTCAAATCTGCATCTGAACAGGGACTAAAGCTGCCAGAGAAATGTAGTGGAGTAGAAAGGACAAGATTTACCTCTGACATGTAGCAGAGTGGAAGAATAAAGTACACATGTAAATACTCAACTACTGTACAGTACAAGTACCTCAAAGTCTTCCTCGACTCAATTTAATATTATTCAAAGTAAAGTATTTTCTATACATCTTAAAACCTGTCTAAAGGGGGTACAGTACTTGAGTAAATGTACTTAGTTACTTTCCGCCACTGGTTGTACTGTTGTAGAGTAAAAACTCCTAGTTTAAATATGCATTTACCTGAGAGGAAAACCAAACTTCTCAACAGATTCTTGGAAGAAAGCCAGGGTGGTTGATGCAAGGTTGTTGGAGGCTGCACCAAGATACATTATCTGCAGCACAAATGCAAGTACACCTCTATGAGACACTCATAATTATAGAAATGTGTACACTTGGTCCAAACAACTGTACTTACCTTGCGGGAAAAACCGTCAACACCACCAAAGACAACAATGTTGTAGCTGAAAGAGAAAAAAATAATTTGTCAACTGTATATACTATACTGCAAGTAAGAAAAAAAGTGTTCAACACACAGTTGCTGAATGTAATAGACAAGGTGTATGTCAGCTGTGATGGTGCATATACAGTAACATGAAGTAGTATAAAAATGTGTTATGGTGCATACTGATAACTACTACACATACTTTACAAACACACTTTGCATTTTGTCAAAAATAGTGCTTAATAAGAATTTACCGAATCAATTTATGGTTTGTATCTATGTGCATCAAAGACTGGGGTCCTGGAACTGAGTAGGTCCGTCGAGCAATACATCCTACATGGAGCATACGGGTTATGACACCAGTGGTATCAACACGGTGCATGGATGCTCTGACACGGTCATACTGCACCCTCAGTCCTCTGGCTTGCAGAAGGGCCTTCATCATTCGATATCCAGAGTGAGGCTGCCTCGATTTTATCTCTCTCACACACTCATCTAACTCTTCATCTGTCATAGTGCTGTATAATGCCTGTACTGAGAGATCAGACTCAGCCATGCGTCGGTATACTGTGCGTCTGGACACCCCCAAAACGTTAGCTACACATGGAACAGACAGATTAAGTTCCAGAAGTTTGCTAAGGTACTCTGGGGATATGACCATTCGTTGTCGCCCAGCTGGTCCTTGCTCAAACTGCACAACTGCAATGTGTTGCTCCCTTTTGTCTTTTTCCAAATTGATAAGACTGTGTAGCTGTGTCAGTGACTGTAAAATAGCTGGACAAACAGTTACTTGACTGGATACAGCATTTAAAAACACAAGTTCTTGTGAGCAAGTGAACTCTAAAAAGTCCAGATCCAGAGGCATGCGTCCCAGAATATGCTCCAATCGAGAGCGAAGTCTTTCTAAAAGATGATTAAGCAGGAGTTCCTAGAAGAGAAAAACAAAATAGAAAATTACTAATAGAAAAGCAAATTCATGATTGTAAGACCTGATGTTTGGAAAGTGTGTGTAATCTGTAATAATAATTGCTTCATCAGATACTTGAACAGTTCAAAATCTGCTGCATGTAATAACATACATCATTGCACAATAACTCCTGTTATATTGTGGTGTGAAAAAGACAGTCGATTATGAAAGGAACAAAATGATTAACCAGAACAGAAAATACACATAACAATGCCACATTTGAGACTTACTATACAAGTCGATTGATTGGGCCACTTTCCAATTGAAGATAACTGTTTTAAAAATTTCAAGATGGCTATAGCTACGCTGAACTCGTAACTTAAGGCTATAGTTTGTTTGTTTCATCAACGTTACAAACAACGTTGCATGTAGCTGTCATCACTAACTTATGAGCAGCCAAGACCCATGCTGTTACCAGTTAAGTCATGAAATCATTTGTGCCTTTTTTAAAAACTGTTTGGGGTAAAGTGAAACACCTAATAACTTAATAGTCAGCTGTTAAACAAACTGTCAGTCAGATATTTCTTGTCAGTCAGACCGTAGCCTACTCGCTGCCACATAACTGTGAGTAACGTTACGAACGGTAAACCATGCTAACATAACATTAGCTAATTGCTAACACACTTTTAACGAACGCCACCTCATTATAAGTTCCGCGTAGATATTGTTCAATGAATTCTGTTGATGTGCAACGTTCCCGTTCCCGACATAGCTGAGCAGCAGTAGCCACGCTCTGATTCTGACCCTTCCTGTTTCGGGTCACAGGACCAAGGAAGCGTAACTTGATTGGCTGGATGTTGGATGAGTTTATACAGGGATCGATTGCTTCTCCTCGGTTACCCGGATGTTGACTCTGAATTTTTAACACTGAATTTGGGACGTTGAATTTTTTTACACTGAATATTTTGAGACGTTGAATTTTTTTACACTGAATATTTTGAGAGGTTGAATTTTTTTACACTGAATATTTTGACACGTCGAATTTTTTTTACACTGAATATTTTGAGACGTCTAATTTTTTTACACTGAATATTTTGAGACGTCGAATTTTTTTACACTGAATATTTTGAGACATTGAATTTTTTTACACTGAAAATTTCAGAGGCAAAAAGAATTCAGTGCTAGAAATTCAATGGCTTTTAAAATTCAAAGTCTGATTTCGATGCAAAAAAAAATTCTGTGTTATAAATTCGAATTCAAAATCAGATGGCACAGATTTACTTCCATAGACATAAAACAATGGATTAAAAATACATACAATTACTGTTAAATACAATAAACACAGAAAATAATAAAATAAAATAAAAAATCATCAGGGGCGGCCACTAACATAAACATCACCGTACAAGCGTTCTTAGCTTCGTTTTTCACACAGGATAGAACAGCAACAGCGAGCGTTGTTTGTTTTAAATTATAGCCAGCTCGACCGCTTGCTAATTTAGTTACTTGCCATCGACGATTAGCGGTAAATATCTCGATGCTTAGCTGGCCAGCAAGCATTAGCTAACATGCACAATCTAATAGTAAATCCTCCTTTTTTAGAAGGTAGATCCCAAGAATATGTTGTTTGCTGGATGTTTAGTATAGCGGTTGGGGAACTGGGCTTGTAACCGATAGGTTTCAGGTTCCATCCCCAGGTAGGACAGTGCCATTGTACCCTTGTCAGAAGGGAAAAGGTATGGATGAGCGTGTCTGCTTAGTGGCTGTAATGTAATATCAGGTGTAGTTTCAGTCGGGTGCAGAACTCTGCCTGTGGGGGAGCTTTGGCATGGGTGCACTATGCGGTCCAAATGCAGATGTTAACCCTCGTGGCCTGGGTAGCTCTATGAAATAATTCTCCGGTGGGAATAGGAGAATGGCGGGAGGGCGGCAGTTTGACTGTCTGTCCTTCTGTACGCAGTGCACGAGGTGAACAAGAAGCTGATGAATTTGCGGACGTACTACAGTAAGGAGCTGGCTAAAGTGAAGCGCTCGCGGGCGCGTGCAGCGGCTGGCGGGGGGAGGTTTACCGCTCACCGTGGCCCTACTTCCACCACATGGACCACTTCCTCAGCCCTCACGTGGTACCCCGCAAGTCCCTCACGCAGGTAAGCTCTTCATCATCATCATCATCATAATAGTAAATAGTTACTATAAAAGAGGAATGTTAAAGCTATAATAGCAATGAAGTCATAACAGTCTTTGCTCTGTCATTCCATCTTTCTCTTGATCAACCTCATTCTCTCTCTCTCTCTCACACTCTCACACACACACACACACACACACACACACACACACACACTCTCTCTCTCTCGCTGTAGGAGCTGAGGGAGGAGAATGGTGAGGTGGAGGTGGAGCTAGAGGGAGAGGCGGAGCAAACGGAGACCCTGAGCCCTGTGGTGATAGGACCAGCCCCACCCACTCCTCCCTCTCCCCATCCTCCGGCCCCTCTCCCCACCTCTGCCCGTCCCCCTGACCCCGGTCTGAGGTGGAGCTCTTTCCCGGAAGTTCGTGTTGCTCGGAGACGGACGGTAGAGACTCCACCCCTCTGCAGCGGTATGGGCGTCACCAAACGCCACAGAGAGGACCTGTTTCTCCGGGAGGCGGTGCGGGCCTACAAGACTGCCACGGCAACCGCCTCCTTCGTCCCCGCCTCCCTGCCCCCAGCCCCGCCCCTGCCCCCTGCCCCTCCCACAGCGCCCCCCCCGGCCCCACCCCCTGTCCCGCCACGGGAGGACGTGGACGACGTGTTCGGCAGGCACGTGGCCAACGAGCTGCGTCTGGTGGGGGACCTGCGGGCCAAGCAGTACGCCAAGCTGCAGATCCAGAACATTCTGTTCCAGGCCCAGTTCGGCCTGTCTCAGGCGCCCCACCTGGTCTCCTCCCCGTTCCCCTCGCCGGCCGGGCCCCCCTCCCCCGACGGCCAGCCCCTGGACACAGACTTCCCCTCGGACCCCGCCTTTCTGCACCTGCAGATGCCTTCCTCGTCCTCTTCCTGCTCGTACCTGCACACAGACAGGGGGACGCCCTCCCTGCACGTGCTGAAGAGCAGCCCAAGGTCTCTGGAGCCCTCAGATTAATTACCACCTTCCTCCACCAGAGGGCGCCACTGTGCAGGTCTGGACCAGGGACCCAAGCGTTCTGAGCTGTTTCTGAATGGCAGTTTGTCATTATGGGTGTGTCCCAAAACTAAAAAAATGCACCCTCATTTTCTCGACTACCAGCTCCTCTCCTCTGTGCCCCAGAAACAGATTTTTGTGTTTTATTCTAATGTCGCTGATTACATCATTAATTACGTATTAATGGTTACATATTCATTAATGCCTCGACGCTAACCGCAATGTCAGGTACATTGTTTACTGTACATGCAAATACTTGTACTTAAAACGTTCAGACAGTTTTGCATAATTCCGTGTAGGAGAGGAGTGGTAGTGGGTGAGTGGAGGACAGGAGGTGGGGAGTGAAGAGTATTGGGATGCACCCTACATGTGGGCGGGTGAATCTGGAAAAACAGACACTACAGAGATTCCCAGAACACATGTGTGACGTGCGGAGCGCACACAACCGCAAAGACACACGCTAATATGGACACACGCTAATATGGACACACGCTAATATGGACACACGCTAATATGGACACACGCTAATATGGACACACGCTAATATGGACACACGCTAATATGTACACACGCTAATATGGACACACGCTAATATGTACACACGCTAATATGGACACACGCTAATATGGACACACGCTAATATGGACACCCCTGGTATAAATGATCCTTGGGCCCTTGGATAAGAATGACCACCTCAGCACCTCACCGTCTCAGATCAGCCACATAATCAGGTGATATAAACTGTAGTGTGTCACCACCTCAACATTCTCCCAAACCAAAGTTTGCCAATGGCACTTAATTCATGTCCACGGCAAGATCCTGCAGTTAAGGCAGATTCAAAGCCTGTCTGCTGGGTAGATTCAAAGCCTGTCTGCTGGGTAGTTTCAGGCCTGTCTGCTGGGTAGTTTCAGGCATGTCTGCTGGGTAGTTTCAGGCATGTCTGCTGGGTAGTTTCAGGCATGTCTGCTGGGTAGTTTCAGGCATGTCTGCTGCTGGATTGTTACCCTGGTAGGGAATAAATCCGCAGGGTATCTGTCCATTTGTCTCCAACATACAGCCTCGTTGCTCCTGAAGTCGCTTCGGGTGTGACAAGCTCTGAACCGAGATAATGTATGCACACAGGGAGCGGGCCTTTCACCCGCTCAATCAGGTTTTCAGTCGGTTTTGGAATCTCTCATTAAATGCATACTGAACTTTGTGAGAACATAATATTTTGTGACGACCTGGCGCTGATATGAGTCATAATATTCAAGTTCATCCAGTGGTCAGAAACTGGCCAACGGGGAATGACGTTTTTTTTTCTCTCCGTTCACTCCCATTGTATGGGGAAGGGGGTATCAAAAGCACACTTTTAGCACGTAAATGATGGAAACCAATGTGGATTATGCTGATATACAGTGCCCTCCACTATTATTGGCACCTCTGGGAGTAAAGATGAGTAAAAATGGTTATAAAAAATTTACCGTATGGTGAATTAGCTTCATCTCACACTGAAAAAATTAGAAAAATCCAACCTTTAATTGAAGTCAATGTATTATGAGGACAATAAGTTCCTCATCAAGAAATAATTATTTTTAACACAACGACGTGTGCCACAATTATTGCCACCCCTGCATTTATATATAGAATAAAGTAGTGGGACTAGATTTAGCTGTAAATTACACTGGAACAGTATGGAACACATGGTTGGCTAGCCTAAATGGCTCCAAGTAATCAAGGGTCTGAGGTATCAAACAAGAAGTATATAGTAGATATGGATGGATAACTTGAAGGGTTTTTTCTCCTGACTTATTTTTCCATAGAGTTCAATAGGAAAATGCATCAGGAGAAACAACCCTTCATGTTATCCATCTATATCTACTGCATATCTGGCAGCAGAGTGATGTTTGAGGCTTGTTTGATACCTCAGAGCCTTGATGACTTACAGCCATTTTTACCAACCATGTATTCCATACTGTTCCAGCATAATTTATAGCTAAATCTAGTCCCACCCCCCAATTCTCATAGAGATCCACTCAAATGCAGAGAGGTTATAGTATCGCTTGTAAGAGTACCAGAAAATAAGATATCAACAGTCTTTTGATGTTGTTGGGTCACAGACATCAGGAAGTCATGGAATGCAAAGGATATGTGACCAAATATAAAAAATGGATAAATGCAGAGGTGCCAATAATTGTGGCACACGTGATTTTGTTAAAAATAATTAATTAAATTTTTATAACCCTTTTTACTCATCTTTACCAGGGGTGCCAATAATTGTGGACGGAACAGTATAAAATCACGACAATCAGAACCGAACGTTTGAAACAAATTTTGATTGATTTGATCTTGAAAACTATTTTCTGAAAAACTAGCAACTGTTGCTAACTTCTTTGCTAGCTTGGTTTGTTTACTAACGCACGCTGAAGGAAGTGGGTGGGACTTACTAGCGCAAGAAGGAAACAAGGAAGTTCCTCAGCTAACGACCGGATCTTCTTCCAAACCTTTGTTTGGAAAAAGTGTCAAATATTATGAATGGAGCTTTTTTATCTTTTCAAACATTCGGTTCTGGATGTCGTGATTTTATTAGGTAGCTATACAATATTATGTTCTAACAAAGTTCACTATGCCATTAAACACAATGCTTTTTTTCCCCTGCAGCTCACATATTTATCTAAGTTAAACACGTTTGTCACCAGATGTGCGTAGTACTGGCCCAATATGGGTTAGCTAAAGCTAATGTCTCCTGCACAGAATATCTTTCATGCACCAAACTTGGGCTGTGTTGGAATCAGAGCCCAGGCTACTGCATCCTGCGTCCCATGTACTGTGTACTGTTCACTGCATACGGTTAAGTATGGGACATGCAGTATGCCAAAATATCCTCCATACTATTGTTAGTGAAAACCTGGAAATAAGCATATAATCCACAGATTTGAAGTATACTACATTTAGAGAACATTTCGCCTACTTAATGACTTTCTCATCCAGTGTACTCAACAAGTAACTCAATAGTATGGAAGGGTGCTGATTCTGACACAACCAAAGTCTCAGGATTCTGACATATTCAGCTGGCATTCTTTTCACTGGACCTTAACGAGAGCCGTTATATGTGAGTGTAATCACTTCAGAAATAAACAGATTGTGGAAAGTGAGTGACGCAATTTATAAAGTTTTTATTTCTTTAATTTATTTTAAATAAATGTGTTCAACGTTGCACAAATCTTTAGCCTGTACAAAACCCTCAAATATTGTGATGACAATAATTACGTTTTTTTGCCGTTGTTGCGACTTTATTACCACCTTAACCTCGTTATTAAACGCACAACAGACACAGATAACTTGTAAGTACAGCTACACCGCCAATCTCCTCTCCTCGTCTACTTCTGCTGTTTGGTGAAGTAGACGAGTTTAGGGACTGGAAACCAGGGCTGTGTCTGAATCAGAGCCATATTTACCATGTTCTGTCTACTGGCAGATGTGTGCTGTTTACTGTGTACTGTTTAGTACTCAAAAAAATATCCTCCATACTATTTTCCAACTATGGCCTACCTACAGGCATTAGGTGTCATGGCCTACCTACAGGCAGTTTACTCCAAAAACTGTGTTTACGGTCAAATTTATGGAACAGAAATTTGCTGCGTACGGCGTTCGCATAGCCTACGTACTGCCAGAAACAATATTCTCTGCCAGGAAAAACCCTAAATATATACATTTTAATATTCCTTCATTTCAAGCATATATTTATTTAATTATTTGCAAAAATCGCCGGCGTACCCTTTTATGAATTTGGGCCCCTGCCCCTCTAACATCCTCTGCACGTCCCTGCCCCCAACCATCACATAACTATCTTAATTCTTTTTATATGACTGTATATTGGTTGTGTAACTTTTGTGGAAGTTACAACACTTTATTCACACAGTCCTACTGTAGGACATTATATTAAATATTATCATACATGATCCATATGTTTAATATCAGGATGACTGCAGCTGAATTAACAGGGATCTGATGGGGGAGAAGATGTATGAGATCCCTAAAGTGAGTCAGTTATGAATATAGAAAATTATAGAAATTTCTTCATATTACCTCATATTATCATGTTGCTTCATTGTTTTAATTTAGGTTTAATTACAGACTCACATTGTAAAAAGTCTTCTCGGGTCCTGGGCTCTAGAATACGGACTTCTTCCACTGTAGAGAGAGATCACAAGACAGTTGAGCTAAAGATGACCTCATTTTATAATTTCCTGGAGAAACAGAATTATAATATCACAAAATAATATGCGGGGGAAATAAGAACGGATATCATCCGGAATACAGTATCACCAAACTGCAGTCTCAATTCTTATCCAAAAATTGGCCAAGAATGTAATGAGATTTCAAAAGTTTTTTAATGAGTTTTGCAACATTATGAAATTTGTTGTCTTCTCTCATCTCTCCCCAATAGTTTGCATCCTAACAGGCAAAGATAGGGTCAGAATATACTTGGTTCCTTGAACATTAAACAGAGCTTTAAATGCAAATGTTTTGGGTTACAAACACTTTCATCAAACACATTGGGTGCTGTGGAGGATTCATGCAGGTCTGTCTCAGAGAAAACGCTTCACATGTTGGGTCATTTCTGAGCACTGTCACTCCACACTGTGCAATAAATAACCTGTGAGACAGATTGAAATATCACTCACCCTGTTATTAATATACAGTATAACCTGTGAGACAGACTGAAATATCACTCACCCTGTTATTAATATATAACCTGTGAGACAGACTGAAATATCACTCACCCTGTTATTAATATACAGTATAACCTGTGAGACAGATTGAAATATCACTCACCCTGTTATTAATATACAGTATAACCTGTGAGACAGACTGAAATATCACTCACCCTGTTATTAATATACAGTATAACCTGTGAAAGTGCCTTTCATGATGTGAATCTTACCAGTGTGTTGTGTGCAGTGGCTAAGCTCACTTTCTGCAAGCAGGGTTTGTCCTCCAACCTCTTCCAGAAACTTCGCTCAACTCCATCTTGAAGATGTCCTCCAGTCGCTCTTTCAGTAAAGAGACATATTTCATCACAGCCGCAAAAGAGACATGTGGACTGACGGTGATGCTGGGTAAGTCTCCAGGTCTTAGAGGGAGAGACTGACAGCTCTACAGACAGAGAGACCGACAGACAGAGAACAGTCTCAATACATACTGCATTCTTGTGCACATGCCAGGAGCAGATATTTGTAAATGAGGAACACACCTCAACATGTATGTACAATGTACATAGTGCAGACCGTCAGAGAGCCAGTGATGTTACCTGGAGGAAATGGATGTGATGCTCTGTGTGTGAAAGCTGCTCCATCTCAGCATCTCTCCTCCTCAGCTCAGCAATCTCCTGCCCCAGTCGCTCCAGGAGTCCTTCAGCCCGACTCACTTCAGCCTTCTCCTGATCTCTGATCAGCTCTTTCACCTCAGTGCACCTTCTCTCAATGGAGCGGATCAGCTCAGTAAAGATCCGCTCACTGTCCTCCACTGCTGTATGTGCAGAGTGCTGTTAGGAGCACAGAGAAAGGAGGGCTGTATGTGCAGAGCGCTGTTAGGAGCACATAGAGAGGAGGGCTGTATGTGCAGAGCGCTGTTAGGAGACACAGAGAGAGGAGGGCTGTATGTGCAGAGTGCTGTTAGGAGACACAGAGAGAGAAGGGCTGTATGTGCAGAGTGCTTTTAGGAGACACAGAGAGAGGAGGGCTGTATGTGCAGAGCGCTGTTAGGAGCACAGAAAGAGCAGGGCTGTATGTGCAGAGTGCTGTTAGGAGACACAGAGAGAGGAGGGCTGTATGTGCAGAGTGCTGTTAGGAGACACAGAGAGAGGAGGGCTGTATGTGCAGAGCGCTGTGAGGAGCACAGAGAGAGGAGGGCTGTATGTGCAGAGCGCTTTTAGGAGACACAGAGAGAGGAGGGCTGTATGTGCAGAGCGCTGTTAGGAGCACAGAAAGAGGAGGGCTGTATGTGCAGAGCGCTGTTAGGAGACATAGAGAGAGGAGGGCTGTATGTGCAGAGCGCTGTTAGGAGACAGAGAGAGGAGGGCTGTATGTACAGAGCGCTGTTAGGAGCACAGAGAGAGGAGGGCTGTATGTGCAGAGCGCTGTTAGGAGCACAGAGAGAGGAGGGCTGTATGTGCAGAGCGCTGTTAGGAGACACAGAGAGAGGAGGGCTGTATGTGCAGAGCGCTGTTAGGAGACACAGAGAGAGGAGGGCTGTATGTGCAGAGCGCGGTTAGGAGCACAGAGAGAGGAGGGCTGCCTGTGCAGAGCACTGTTATGAGACACAGAGAGAGGAGTGCTGTACATTTTAACTAGGCCTTTCACTCAGCTCTTACTGGGACCCCAGACAGCTTGTTCCCCACAGTGTGGCTCAGTGGGATTGAGCCCCACGGGGCTGGAAAGTGGCCCAACACTGGGCTCCTCACTGGCTGACCGGAGGAGAGCCCTGACTGAGCCCTGAAATGGCTCTTCCAGCAGCCAGCTGTTGTCTTCTCCTCTGGTCAGTACCCACCTTGAGTGACTGCACAGCCTGTCTCAGATGCTGCAGCTCCTTCTCTCTCTCCTGGATTCTCTGCTTGTATTTACTCTTTGTCGCCCCCAGCAGCTTCTGTGAAGAAACACAATCTGATCAGGTTTAAAAACACTGGTGTAGACACTCCAGTCAACCATAAACAATGCAAGAAATTCTGGGTTTGCTCAGTTTTGTTCACTCAGTCCTTTAAAATAACAACTGAGCCGCTCTGTTCTAAACTTTACAAAGCGACAAAGAAGTAAAACATAAATAAATAAGACAGATGCAGTTCTAGTTGGAGTGCAGTGTGATGCCCATGCAAGCTAACATGCGCTGCCCAAAGTGCATGCAGGTGAAGGTGCATGGCGAGCTTTTCACATGGAGATTCAGCCCATTTCTCCTTTTTATTGCTGCAGGTATTTTCAGACCTTTTGGGTTCTGTGTTATTAATTGAGCTAATCTGTTTCTCAGTCCATTCTGCTGCAGCTGAGACTGTATCATGGCCTCTGTTTTCATCCATTGCACACCGATAACAGATACACTGCTGATCGGTCACGACAGTAAACGTCTAGAAGTTTGTCATGAAGAGAGCAGATCTTCTCCTGCAGGTTTCCAGTGGCTTTGACCAGTTTGTGCTTCTTAAAGGCAGGAAATTCATAGTGAGGCTGGAGGTGAGTTTCACAGTAAGAGGCCAGACACACCAGACAGGACGTGATGGCTTTCCGCTTCCTCTCAGTGCAGACATCACACGCCATGTCTCCAGATCCAGCATAACAGTGAACAGGAGGAGCAGCTTGGAGTCCTGTCTTCTTCAGTTTCTCCACCACTTCAGCCAGCATGGTGTTTTTTCTTAAATCTGGTCTTGGGGTGAAGGTCTCTCTGCACTGGGGACAGCTGCACACGCCAATATTATCATCCTGATTCCAGCTGCTCTTAATACAGGCCATGCAGAAACTGTGTCCACAGGGAATAGTCACTGGATCCTTAAGTAGATCCAGACAGATTGGACAGCTGAACTGATCCAGATCCAGTAAAACCCCACCTTCAGCCATTTTACTGCTCATACTCACACAGAGACAGATAGTTAAGTTTAGTTTCTGTGAAACTGCATGACAGTGAGAGTGGGAGTGACATCGTGGTTCTGCCCACAGCTGCAGGAGGAGTGGTTTTGGACTGAGGCCAGGCTATGCTGATTCCTATGGAAATGTGTCATCTTAGAGACCAAAGGGCAGATGTATTGAAAGACTGTGTGTGTATTCATAGCAGGAAAGGCCTGTATAGACATGCATAGTATGTCATACCAGTGTGTCTGTGTACCCCAGTCAGAAATACACAGATAATACATATAATATGAGTATACAGGTATATACACAGATAATACATATAATATGAGTATACAGGTATATACACAGATAATACATATAACATGAGTATACAGGTATATACACAGATAATACATATAATATGAGTGTACAGGTATATACACAGATAATACATATAATATGAGTATACAGGTATATACACAGATAATACATATAATATGAGTATACAGGTATATACACAGATAATACATATAATATGAGTATACAGGTATATACACAGATAATACATATAATATGAGTGTACAGGAATATACACAGATAATACATATAATATGAGTGTACAGTTATATACACAGATAATACATATAATATGAGTGTACAGGTATATACACAGATAATACATATAACATGAGTGTACAGGTATATACACAGATAATACATGTAATATGAGTGTACAGGTATATACACAGATAATACATATAACATGAGTGTACAGGTATATACACAGATAATACATATAATATGAGTGTACAGTTATATACACAGATAATACATATAATATGAGTGTGCAGGTATATACACAGATAATACATATAACATGAGTGTACAGGTATATACACAGATAATACATGTAATATGAGTGTACAGGTATATACACAGATAATACATATAATATGAGTGTACAGGTATATACACAGATAATACATGTAATATGAGTATGCAGGTATTTGCTCTGCCAAAAAGATGACAAATGTAGAATAATCAGGAAATGTACAAAGGTACCCCCCTAAAACCTCTGGAGGAGTAACATTACTGTCCCAGCTGCTTTCTTTAACATTAGGATTATTTTCTTGTTTTAATGCAGAGGCCCCTATGCCAGTTATTATGAAGCCTGCATGTCATCAGAAACTTCTCTATGTATCTATCATATGCTTCCTTGCACACAGAAACTGTCTGGGCCAAACAGTGTCGAATATTTCCGTCACTCTCCGGGTGACGCCCCTGCAGAAATGCAGCTATTCCGGTTTTCACAGAGAGAGAGAGAGAAAGAGACAATAGCTGGACGTATTTAAAGTAACCCACCTCATCATATGACAAGTGCTGCACAAACAAATAAACAAAAAATGTAACCGTTCCCCGTCACAGGTTCTGGGTAAAAATAATAAAGTAACAAAGTGAAATTAAACCCAAACACAGCGCAGTAAGCTTTTCAGCTTTCTCACTTTTCAGCCGTTCAGCTTTCAGGTTTATTTTACTTAATTTGCGTCTCGCCGACTTGCTCTGACATCCGAGACTATGTTTGCAGTTTATTACATTTAATTTAGGCACAGAAATGCCGTGGTGCTGATCCAAGCAGTGACAGACCACTCTGCCGTTCAACAAATACAATAATGAGGATTGCTTTGAATTATGTCATGTTCCGCGTGGCATCCAGTGGCACAGAGCGCAATGCAATGCAATGAAAAAGTTGTGTAATGAAAAGCGCGTTGAGAAACAATACACCCCGTATTGCATTTCCGTCTTTTTCACAGAGGATGAAATCCAATGCAATATGCGTCACTATGTGTCACTATGTGTCACTATGGCGATTGCATTTTATAAAGTCACTGAAAATCTTTCATACAGAGAAACTGCCAGCTAAGTTAGACCTAGCATTGCATTAACATGGTCTGCCTGTATCTCATCAGCTGTGTTAGGCCCCATCAGCATGGTCTGCCTGTATCTCATCAGCTGTGTTAGACCCCATCAGCATGGTCTGTCTGTATCTCATCAGCTGTGTTAGGCCTCATCAGCATGGTCTGCCTGTATCTCATCAGCTGTGTTAGGCCTCATCAGCATGGTCTGCCTGTATCTCATCAGCTGTGTTAGGCCCCATCAGCATGGTCTGCCTGTATCTCATCAGCTGTGTTAGGCCCCATCAGCATGGTAATTATGTAGAGATAAACGTATAAATGCTAGTGTTCACCCAACCTGTTACTGTGTGCTTGGACAGTGAGCGGAGCGATGGCCAATCAGAATAGCAGCTCAGACCTCTGATACCAGATGAGGACCAGCCTTGAGTTTGACCCACCCAGCAGTAAGTGATACTTTTGAAATATCTGCTCTCTGCACACACAGCTGACTACATATATTCCATATAGCTTATGTTTATTCCATATAGCCTGCATATGTTCCATATCCCAATATGGATCTACACCTAATTCAGCTTATCCAGAACGCAGCAGCGCGCCTGGTCTTCAACCTCCCCCGACACTCCCATGTCACCCCCCTGCTCATCGACCTCCACTGGCTACCGGTGATGGCTCGCATCAAATTCAAAACATTGGTGCTCGCCTTCCAGGCAGTCCGAGGATCTGCCCCCCCATACCTCCAAAAACTAATCAGACCTTACACACCTGCCAGATCCCTGCGCTCCGCCTCCTCAGGACGACTGGTACCCCCCCCTCTTCATGCTAGCACCCGGTCTCGACGTCTGTCTGTCCTGGCCCCACGGTGGTGGAATGAGCTCCCCGTGGAGGTCAGAACAGCAGAAAGTCTGACCGCCTTCAAGCGCAGATTGAAGACTCACCTCTTCAAGCTGCACCTCTCTCCTCCCCTCCCTACCTCCCTGTGACTATTGTTATTAATGTTGTGTAATTCCCCCCCCCAAAAAAAAAAAAAAAAAAAAAAAACCCAATCATACTGACTGCGCCTAGTACTTAGATTCATATTAGCCTTTTTAGGGTTGTTTCTATAACGTTCTTGTTCCTAGTTTGAAAATGCACTATGTACGTCGCTCTGGATAAGAGCGTCTGCTAAATGTCTATAATGTAATGTAATGTAATATATGCAGCTGTATAAATGGATACTATGTATAAAGGCAAAAGAAATGCTGTGTAAGTCGCTCTGGATAAGAGCGTCTGCTAAATGCCTATAATGTAATGTAATGTAATGTAATGTAAAATTAAACTAAAGATGTCAGATGTTTTTATGCTGTCATAAAGAAATCACTCATCTCAGTCACGTCCGTTATTCTCACACACACACACAGAGTACATGTCATTGGCTAACAAACTCCTTTAAAATTAAATGTCATTGTCGATGTATGAGTCAATTAGGGAGAAACTTCCTCAAAAGCTTGACAAAAAAAGTATTCAAATGAAAACTTTAAAATCAAACTTCACTAATGTAGGCTCTATTATGAAGCACTGAGAAGCACTGAGTCTGATCTTCCCAAAAATGAATGAATCAAAAACATTGTGTGAATCTGTATCATTAATACGTTTTCAAAAACTGCAATCAACGATTTAACAATAATTCATTATTGAACAACAATCAACCCATACTGAATACACTATTTTTTGGTAAAGTTGTGTACATTCGCATTATAGTTTTGTAGAAACACATCTATAGCTGTCAGTCATAACCAAACCTGTTGCTGTGTATTTTGACAGTAGGTGGCAGCACTGAGCAGATGTGGACAGAGAATACTGAAGGCATGCACGTCGCCCTGAGGAAGAGAGTCCTGGCTTTGTCACCCTCCACCTTTTCAGCCACTGGACAAGATTCCGGAATTCATTTTGGCCAGGGTTCTGTTCAGTCCTTAAGCATCTCTGAGTACCAGGGTGAGACGGACATGCCACTTCCTCCTGGCACAGGAAGCAGGTAGCAAAAGACAGGCAGGACACCAGGGGCTCACCTCTCTCTGAGGGTAATATTCCTCAATCAGCCCTGCTGTCCCAGCCTTTAGCCTGGTGACTAGCTTAGCTTGCCACAGCCATGTGGAGAAGCTGTTGTAACCTGCAGTAGGCCTGGGTGCACTGATGGAGACCATGGGACCATGTAGCCCTGCGCTTCCCAAAGAGGTGGGGGGGTTACCCCCGAGGGGGGGCCGCAGAAAGACAGCAAGGGGTGGGGTGGAGTTGAAAGATAAGGTACAGACGTGTAAGCTTTGGGGGGGCGGCTTAAAAAATGTCCTATTACCAGGCCTGACGGGAAGGGCTTGGGAAGCATTGGTGTACCCAAAAAAATGACACTGCAGATATACAGGCTTGTATCTACTTGGAATGGAAAGGGATGGTGGGTGAGTGAGGTTTCACAACAATATTTTTAATGCTCTACATATTGCCACATTTATATATATTGTTTGTTTAATTTAACTTCCTTGAGTGGATTGTTATGGTTCATTGAAAAATCTGTACCAGGATGTTAGAGCACTCACCTATGAGTAATTGAGGGTGTATTTAATTGATTAATTATTTGTAAGCTGTAATGAATTGAGACATTCTCAATTCTCAAATTGGATTGGAGACAATGCACCACGGCACACTGAAGAAGGCTTTGCAGCCGAAATGTTTGTATTCAATTGTCTTCCCCTGTTGCACAATAAAGCAATTGAAAATGATAAAGAAACTCTAAGTATTTATCTTGGAGAGAGAAACTAATATATTGTGAGACAGACTGAAATATCACTCACCCCTGTTATTAATATATAACCTGTAAAAGTGCCTTTCATGATGTAAAAGTTAATCTGAGGCAGAGCACCTCACCAGTGTGTTGAGTGCAGTGGCTAAGCTCACTTTCTGCAGCAGGGTTTGTCCTCCAACCTCTTCCAGAAACTTTTAAAAACTCCACCTTGAAGACGTCCTCCAGTCGCTCTTTCAGTTCAGAGACAGATTTCCTCACACCCTCAAAAGAGATGTGTGGACTGACAGTGATGCTGGGTAAGTCTCCAGGTCCAGGAGTGGTACAGAGAGACTGACAGCTCTACAGGCAGACAGACAGACAGACAGACAGAGAACAGCCTCAATACAGATTTCTGTTCACTGCATATTTGATATTTAATCCCAACACATTGTAGTGTCAAAATAAAAAAAATAAGGTTAACTGGTTTTTAAGAGACATGAAACACTGAATTATGCCAACAATAATATGAGGATTAAAGGCATAGTTGACTTTTTTTTGTGGATTATTCAGTTTTAGTGTGTGTTTCTGATTGGCCCAGACAGGTTTTATGTGTGTTTCTGATTGGCCCAGACAGGTTTTATGTGTGATGGATAGTTTCAATATTTACAGAAGTTATAGATCGGTGAACAAAAAACATTTGAGACCATTGTTAGTACTGACAGGTTATTATAGACACTTCATTCCTGACTTTGCCTCCCTAGCTGCCCCCTTGACAGAACTCACTCACAAGGCCCAGCCCCAGATGGTAAGGTGGACAGTGGACCCTGAACAGGCCTTCCAGAGTTTGAAGAGGACCCTGTGCTCCAGCCCAGTATTGGTGACTCCTGACTTCAGCATGGAGATGGTGGTCCACACTAATGTGTCTGAAGTGGGGGGGGGGGGGGAACAGAAGAACTCCACCGAGGAGAAACAGTGGCTGGAAATCAAGTGGGCACTCGACAGCCTGAGGTATTATTCACTGGGTCTGTGGTTCACCCTTGTGAGCGACCATGTGCCGCTACTGTGGATGACACACACAACATGGAGACCAACGTCAGGGTCACCAAATGAGTTCTTTCACTGCAACAATTTCACCTTTCTGTTGTAGAGGGAGAATTGGTGTAAATATTAGTTTTCTGGCGACATTGGAATTTGTGTACAAACTGTTTTGTTGGAGGAACTGTCTGGTGAACTGACCCTGCATGACTGAAGAACTGGCCTGGACTTTTCTGAAACTGGAATGGATTTAACAACTCTGAGAGAGCCATTGCGCTTGTGTTTGTTTGATGCTCTGGTAAATAGCATAGTGATCCAGGTGCAGGGAGAGAATCGGAGAAGAAGAAGTGAAGGTAGACTCCAAAATGGAGTTAGGTTAATTTTTCTGTTTTCTTCTTGTGTTTGTACCAACTTTAATGTTGGTTTATTAAAGCCCCAGCTAAGCTCTGGGTTGGATCTGAGTTGGTGTTGGTATCTCTGTCATTGCACACATTTACCACAGCGCTGTTTTCTGCACAAGCTCCCATCACAACATGTAATGTGCAGAGAAGCATCTCTTTAAAGTGCATATTAGCATGTGAGTGAATATCAAATTGCGGGTACATTTCACATTTGTAAAAGAGTGGGAAAAAATATAAGGTTTTCTTAAAATCAATGTTTTATCCTTATAACAGACCCTTCAAATATAACATATTTGCTACTTGCCAAGAAAAAACCATAATGGTTTCAGATATATATTTGAAAAATAGACATGTTATCTGATTAAGTTGTCAACTATGTTACCGACAAAAAGTGTACAATTTGAAACTCTTAATAAATGTTAAACCTTAATACAATCATCACTACTGACAGTCCAGGTGTCCTTTTGTCAACATCTGTAATTGTGAATGTCTGCCAATTTTTTAAAATACATCTTGAGCTATACAATTGCTCTAATTTCACATAATGTAATTGACGTTCTGGACATTTTCCCCATTACGACTAAAATTCATTAAGATGTTTGTAATCAAATGATATTGAGGAACAGTACTATACAGCTAAAAACATCTTAACAATTTGCTTGCAGTTTAAGAAATATTTCAGTATTTTTTCAGAAAGAAACTTAATGGTAACATAGTTGACGCATGGGTAACATAGTTGACATGGGTAACATAGTTGACCGGACATCAACAAGCAGAACAATTCATTGAAGTAATACATTTGTTTAATCTAATTTATCATTCTGTTTTATATAAAACTATTATATTTCATATTGCATGCATAAATAATTAGACTTTGGTATCTTAAAACAACAAATAACTTTTTATTCATTGATCAAACAGGGCTTCTGAGAACAAACATCAGGCAAACATACTAGTGAGGCAGTCTCACAGTTAAATTCAGGAGGACCGAGAAAACTTCAGGTGCTGGAGAACACAACAGCAGAATTTAGCACAGATTGAGGTTAGCATGGCATTTGAGAGCAGAGTCACAGGTGAACTGAATGATTACTGAGTTTGGCTCTGTTCCGTAACATTTCACGTCGCCACATTTCTGGCACTCCTTAGCATATGTCTGGTTTTTGTGTGAGGAGAGTCTAATTCCCACTTTTGCCTTTCATATCTCTTCCTGTATTTTTCAGCATTTCTTTTTTGTCCCTGAACTTCTTTCTTGAGTCGCTCAATATCCCGATATAGTTTGCTGTTCTGTCGTTTTATTCTCCTTCTTCTTTCTTCTCCACGTTTTATTACATTACAGACATATTCTACAATAGATTGAGTTAATTTTTTGTCTCAAAATTCTACACAAAATAGTCCATAATGACAAAGTGAAAACATGTTTTTAGAAAATTTTGCAAATGTATTAAAAATCGAAAACTGAAATCTCTCATTTACATAAGTATTCATACCCTTTGCTTTAACATATTTTTAAAGTATCATTTCATATTTGGTCGCATATTTTTTGCATGCTGTTACTTCCTGAAGTCTGTGACCCATCAACATCAAAAGACTCTCGATATCTTATTTCCAGGTACTGTTACAAGCAATACTATAAGCTCTACCACATGGCTGGCTAAATGGCTATAAGTCATCAAGGGTTTGAGCTATCGAACGAGCCCCAAACGATCACTTTGTTCCAGATATGGAGTAGATGTGGATGGATCACTGCAAGGGTTATTTCTCCTGACTCATTTTCCTATAGAACTCTATGGGAAAAAAAGTCAGGAGAAACAACCCTTAAAGGGATCCATCCACATCTACTTCATATCTGGCCGCAGAGTGATGGTTTGGGGCTCGTTTGATACCTTAGACCCTTGATGACGTACAGCCATTTCGCCAGTCATGTGTTCCATACTGTACGAGTGTAATTTACAGCTGAATCTAGTCTCACCCCCCAATTCTCATAGAAATCCGTTCAAATGCAGAGAGGTTATAGTATCGCTTGTAACAGTACCTGGAAATAAGATATCGAGAGTCTTTTGATGTTGATGGGTCACAGACTTCAGGAAGTAACAGCATGCAAAGGATATGTGATGAAATATGATACTTTAAAAATATGTTAAAGCAAAGGGTATGAATACTTATGTAAATGAAAGATTTCAGTTTTCGATTTTTAATACATTTGCAAAACTTTCTAAAAACATGTTTTCACTGTCATTATGAGATATTTTGTGTAAAATTGAGAGACAAAAAATGTACTCAATCTATTGTAGAATATGTCTGTAATGTAATAAAACGTGGAGAAGGTGAAAGGGGTATTCAGACTTTCCGGCTTGACTGTATATTGACTTTACTTAACATTGTTAAACCTATTACCATATCTTATTTCATGGGAAATATATACAGGTGCAGCTCAAAAAAATAGAATATCGTGAAAAAGTTCAATATTTTTTGTCACTCATTTCAGAAAGTGAAACTCATATTATATAGATTCATTACACATAGTGAAATATTTCAAGCCTTTATTTCTTGTAATTTCGATGATTATGGCTTACAGCTAATGAAACCCAAAATTCAGTGTCTCAGAAAATTAGAATATTTTGCTTTAACATATTTTTAAAGTATCATATTTAATATTTGGTCGCATATCCTTTGCATGCTGTTACTTCCTGAAGTCTGTGACCAATCAACATCAAAAGACTCAATATCTTATTTTCAGGTACTGTTACAAGCGATACTATAACCTCTCTGCATTTGAACTGATCTCTATGAGAATTGGGGGGTAAGACTAGATTCAGCTGTAAATTACGCTGGTACAGTATGGAACACATGACTGACGAAATGGCTGTACGTCATCAAGGGTCTAAGGTATCAAACGAGCCCCAAACCATCACTCTGCGGCCAGATATGGAGTAGATGTGGATGGATCCCTTTAAGGGTTGTTTCTCCTGACTTTTTTCCCCATAGAGTTCTATAGGAAAATGAGTCAGGAGAAATAACCCTTGCAGTGATCCATCCACATCTACTCCATATCTGGCAACAGAGTGATGGTTTGGGGATTGAATAACTTATTCAGATGCCTGGACTTGAATGAACAGTTGTCAGAAGCAAGGTCTTCCTCCTAACAGCTAAATGACTGCAATCTCAGTGACAATGTAGGTGTAAAATAGCGTTAGGTTGTGATTTGGAGGAATCAAATGCCCGGCTGCCTCCTTCCTGCAGTCAACCCAGAAATCATGTAGATACATTTTAGTGTAAAAAGACCATACAAATGTATTAAAGCCGCACTAGATACACTCACAAAATCTTATTGAACCCCTGAAATATACTTGAACATGTGATCAGTCAACTAAGTTACCCTTCGTCAACTAAGTTACCGTAAATGGGTAACTTAGGTGACGGGTAACATAGGTGACATTTTGCATATTTTGGGCCTACACTCCACATGCAGGCCTTCAACCAGTTGCCACATGGTATTTTTCAAATCTAGATTTATTCATCTTAACATAAAAAATAATTGTATGACTTTTAATAACACTTTTCTCAATAATATTGGAGTAACTTAGCTGACGTTAAATTAATCTACTCTAGGTCTATACCTTACTTTTGATCAAATATGAATTAAATAACAGAAGGGACATACCTCATGGTCTTCCAAATCTGTTCTTCTGAGGTTCATGACATCACAGATGCAGGTCACATGATTATGGGACAAACCATTTTTTAGGTGGAGGGGTTTCTTCAATGGGTAACTTAGTTGACGATGATTTCTCGGACACACATTAAATTAGATATTTAACAAATAAATAATTTTATAATTGTTATATTTGTTTTCTGGTCATGATTATCTTATGGTCATTCAACAATAATGAGAAGAATATTTTATATATATATTATTTGTAGTGTTTTTTGTGAAGTTTAAAGGTTGATGTTTAAAAATTAGGACGGCAAAAAAACTAGGCCTTCATTGTTTTTGAGCTTATTTTTGTACATAAATGACAATTCCTTCAATACTTTGTGATGTTATTTGATAAAACACTATCATGTATTAAAACAAAGAGCATTATTAATAATGATTAATACATATTTATGACAATTAATCAGAGATATATCCCACGGACATGAAATGTACCTGCAATTTGATAATGACCCATGTATATGTCTGTGCTGCTGTGCATGTGGATATGTGCCCTGCATTTGGTATTATGTGTGTGGTCTCATCCTCCACTGTCGACTGGGGGTGTGCCGACCACTTATTATTAAAATGAATATCTCGCATGATCAGCCATGTTCTTAGTCACAGTATATTTGCGATCAAATGGCCAATCTCGGTATTTAACGTGACCAATCAAAAGACTGGAGACATGAGCCACTCTGTGGGTGCGTCCCAATATTCTTCACTCCCCATATCCTTTCAACTACTCCCCTCTTTCCTGGAAGTATGCAAAACTTCCTGAATGTTTTGAGTATTTTACTTTTGAGTAAAGTATTTGCATGTACAGTATACAATGTACCTGACATTGCGGTTTGCGTCCAGACATTAATTTGTAACCATTAATATGTAATTAGTATGAAATCAGCAACATTAGATTAGGACACAAAGAAGGGTTTACGGGGCACGGGGAAGAGCAGGTGGTAGTTTAGGAAAGAGGGTGCATTTTTCGAGTATTGGGACACACTCCGTATCCCATCGTGAGGAAATACATTTTCTTGCTAGAGCAAGTTCGCTCGTGTCACAGCTCCGTGCTCGCGGTAGTCGCGGGACTGCATTTTTGCACGCGAAACAAAAGCTCCTTCACGTGGATTGGTTCTCTGCTCGCTCGCTTCACATCTGGACATTTACGGATACGGTTCTCTTAATTTCACAGCTCCACGCGCGCGATATTTTTGGAACTAAATAAACGCCAAATAATATCTACTCTCCGCTCAGCCTGGCCTCAGTCCAACACTCCTCCTACAGCTGTGGGCAGAACCAGGAAGTCTCTCTCTCTCTCTCACGCAGTTTCAGAGAAACGAAACTTAACTCTGTCTCTGTCAGCGTGAGCGGTAACATGGCTGAAGGTGGAGGTTTTCTGGATCAGGACCAGTTCAGCTGTCCGATCTGTCTGGATCTACTGAAGGATCCGGTGACTATTCCCTGTGGACACAGTTACTGTATGGGCTGTATTAAGGGCTGCTGGGATCAGAATGATCATACTGGTGTCTACAGCTGTCCCCAGTGCAGACAGACCTTTACCCCAAGGCCTGTTCTGGGCAGAAACACCATGCTGGCTGTAGTGGTGGAGAAACTGAAGAAGACAGGACTCGAAACTGCTCCTCCTGCTCACTGTTATGCTGGACCTGGAGACGTGGTGTGTGATTTCTGCACTGGGAGAAAGTGCAAAGCCATCAAGACCTGTCTGGCATGTCTGGCCTCTTACTGTGAAACTCACCTCCAGCCTCACTATGAATTTCCTCCTCTTAAGAAGCACAAACTGCTCGAAGTCACTGGAAACCTGCAGGAGAAGATCTGCTCTCTTCATGACAAACTTCTGGATGTTTACTGTCGTTCCGATCAGCAGTGTATCTGTCTGCTGTGTGTGATGGATGAACACAGAGGCCATGATACAGTCTCAGCTGCAGCAGAAAGGACTGAGAAACAGGTAAGGACTGGAGCTCTTACACAAAACACTCACGCTTTTTTACACTGATGATGACAAATATTATCTTGGATTATTTCCACAATGTGTAGGTTTATGACTTGCTTTTTATTGAATTTGATTAATGTATTTATTGATAGATTATGTTTTGAAATGTTTGATAAGTTTGAAAAAGTACAATGCAGTTACTTTGAGGTCTGAACAACAGACAACAACACAGTGATATCCAGCTCTGTAGTCCACAGTAATAAAAGCAGTAAGAGCAGGAAGTGAACCCAAGTCCGCTCTCTGTGACAGCTCTGTTCACACCCCTCACCCCCCTATTCACTCCCTGAATGGGAATCAACACGACTGGAGCAGCTAGTTCACTCACACATAAGCTTTACCAATAAGACCAGTACACTTTAAACACTGGCCTGCTATCAGTGTATAGAAGTGGTATTTAGTTTAATTTGGAATATGGATAGTAGTATCAAGCTATATTAATTTTTTTGTGGACTCTGTCAGACCTATTGTGTTTTCAAAAATGTCAAAATGACAAACTATGGGTGACAAAAAAATGTCAATTTGCTCTTAACAAAAAGAAGTACGCTTTTCTCCTGGGTGATGAACACTGAACAGTTGAAAAAGGAGGCCCAAAGACAGGTACAAAGGGACGTAAGGAAAGCCAAGTACCAGTACAAGGCTTAAACAATACAATACAAGGCCCAATACAAGGCCTAAACAATACAATACAAGGCCCAATACAAGGCCTAAACAATACAATACAAGGCCCAATACAAGTAATCAGAGGTGAACACATTCAGGTTGTGGAAGAATATAAATATCTGGGGCTTGTTGGACAGCAAGCTGTGCTGGGAACAGATGCATCAACCTGATGTACAAGAAAGGGCAGCAGCTCCTCTTTTTCTAAAGGAAGCTGATGAGATTAATTAATGTGGACTGTACCATCCTTACACTGTTTTATAGATCCTTCATTTAAAGAGTTTTAACCTGCTGTTTTACGTGTTGGTTTGGAAATACAAGTACAGCCAACCTGAACAGACTGGGAAGAATTCTTAAATTCTGTAGCAAAATCATAAAACAGCCACAAAACAGCATGACTGCCCTGGACAAAATTAGGGCATTTAAGAAAGTGGAGATTATTTTAAATGATTCAACCCACTCCCTGTAGACAGTGTTTAATCTCCTACCCTCAGGCAGACGTCTGTCTGTACCGCTCAGTAAGAATTATACGTCCAAGAGTTAATTTATTCCTCTAGTCATTCCCTTTTTAAATAGCAAATCACCTTTTGGGTCCACTTTTAAAGCTCTTAATGTAATGTAATGTCTCAGAGTTTTGTATTGTATGTACTGGGTCTTTGTTTGCATTATTGACTTTATCTGGCTGCAAAACCTATTTCCCCCTGAGGGATAATACAGTTTTCTACTTCTGCTATGTAGTTGAACATCTGAATATTGTAATATCATGTGAAAAATATCTGTCCACAGAAGCAGCTGCAGGTGACACAGAGTAAATTCCAGCAGAGAATCCAGGAGAGCGAGAAGGAGCTGCAGGATCTGAGACAGGCTGTGCAGTCACTCAAGGTGGGTACTGACCAGAGGAGAAGACAACAGCTGGCTGCTGGAAGAGCCATTTCAGGGCTCAGTCAGGGCTCTCCTCCAGTCAGCCAGTGAGGAGCCCAGTGTTGGGCCACTTTCCAGCCCTGTGGGGCTCAATCCCACTGAGCCACACTGTGGGGAACAGGCTGAGTGAAAGGCCTAGTTAAAATGTCGTGTCACACAACACGAGTGTGGTCAGGTGAGCAATTGTGTGGTCCCAGAATTATATAAAGTGCATTCCACCATATTTAGAATGATCCAAACAGAGACAAAAAAATATATATATATATATATATATATATATATATATATATATATATGCAACAGGAGAATCTATCTACTGTGCCCTGTCTCCTGCGTACAGTGCACTGTGTCCGAATCAGAGCCCTATCTACTGCGCCCTGTCTCCTACGTACAGTGCACTGTGTCCGAATCAGAGCCCTATCTACTGCGCCCTGTCTCCTACGTACAGTGCACTGTGTCCGAATCAGAGCCCTATCTACTGCGCCTTGTCTCTTGCGTACAGTGCACTGTGTCCGAATCAGAGTCCTATCTACCGCACCCTGTCTCCTGCGTACAGTGCACTGTGTCCGAATCCGAGCCCTATCTATGCACCCTGTCTCCTGCGCACAGTGCACTGGCAGAAGTGTGCTGTTCAATGTGCACTGTGTAGCACGCAACGTACAGTCTGGGAAAAATATCAGCAATACCATTTTCCATCCATCCTGTGTCGTAAGACGTCCCACCAGTGTCCGAGGTTTTACAGCTAAATTTGGCTCCTTTCAAAGTGCAGTCATGGGTAAAAATTAAAAGTCGCAACGCACACACTTATTTAACAAAGTAAAAATATGATTTCTATTTAAAATATGTTGGTTTCAGTTAAAAATATATTTTGGACTAGTTTTGAGTCGCCATTTGGCTGGAAAGTCTTGCAACATCTGGCAACCTTGTGCCCCACCCTTGCACTGCCATGTCACGTGTTATTTTTGTTGTATTTGAAGGAAAACGTCAGCGAAGCTGAGCCTCATCTTTTGAAAACGAAGCTTCACGTCATATTTATGCGACCAAAATGTTTGTGTACTTCTTGAAAAGTGTGCTCCCGAATACCCCGGAAGTAAGTGTGTCATACGGGGGTGTAACTACTTAGTGCAGATAGTCTATTTTTTCTCGCCTGCGAGACAGTTTTACGCAACTGAGACACGCGTTGCTCCTGCAGCCAAACTATTAGTGGAAAACCCAAACGCGGTATTTTAACTTTATTGGTAGACGATTCGCGACGATTTCTGGCCAATGCGTAGTTTCTAAGTGTCACTATCTTTCCGTAGCAAGTCCATTTAACAAGCACTCCCCACCCAGCCTATACCTACCCATGCGTGACATAGTGGGCAATAGCGTCTATGTTGGGAGTTCATAAATATATGTATTCATCATATAATATCAGAATTCCGTCCAGCAACCAGATAAACCCACCAATAGCCCGACCGTATGCAAATACAGCGGTGCAAATCGCTGCTCAATCAATACCGACATAAACAAGTGAAATCATACAATGCCATTCTACTATCAATATCTGCTATTAAATATGGAATTCGTGTGCAATCCTCCCGTGGATTTAAGCGTAGATATGTCCCTTTCAAGATTCCGTGGTCATTTATTGTCTTGGACAATCCGTTTGAAAAATACACAGCGCATTGGAACACTATTAGACAAACGAAACTATCTCTGCGTAACCCCCCCTCCCTGATAGCACTGCTGTGACGCTTTCAATTTTATTCTGGTTTGATCGACAATTGTTTTATCCAATAGAAGGCACGACAAGCTTCCCAAAAGTTATTTACATGTGTAATTGAAAGCTTGGATTAACTATTTAAGGGCGAGCGTAACTGCAATACTTGTTATATCACAACAACTTTACGCGGGCATGCGCAGATGACGCATTTGGTTTGACGCGTTTGGTATGACGCAGTTGGTCTTACGCAATAAAACGGCGCGCAACTTTGAAGAGACTTTTTAGTACTTTTCCCCCGAAGTCGGTCAGAAGAGGACAACAACAGAGATTCTTCTAATCCCTGTAGCATAGATTCTGTGGAAGAGGTGCCTATCAATATGGGGAAGATATCCTCCTCGACATGTAAGTATTACTGCTTGTAATATTTTGAGTATATACATTCGTTTTTCCACTGCGTGCTATATTTTTGTATTTGCATCGGTCGTAATAGACCACTGTTAGCCTGCTAATAATGCTGAACATATTTGCAAACACACTTTTTCAGACTCCACCTTGAATAACTACATGTATACGGCAAATTATATAGTACGTTCTTTCCGTTTATTTGTTATTTTCTATTTGGTTTAGCTATCTCATAGCTTAGAATGTATAGCTGACTGTATTCGGTTGATGACTAGCGATAGCTTCTATGTTGTGAGAAAGTAGCGCTTTCGTGACTTAGCTTCGTAGATTGTGTCTATGACCTTCAATATGCACTTATTGTACGTCGCTTTGGATAAACGCGTCTGCCAAATAACTGTAATGTATTGATACTATTGTGTTCGTGACGTTCCCGTAGTGGCTCGTGGTGGCCTGCTTTGTTAGAATTCATAGCATTCACAATGAAATTGCGTATTTTAGCGCTGTTCTGTTTGGTTGCTCAGTCGTAAGTTATAAACTCCTCAAAAAAAGTTCGGAAACGTTATTTCGGTCGATTATTCCTCCCCTTTAATAATACCAATTGGTATTGTATTTTATATCGTTGGAAAGCCTGATTAGTCACCTTTACAACGAGGTACAACTTGTAAGGATCATGCATTCGTGGAATGAGCAACACAGCTAACCGTGTGGGTAGCGGCCCAACAAAATGTGCCAAAATCCCCTGCAATATTCTTCTGTTGGTATTCACTCTCGTTTTGAGTTGCTTGGTGGACTGGATGATTGCACTCTCCCACAGTAATAAGGAAAAAACAACACATATTGGCCATTTTTACACTTTATTCATTTTACACTGTCAGGGACCTCAGTAGCGTGTGGAAGATCCATAAGCAGCCACAACAGCTTGGCACCTCCTCCTCATGCTGGTCACCAGCCTGGTCACACACTGCTGTGGGATGGCATCCCATTCCATCCCACTGGCATACACCTGCCAGCACTTGAAGCTCAAAACGAGAGTGAATACCAACAGAAGAATATTGCAGGGCATTTAGGCACATTTTGTTGGCCCGCTACCCACACGGTTAGCTGTGTTGCTCATTCCACGAATGCATGATCCTTACAAGTTGTACCTCGTTGTAAAGGTGACTAATCAGGCTTTCCAACGATATAAAATACAATACCAATTGGTATTATTAAAGGGGAGGAATAATCGACCGAAATAACGTGTCCAAACTTTTTTTGAGGAGTTTATTTTATGCCTCGATTTGCCGTGAAGCTAGAACATTGGTAGTGTTTTCCGATATTATTGTATTGTAATTTCTTTGTGCATAATGTACTCTATGGGGTATTAGTATATCCATGGGTGATGCTTTTCACTTAGGGAATGGAAAATATGTATTCAAATGTACTGTGTCCAGATGTGTGCAAGATGAATGTAAAATAAATAAATAAAATCAATAAGCAACAGTTGTGAAACACACTACAGAGTAATGCCATCCTAGAGCACGCAACAAAATATAACATAATGTAGCATACAGAAGAAAGTGTTTACTGAAGTACAAGAGTGAATGATTTCATATTTAGCTGTGTGTACCACAGTGTTATAATGCTTCTGCATTATGTAATTTGTTCCTATAACATGCTTGACCCTCCACCTCTGCCACTCCAGCAGTGCCCTCTACTGTTCAGAGTGAAGCCACTGCAGGACCAGATCCTTCCAGCATACTGAAGACCGTGCCATTGATGAGTGCATGTTGCCCACGAAGGCACCGCACAGGATGAAGCAGTATATGAAGGATAATGGTGAAAAAATGGCACACTTGGCATCAAACACTGAACTGAAACTGTGCAATATCAATGTTTTCATCCATTAAGTGATCGTAAGGTAAAATGTATATGCTTTATAAAGGACAAAAGGCTTTTAAATAATTTCTCGGAGAGGTTTTGGGTAGGTTATTGGACACCTAGATATCCACCCCCCTGTACTGATCCAAAATAATTCCCACATGAAAATGATAAAAAGGTGAGTTAAATGAGTCAAAACGGTTGATTTGCACTGAAATGTATGATTAGTTTAAGATTTACAGCTATTCACATTTTAGCCAATTTGGATAGGTTTGGAGACCCTGGGTACATCAGGCTACACTGCTTACATTTCGTGTCATAGATCTTTAGTAGTTCTGTATATCACCCTGCGATTATTGAATGCTTGTGGACAAGGAGTTTATGATCCAGGAAATGTGTAGTTTTACCTGTTTCACTTATGTACCTCTCAGTATTTTGAAGAAATATATATTTTGTAGCATTTTTAGCAAAGTTTTGCTTGCATTTCCGGCACTTTATTTTGACCTTAAATTATGAAAATAAACAAATCTAAGTTTGTACAAAAAATGGTACACCGGTTTTGTTTCATTTAAGCCATTTACCAAGTTTATGTGATGCTCACACCTGGAGTTATAAAGCCTTAAACAGAGTACCCCCATGATTTACCAAATATGCCATCTGCACTAAGGGGTTAAAGTATACTATATTTCGAGAAAATTTTGCCTGCATAACGACTTTTTCACCGCGTCTACTCAACAAGCCTACCTAATCATATGGAAGGGTGCTGATTCAGACACAGCCCCAGTGTACTCAACAAGCCTACCTAATAGTATGGAAGGGTGCTGATTCGGACACTGCCCTGGGGTTCATTCCAATCGCTTATTTTATCCATCTTCGTCTCCTCGGTCCTTGCCTGACCCGGAAATTCATCGAGGTTCGCCATCTTTAAGGACATTCCAAACCGCTAAATGCTCCTCGGAGGAGAGAGGAGTGGGGAACGAGGAGGCTACCGGAGGATGCTTCAGTGAGGAAGCATGAATGTAGCCATTTCCGGAAGCCTTTTCTCGGAACGTGCGACGTGTATAAATGATCCACCTCTCCAGATCTGCCACGTGACAGGTACACCCCTACACAAACCCAATTTACCATTCCTTTCCATTTATTATAATGCGCTTTAATCCATAATGACACTCATTGTTTATGACGAACAAAAGCCATGTTTATTCATGAAAAAAGAGGCTAAAAAGCATTATGGTTACATGCGTAACCTTTTCTCACGTCCTTTCCTCGCTCCTTAGCTCCGCCCAACGGAGGACGCGAGGAAAGGATTCAAGGATCAGATACGAGGACGGAGGAATTGAGGCAACATGCATGAGGCAAATGGAACGTCCTTGCTCATATTATGCTTACGTGCTTAACTATAATTATTTTTAGCCTCTTTATCATTAATAAAGGTGGCTTTTGTTAGTTATAGAGAATGAGTGTCATTATTGATTAGCGCTTTATAATAAATGGAAAGGAATGGTAAAAAAAGATTTGTGTATGGGGTGTAACCACAACGTGGCAGATGTGGAGAGTGGTGGATATTTTGTACACGTCATGCGTTCCGAGAAAAGGCTTCCGCAAAGGCTACACTTGTGCTTCCTCACTGAAGCATCCTCTGGGAGCCTCCTCGTTCCCCACTCCTCGCTTCTCCGAGCAGCATTTAGCGGTTTGGAATTACATTTACATTACATTACATTATAGTCATTTAGCAGACACTCTTATCCAGAGCGACGTACATAGTGCATTTCCAAACTAGGAACAAGTGCGTTTAAAAAAACCCTAAACGGTAAATACGAATTAAAGTACCAGGCGCAGTCAGTATGATTGGGAATTCTTCTTTTTTGGGGGGGGTAACCACACAATCACACAACCACATAATCAAGGGAGGTCACAAGGAGGTAGGGAGGGATGGAGAGAGGTGCAGCTTGAAGAGGTGAGTCTTCAATCTGCGCTTGAAGGCGGTCAGACTTTCTGTTGATCTGACCTCCACGGGGAGCTCATTCCACCACCGTGGGGCCAGGACAGACAGACGTCGAGACCGGGTGCTAGTATGAAAAGGGGGCGGTACCAGTTGTCCTGGAATGTCCTTATAGATGGCGAACCTCGCTGGATTTCCAGGTCAGGCAAGGACCGAGGAGACAAAGACGGATAAAATAAGCGATTGGAGTCCACCCATGGGGTGCATCCCAATATTCTTAACCCCCCACCTTCTTTCCTCCACTCCCGGACTACCACTCCTCTCCTCCTCTCCTCTCCTCCACTCCCCCACTACCACTCCTCTCCTCCTCTCCTCTCCTCCACTCCCCCACTACCACTCCTCTCCTCCTCTCCTCTCCTCCACTCCCCAACTACCACTCCTCTCTTACCTGGAAGTATGCAAAACTGTGAACGTTTCGAGTACAAGTATTTGCATGTACAGTATACAATGTACCTGCCATTGCGGTTTGTGTCGAGACATTAATTAATATGTAGCCATTAATATGTAATTAAGATGTAATCAGCAACATTATATTAAAACACAAAGATCCATTTCCGGGGAGAGGAGGTTGTAGTGGAGGAAAGGAGGATGCATTTTTTGAGTATTGGGACGCACCCCTGGACTGTGTCCGAATACGACCCCTGTTCCCTGTCTACTATGTGCCTTGTCCCCTCACTTTGCAAGCAGTGTGCGAAAGAAATCCCGCAAAACTCTTTCCAAACTAGTGAGGAAGTAGTTTGTAATATTTTTTTATGTTTTTATTGAGAATATCAATCAGTTAACATATGACGATTGTTACAAAGTGTAGATTATGAATGAAGATAGAATTCACAAAAATAAAAAAGAGTAGTTTGTAATATGACTCTTATACTCTATCTTATACCACAGATATGCATATACGCTCTATGGGCCTCATTCATGAAGCGTTCCTAAATATACGTGTACATTTATGTCCGAAAGGAGTTGCTACGAAAAATTTACGCCGGATTCATCAAACCGTGTGGAAAAGATAGATTTTTTCATCTTCATGTATTATGCGTGTCCAAGTTATTTTGTGATTAGCATAAATCCACGCCCATAAATTGCCTTATATGGAGGCTGTCACTTCCCTTTAAAGATCGATACCTAGTCAAAATGGCCCAGAAAAAGGAAAGGAAATAATTATTCTGACACTGAAATCGAAGTTTTATTAGCAGATGTTCAATCAAGGAAAAAAATTGCTCAATATGGTCAGTACCGGTGTCATGAACTGGGAAAGTAAAGGCCTAGCAGGAGATAACATGTACCATCAATGCAGGATCACCCCTCACACAAACTGTTAAAGTAGTAAAATAAAATAAATAAATAGTCCAACAATTCTTTTTTAGAAAAGTCCAACTTTTAATTGAAGTAAATGTATTATGAGAAAAAATAATCCCTCATCAAGAAATAATTATTTTTAACAAAACCACACGTGCCACAATTATTGGCACCCCTGCATTTATATATAGAATAAAGTAATATTTTTTTATATTTGGTGACATATCCTTTGCATCCCATCGGATTTTGTGATCAGACATGCGCAGTAGTGTTTTCAGTTAGCTTAGCAACTAAAGTTGCATAATGTATGATGAGAGTGGCGCGCGTCTGACCGGCGCCTGCCGGATTTAAAGTTGGTTTTCATTGGATAGTCAAAACCATAACGGGTTGTAAGTAGTACCACTGGGTCCTGACAACCAAGGCATATATAATCTGGAAAAGAAAAGGGAGACTTTTGATTTTGTCCGTCTGATAATGACCCGTTTAGCGAACTGTTTTGTAAAAACTCCATTGACCGCCAGTCATTCAATGAGCGCCTGTTGTCTGTCTAATAAGTTCCAAGTGCGGACGTTCCAGCCCGAAGTTGGACCTCTTGCTCCGCCTACCCTCTTTGCGCAAATTTAATTTGTTATGGTTGGACTCGACTGTGGAACTAGTGCGAGTTTGTCTGGTCTGTATAGAGCATTTGACTGAGCGGAAGATAAAAATAAGATGGGACCAGATAATTACGGGAATGGGAGAAACAGTCACCGAATGAAGCGGTTAAAAGTAATGCGTTGTTTGCGATGTTTTAGTAGCGTTTTAATAGATTAGCGGAGCCGCGTTTAGCGTCCCGATCAGATGTGCGCCCCTGGTTAGACTGCTACAACGGCTAGATGAGAAGATAATGGGAATCATATGTCGGAAAGAGAAGAAATTCCATCTATATGTTTTTAGGCTGTTTGAGGACAAAAGCCATGTGGTGTTGTGTGTGAAAATATGTTAAGGACAGAGATTTGGCCTGCCCTGATAACGTCAGATGGTGGCACTGCGGCACTGTTCGTATGCTAGTTTTTAGGACAGTCCAAGCGTTATTTCCAGAATCATTAAATCCTGAGACATAAACTTCAAGCCAGATGGTCCCTGCAGACTTTACAGCACCGAAGTTCTGGTTTATAACATCCTAGAGTCATTACCGGCTTCCACCCCCAATGGTATGTTTCCAGGTGCCCTGGGATCTCAATTCCAGTCTTACAAAACCAACACACGACTGCCTTTTTAGGCTATGGCCTAATGTGGATCTGTGGCTGTGTCACATACAGCCCTCCTCTCTCTGTGCTCCTAACAGCGCTCTGCACAGACAGTCCTCCTCTCTCTGTGTCTCCTAACAGCGCTCTGCACATACAGCCCTCCTCTCTCTGTGTCTCCTAACAGCGCTCTGCACAGGCAGCAGTGGAGGACAGTGAGAGGATCTTTATTGAGTTGATCCGCTCCATTGAGAAAAGGCGCTCTGAGGTGAAAGAGCTGATCAGAGATCAGGAGAAGGCTGAAGTGAGTCGGGCTGAAGGACTCCTGGAGCGACTGGAGCAGGAGATTGCTGAGCTGAGGAGGAGAGATGCTGAGATGGAGCAGCTTTCACACACAGAGGATCACATCCATTTCCTCCAGGTAACATCACTGGCTCTCTGACGGTCTGCACTATGTACATACATGTTGAGGTGTGTTCCTCATTTACAAATATCTGCTCCTGGCATCTGCACAGGAATCTGTATTGAGACTGTTGTCTGTCTGTCTGTCTGTCTGTAGAGCTGTCAGTCTCTCTGTGCAGCTCCTGGGCCCGGAGACTTACCCAGCATCACTGTCAGTCCACAAATCTCTTTTGAGGCTGTGAGGAATTCTGTCTCTGAACTGAAAGAGCGACTGGAGGACGTCTTCAAGAAGGAATTCGTCAAAATCTCTCAAACAGGTTAGAACTGCTGAAACAACTTTTTCCCAATGATTTCTTTCATTAAAAATAAGAATTGTTGATCTTTTGTGAATAGAAGTACAGTGTTGTTGATACTTTGTGTAGCCGTGAGTCTGACAGGAGTGAGCAGAGACTGTTCCTCCATCACCCAACCGTAGCAACTTATTTTATCCCTACAGGAACCCACCTGCCACAGTACAACACCAGACATGGTAAGTAAGAATTTATAAAAGGTTTACAGATGACAACCTAGTCAGAACCAGACCCACGCTGGGTTTAAAAATATTTAAATGGGGCAAAAAGTGAAGCATGATAACTTGTCAATAAAACAGGGGTCATAGCTGGGGCTTGTTTAAGTTGAGCAATCTTTGTAATCTGAAGAAACCTACTATAATGTATATTCAGGTTTTTTCTAATGCATATACCTTTTAAATGTCACTTTATCTCCTGTTATAACAGTTAATAGCAGCACAAAGGTTTTAGTGTTTCTGCATCTTATAGCTGATCCTGTGCAGTAAAGCAGTCTGCACTGCTGTAAAACAGCAGCAGAGATTTGTGAGATGGGCGGAGAAATGCAGCATTCCTGGGGAGTGGAATCTCTTCTCATTATTCCCTTTGATTGAGATGAAAGCACATTTAGGTCTTCCTCATGCTTTCACATGGCTGTCTGATGCTTCTTTACATAAATATGTCATCCTGCAACTTCCAGTGACATCACTGGGAGAAACGTTGGTGACTCTACTGTACGACACGTATCTCTGGCCCTGTGAAAACTCGTCTTTTTCTGCCACATATATCCAAGTTATTTACAAATGCAATATGTCACATTTGATCACTTTAGTCTAAAAGTAAGAATTTGGGATATATGGGTGAGATTTGTGATATGAATCGCATCTGGAGGTAGTTTGGGTTGGGTTCCGCTGGTATTGGATCTGAATGTAAACGCTTGAGTGTGTGTCTTCTCCTGTCAGCCTTCTACTGAAAAAAAACATCCCATAATAAGTGTGTGGGAGTGTGTATTGGATATGAGTGTATACAGGGCCTCTGCTACCTGCCCTCTCTGCTCGCCATTGCAACCAGGGAAATTTCCAACTGCCAAAAACTACTGAACCTTCAGCTTCACCAAGATGATATGTGATATTAATCAAACTTTATATTTAATATTTACATTATTTCTGAATGAGCTGCAGTTTCATTTACATGCACTTTATTTATTAAAATAGATTTAAAATTCTAGAGGAATTATGATATGAAGGTTATCTTTAGGAGCTCATCTTTCTTGTGATCTCTCTCTACAGTGGAAGACGTCCATATTCTAGAGCCCAGGACCAGAGAGGACTTCTTACAATGTGAGTCTGTATTTAAACATAAATTAAAACAATGAAGCAACATGAGAATATGAGGTAAGACGAAGAAAAATATTATTGAAAGTATTGTGGCGGCCTTGAGATTACCAACTGGCCAGCTAGGACCGGGTAGTGAGCCGCTACCTGGTCGATGTGTACATAAATGTAAATAGCGTGCTGTGTGTTCTAATTGTGTCGTTAGCTTGTTAGCCGCGTCTTGTGTCAACTGTTTTGTTTTAAACGTAACTGTCATTTGTAACTGTGTGTTATGTGTGGCTGTGATTGGCTAGGAATCTGTAAGTGTGTGCGCCAATCACAGCCGATTAGTTCCTTTATAATGCAGTATCTGAAGCGATTTGGTGTTAGTGAAAAGTGTTTTAGGGCTAAGAACATTGTCTTAGGGCTCTTTTCAGAGCTGGTAAGGTAGCGCTATTAAAACGAAGCTCAGCTTGAGCGATTCGGAAGTGCAAGCCGCTGTCTCCCTCCCTGATTCTCCGCGCTCGCTACATTGGTGTCCGGAAGTGGGATGGAACGAGCCCTGCTGAGGGAGATAGGGGAACAGCTGATCCGCAGGAAGGCAAGGAGAGCCGGGGCTATGACCAGCTCCGAGTGGCAGATTCCCGCGGTGCGAGTGTCCAGGCGACCAGACGGCTTCAGCGGCAGACTAGAGAATCCGGCGTCGGTAAATCGCGACGGCCCGCTCGCGAAACCGACAATGCAGCTGAAGCTACCGCGTTTTAACGGAACTGCGTCACTAAAGTCGTACCTAGCGCAGCTAGAGCTAGCAGCTCAGCTGGGTGGCTGGACGCCGGAGCAGACAGCGGGACACCTGGCACTCGCCCTGAAGGGCACAGCGCTGGAGGCGATTCTGGACCTCCCGCCGGCGGAGCGACAAGACCTGCAGGCTCTGACCGCAGCACTCCAACGGCGGTTCACCCAGCACCGCTCCGCCGAAGCAAGCCGGGAAAAACAGCTGAGCCGCTACAGCTATGAGGAGGAGAGCTGGGGGAAAGTGGCGGCCGACGTGCAGAAGCGCAGGAGAAGCTAGCGCTGCATGCATTCCTGCGAGCCCTTACGCCAGAGCGGCTACGTGACCACGTTAGCCTAGCCTAGCCCAACCGGGTTCCATAAGCAAGGCTCGAATGATGACAACTCGGGCGGAAGACACCCTAGCAATCTGGCCCACTCCACAACCAACCCGCCAGGACGTCAGAGTGGTCGACGGCGAGGAGGTCCGCTGGACACGCATGCCACTACAACGGCCAGCGAGGCTGCAAGGCCGGTGCGACAAGCCGGGCCATATCGCACGCGACTGCCCAGCTCCAGCACCAAAGCCGCCAAAAGTAACGGGACCAGGTGAGCCCGGATGTCGCGGTGGTCCAAGCCAGCGGCGACGCGGAGAGCTGCGAGAGGCCCAGGAAGCAGACTGCATGCTGGCTGGAGGCGGGGCAGCACCCTTAGCGGTCGGCGGTGTTGGCAGAGAGCCCTCGGGAGGAGTACTACCACCGGCTGCGGGACCGCCTCCTTCGCCCGCAGAAGCGTTGGTACCACACTCGCTGCGGAAGAGCAGGTATGGGTTTATTGCCCTGCGCGAAAGAAGGGCCTGTCGCCCAAGCTGCGAGTGAGCTGACGGGGGCCTGGGTAAGTTGTAAAACCGCTTTCTGAGGTGGTTTATCGCATCAATGCCAGGCCGAAGGCGCCTGGTGGTGCTGCACCAAAACCGGCTCGCACCCTACAGGCCCCTGGCAACCCCTGATGCAGCTGAGCCGAAGGTAAGACACCATGTTCCCCAGTGAGCCTGAGCCCAGCGACACTCCGCTGAGTGCTACCGGGAGACCTAAACGACACCGGCGGCCCCCAGGCCACTTGCGGGACTTTGATGTGAGTTGTGGGTGTACTGCGGGGTCGTCGGGGACTTGTGACCCCTTGGGTGGGGGCAGTATGGCGGCCTGGAGATTACCAACTGGCCAGCTAGGACCGGGTAGTAAGCCGCTACCTGGTCGATGTGTACATAAATGTAAATAGCGTGCTGTGTGTTCTAATTGTGTCGTTAGCTTGTTAGCCGCGTCTTGTGTCAACTGTTTTGTTTAAACGTAACTGTCCATTTTAAATGTTGTGTGGCTGTGATTGGCTATGAATCTAAGTGTGTGCGCCAATCACAGCCGACTAATTCCTTTATAAAGCGGTATCTGAAGCGATTCGGTGTTAGTGAAAGAGTGCTTTAGAGCTGAGAATATTAATTCAAACGACTCTTTTCAGAGCTGGTAAGGTAGCGCTATTAAAACTCAGCTCAGCTGGAGCGATTCGGAACTGCAAGCCGCTGTCTCCCTCCCTCATTCTCCGCGCTCGCTACAGTATTTTCTATATTCATGACATACTTGTTTTGGGGACGCATCTGGAGACTTGACAGTATATGCAGAGAAGCTGGGAGGGTGTGCTGGAAAAGGCACGTCCAGGATATCAAGGTGGAAATGGCTTCTTCCACAGGTTTCCTTTAGAGGACGGGTGTTGATTTTAAACAGCCTGGTAGCATTAGCATTGTGGCATAGTTTAGCGGTGCTGTCTCTGGTGCAGTTTTTCTGTATTTGCCCTTGGTTGGGGCAGTACTGGCTCAGGGCAGTTGTGCTGTATTTGCCCTTGGTTGGGGCAGTACTGTTCTGGTAAATGGACTGCACTTATATAGCGCCTTTATCCAAAGCGCTTTACAATGGCCTCTCACACACCAATGGCTAGCCTGCTCATTGGGAGCAATTTGGGGTTCAGTGTCTTGCCCAAGCACACTTGGACATGTGGACAGGAGGAGCCGGGAATCGAACCGCCAACCCTGCGATCAGCGGACGCCCCGCTCTACCTCCTGAGCCACAGCCGCCCCAATGGTGCTGTATTTAACTCTCCCCGCAGTTGGATTGGCGCATGAACGCGGCTGCGGTGACAGATGATTGGCCGTTCCTAATTGGGGAGGGAATTGGACATGCTCAGCCCCACATTGAGGGGGTTATAATAATAACATAAGAAAGGATTAAAATAAGAAATTAAAATGTTTGTAAAATATGTAAGTTTATTATAATGATCACTGAGCTCTCTTCTCTCCTCCTCTATCAGATTCCTGTCGGCTCACACTGGACCCCAACACAGCGCATAAACACGTCCGTCTGAGAGGAACAGAGAGGTGACCGGTGTGAGAGAGTTCCAGTCATATCCTGATCATCCAGAGAGATTTGAGCGCTATCCCCAAGTGCTGTGCAGAGAGGGTCTGTCTGGACGCTGTTACTGGGAGGCTGAGTGGAGTGGGGATAATGGGGTTTCTATAGCAGTGTCATATAAAGAGATCAGCAGGAAAGGAGGGAGTAATGACTGTATTCTGGGACGTAATAACACGTCCTGGAGATTGCGCTGCTCCTCCTCCAGTTGCTCTTTCAGGCACAATAATAAGATCACGGAAATCCCTGTTCCCTCCTCCTACAGAATAGGAGTGTACCTGGATCACAGGGCAGGAACTCTGTCCTTCTACAGCGTCTCTGACACAATGACCCTCCTGCACAGAGTCCAGACCACATTCACTCAGCCCCTCTATCCTGGGTTTGGGGTTTATAATGTTGGATCTTCTGTAACACTGTGTGATCTGGGATGAGGCAAAGTGAAGGGAAGATCAGCTGTAATTAAAGAGAGAAAAACACTCAAATGAGACAGAAAAACAAAGGAAATTTAAATAGATAAAACTTTTTGTTTTTATAAATATTTGTTGCAATATTTAACCCTTGTGTTGCTCTCAGGTCAAAACTGACCCTTTTCTGAGGTCAACAGCAGTGAAAATCCCCTAAATGTAATTTTCTCAGCATCTAATATAATGGCTTTTCCTGGAGTGACCCTACAGTTAAAAAAGGTAAATATTGCACTTTTGTGCATTTTTATAAAAGTGTTACATCATCCGGTTTAATGAATGTTTTATGAGTCTTATGAACCCTGCAGTTATGAAATCATATGTCATCATAATTAAGTGCCACGCATCTATTACAGCAAAAAGATCAGTTATGATGTTTGTTTTCTAGTAAAAATGAGTGGTGTAGACTGAAGAAATCCAGTCTGTCTGGACTGTGAAGTAGGAAAGCACAATTATTGACTGGTTTATTGAAGAATGACGGGTTATTTCATTATAATTCAGTGAAGAGGCTTATCACAGGGGGTCTGGTGAGGGGGGTCATTTTTGACCCTGTGGACACGGGGTGCAGATATAATATGAAGACAACACAAGGGTTAAACAGCCACTCTTATGCATGTGTCCAATATTATGTACGAGTGCACAGTAAAATCTACATTTTCAAAAGTGTTCATTCAGTTCTAACAGAAATCAAATGTCCTCTAAGTTGATTTAACATAAAAATTTTCCAAACTGAATTTATAAATGGGTAAATAAAATATGACTGTTTTTAAAATGTATTCATTCAAGTGGTATAATCACACTTTTCTGAGTTTTTGGGGGATCTGTTGCCGAAATTGGAAATGTACAGATTTTGATATGAAACTGAAAATTACTGAAATCAAATTCCATAAATAAATGAAATATGCAGAAAATGGAACAAATGTATTTGTTTTTTGGTCACAATATTAATCTCATGAGTGAGTGATCCAGCAGAACCTCTGGTGCCGGTCACAGGTGTGTCCCTCATTAACTGTTTCCATGGCAACACATCCTAATAACAGTCTCCCTTTGGGAGGAGTGATCTGAGCTGATATTTAATCACACGTCAGAAAACACAGGAATCTGAACAAACCTGCTTTTAGCCGTGTGTAACTTTCACCCCGACTGCTCTTATTATTAGTGTTTGTGCTTTTGTTTTGGCCGGTGTGGGTTCAGACTTTTGTTCCATCCAAGCAGTTACACCTGATTCTACTAACTAACCACTAGAGTCTTTGCTAAGGGCCTTTATTAGTAGAATCAGGCGTGTTACTGCTTGGAGCAAAACCCTGCACCCACACCGGCCCTTACTGGATAAGATTGAGGCCCCCTGGCCTAAGGGGAAATTGAGAGGTGCGGTGCACTGGACGGCATATTGTATGCTGTAACTTCTCCAATAGAAGCAAGCGGTTACGTTTGTTTGATATCATAGAGTTCAGCGCTTTGTCCACTCACACGGGTGTCTGCATCTCTCTCAGTGCCATTATCGTTTAATTTACTTTGGTAGTGGAGGAAAGGAGAATTTTTAGAGTATTGGGACACACCCCGGGAGATAATTATTATGCCTTCTGTCCCTTCTTGATGATGTCACACTTTGTATTCCTGAGACTAACACTGATGTTTCTTCCCTTCTGTGCATCACTCTGGATAAGATCATCTGCTCACTGATTGTAATTTAATGTGATTTTTAAGTAGTTTGGCTAACATTAGGTGTGCAAGAACAGGCAGGCAGTAACTAGCTACCCTTTGCAATATATATACCAGCCTATGCAATAAGAGTACATGGGGGAGTGGCTGACTGTTACACAAAAACACAAAATGCACACAAGGCATGAACGCTCATTCACTCCTGCAGGCATGAGGCTTTACACTTCTGCATTTTGTATCTTAAAAAATATTTAATATTGTGTATTATGATTGTTTAAGGTATGGAAATGGCAACCAAATAAAATTTTCTTCACGAATGATGATAAAATTTCACTTGACTTGATATTACTGCCACTGACAGGGAATCGGGAGCAGCAGGAAAGTGGCTGGACTCCACTGGACAGGCCAGTGTCAAACAGCACTTTTAAACATTTAAACCAGGAGTAAATACCGCTGTTTTTGTAACCCAATCTCAGCACTGCTCTCTAGTGCAAGAAAGAGTTTAACAAGAGCATATTAAGGAATAAAGAGAAAGAACTATAAACCATAAAGAAGATATGTGCAGATACTGATATCTTAGAAAGACACTTCCCTGATCATTGCTGAACTGCCGAGGCTGTCAACTGTAATGTGTATGACAGCGACCCCATGTGGCCATGAAGAGAAGTGCATGACAACGCAAGGTTTTTTTTATTTCTATATTTGTGGGGAAGAAGGCTTTGTCCCACTGGCAGCTAGAGGCTTAACCCTCAGATTATCTTGACATTTTACAACGCCCAATTGACTAATCTAATCCCTAAAGATTAAAAAAACACTTCTCATTTTAGAACCTGAGGTAAGTGGACGTCTGTGAAGTTTAAATACAGCTACGCCACAAATGACCCCATACAACACCTTTGCCAGGGTCAGAACTTTGAACCTGATTATGGCTGCAACTGGCAGCCAGTGGAGTGACCTCAACAGGGGGCTGACGTGAATTTCGGGAGGTTGAACACAAGCCGGGCAGCTGCGTTCTGGATCAGTTGAAGAGGCAGGATGGCGCAGGCTGGTAGGCTTGCGAGCAGGGAGTTACAGTAGTCCAGGCGTGAGGTGACCATAGTCTGGACCAGAAGCTGGGTGGAGTAGGTGGTCGGGTACGGTCAATTCAATCACATCACATAGTTCACATCGTCCATGCTCATATCAGAGAAAAAGCTTGGAAAATTGCTCAACATTTTCAGAAATTCTAAAACATTAGCCTAAAAGTTCATTACAGTGGACTACCCCTTTCATTTAATTTAATAATTTCTCTCTTTAATTACAGCTGATCTTCACTCTGCATCATCCCAGATCACACAGTTTTACAGAGGATTTAGTATAAACCCCAAACCCAGGATAGAGGGGCTGAGTGAATGTGGTCTGGACTCTGTGCAGGAGGGTCATTGTGTCAGAGACGCTGTAGAAGGACAGAGTTCCTGCCCTGTGATCCAGGTACACTCCTATTTTTGGAGGAAGAGGGAACAGGGATGTCAGTGTCCTCATTATTGTGCAAGAAGGAGTCACTGAAGGGAGAGCAGTACAAACTCCAGGACTCATTATTCCGTCCCAGACCACACTCTCCACACCCTCCTTTCCTGCTGATCTCTTTATGGATTGTTTTTGCAGTTCTGTGGCAAAGCCCTTCCCATTCGGCTCCATTGCTCACTAAAGAGGCTTTTGCTCCCAGGTAGTTTTTTGTCATATCTTCCACCCTGCAGGCCTTGGACAGTTTGTGAGAGGGGAGTACAGGAGTTAACAGATGTAGCTGACTGGTTAAGAACACAAATACTTATTTATTCTACCACTACGGTGTGATAGACGTTTATCACACCGTAATTAAAAATAAAACGCATATTGCATTGGATTTCATGTTCTGTGAAAAATACCGAGATACAAAATGGGGTGCATTGTTTTTCAATACCAGTACGCAGTTTTCATGCCACAATTAAATGTAGTACTGACCTCGGAATGTAATCCACATACCCATTGCATTTCGCTCTGTGACCATAGAGCGTTGCTCTCAATGTGACAAAATGCTAAGTAATTGTCGTTATTGTATTTATTGTGGCCTATAATTGATTTAAACGTCTGCATGTGGTTTTTGTGGCACAATTAAATGTACACTTGTGAATGTAATTGATGTGCCCACTGAATGCCACACAATTCAAAGCAATCCTCATGATTGTGGGGGCGGCAGTGTGGTATAATGGTTAAGGAACTGGGTTTGTAACCGAAAGGTTGCAGGTTTGATTCCCAGGTCGGACACTGCCGTTGTACCCTTGAGCAAGGTACTTCACCTGCATTGCTTCAGTATATCCAGCTGTATCAATGGATACTATGTATAAAATAAATGATGTGTAAGTCGCTCTGGACAAGAGCGTCTGCTAAATGCCTATAATGTAATGTAATTGTATTTATTGAACAGCAGAGTGGTCTGTCACTGCTTGTATCAGCACCACGGCATTTCTGTGCCTAAATTAAATGTAATAAACTGCAATCCTAGTCTCGGATGTCAGAGCAAGTCGGCGAGACGCAAATTAAGTAAAATACATAATTACATTGCACAGGGGTAGGTCCGTACATTGATAGGAACTAGGAAGTACAACACTGAGCTAAAATAAGGAGAGCACTCCATGCAATTTGAATTATCATTTTCATTTAGGTGTCTTATCTACTAGCTAGCTAGCTGAACAAATAAAAGATTTCATAGGAGACATCGGTATCAGTGAGAATAGCTGTCAAATTAATTTAATTGGCTACAATACTTCACATGGTTGAGTTTGTTTTACATAATCTTTTCCATGAGGGGCGAAAGAGTTATGTAGCTACTGTGTACGGACCTACCCCTGTGTAATGTAATCTAGCTAGCTAGCTACATGCAATCTGATAGGAGCTTTGTGCAATGACTGTTTAAAAAACTTGCCATCGCAAGATTAGCGTGGGGTTAATTTTACAACCTAAATAAACTAAAAACTCGGTTGTTTTAATTAAATTGACCATGAATCCACTTCTTAAAGATAATGTGCAGTTTTGGCCACTTGTTCTAAAAGTGTCGCTGATGAGCCGACACACACACACTCACCGTGTTATGTAGCACCAAAGAAGAAGTTTATTTTACGAATCGCAAGTTAAGCGTGTGTGAATCGACACGGTGAAAAACAGCGGAAAATTTGTCTCAAAATTCTGTCCGTAAATCCAAGCAGATCAAGCGTGTCTTTCGATCGGCAAATGTAGATTCGCCAGTTCGCAAGCCAAGCTTTTGATTTGTACATGTGAACATTGGAAACATATCTGTAAATGTTATTTGCATTTGTGAATATAATTTTTGCATTCATGCAAATGATGATTTACGAAACACAAGTTGAGAGGTGTTTGTGTGCGGATGGAAAACACATACTTGTGGATTATTTTTACGAAACACAAATTGAGAGGTGTGTGTGTGTGTGGATGGTAAATACAATTGTGGATTATATCTACGAACACAAATTGAGGTGTGTGTGTGTGTGTGGATGGTAAATACAATTGTGGATTATACTTTTGTGCTTGTTTATTTTTGATAGAAATCTACCTCCATAGAGATCCCACTCACCTGCTGTCCACAGATCTACATCAGTCACTGATTGGCCAGAGATCCCACTCACCTGCTGTCCTCAGGTCTACATCAGTCACTGATTGGCCAGAGATCCCACTCACCTGCTGTCCTCAGGTCTACATCAGTCACTGATTACCCAGAGATCCCACTCACCTGCTGTCCTCAGGTCTACACCAGTCACTGATTTGAGGGGAAGAATGAGACCCAGCTGCACTACTGGACCATCCCATCCCTGACCTCGATAGTGTGCACCTGGAGATCCATCATCGCCATGGCAACGCTGTACTGACCAATACAAGGCGAAGAGGAAAGCCTTTCCCAGCTCTGAATGTTTGTGACATTTTTTTGTAAGCATTATGGAGTTGGAAATTAAAAATAAAATCCATGCAGCCACAAGTTCACATTTCAATAATTTATTAAACAATGCCTTGTTTTCTCCTCCAAGTATTATTATTTTTTTCCAGAATGTGAGTGACACTGGTATTTTAAAATGGAAACCTTTATTTTGGGGAGGTGTAGGCCCTAGTGTGTGTGAGGAGGGGATTAGGGGGCGTTGGTTGTAGGACAGGGCAGTGGACGTCACTGTAGTCGCACACCCCACTGTCAAAAATAATTATATTAATAATTACAACAATATGGACAAAAGTTGTCAGAGGAACATCAACAGCATTAAAATAAAAAATTAACAACAGTTCTATAGAAAATAACAGGAACACAAAAAAACCTCTTCCTGGAAACATCTTTTTTTTTAAAAAGCTAAAATTAGCTCAAGTGAAATATTAGATTTTTTAAAATCTTTTTTTTGTGTTTCCAAAGTATTTTAAATATATTTTTAGCAGGCAGCCAGATGTGTTCCACTCTGTACCCTCCCTGAATGCAAATTGGTTAATTGGCTGAGCTGATGTCACTACAGCGTTCCGTAACCCGCGGTGACCTTAATTGCAGGACATCCACCATTGTTAAAATGAAAACAGTCACAAAGCTCTCGTCCACACCGCCAAACAGAGACGCTTAATGCCACCCGCTGCTTTTGTATTAGTTCAGTCCTGACCTTTGGGATTTCACTTCCGGGTCACGAAAGCAGCAAGGCTTTGTCACG
>CM040403.1:140111255-140116255 GCA_022702515.1 Ilyophis sp. 1 JC-2022 | reverse complement strand
CCGCCCCTGCCCCCTGCCCCTCCCACAGCGCCCCCCCCGGCCCCACCCCCTGTCCCGCCACGGGAGGACGTGGACGACGTGTTCGGCAGGCACGTGGCCAACGAGCTGCGTCTGGTGGGGGACCTGCGGGCCAAGCAGTACGCCAAGCTGCAGATCCAGAACATTCTGTTCCAGGCCCAGTTCGGCCTGTCTCAGGCGCCCCACCTGGTCTCCTCCCCGTTCCCCTCGCCGGCCGGGCCCCCCTCCCCCGACGGCCAGCCCCTGGACACAGACTTCCCCTCGGACCCCGCCTTTCTGCACCTGCAGATGCCTTCCTCGTCCTCTTCCTGCTCGTACCTGCACACAGACAGGGGGACGCCCTCCCTGCACGTGCTGAAGAGCAGCCCAAGGTCTCTGGAGCCCTCAGATTAATTACCACCTTCCTCCACCAGAGGGCGATGCTGTGCAGGTCTGGGCCAGGGACCCAAGCGTTCTGAGCTGTTTCGAATGGCAGTTTGTCATTACGGGTGCATCCCAAAACTCAAAAAATGCACCCTCCTTTTCTCGACTACCAGCTCCTCTCCTCCGTGCCCCAGAAACAGATTTTTGTGTTTTATTCTAATGTCGCTGATTACATCATTAATTACGTATTAATGGTTACATATTCATTAATGCCTCGACGCTAACCGCAATGTCAGGTACATTGTTTACTGTACATGCAAATACTTGTACTTAAAATGTTCAGACAGTTTTGCATAATTCCGTGTAGGAGAGGAGTGGTAGTGGGTGAGTGGAGGACAGGAGGTGGGGAGTGAAGAGTATTGGGATGCACCCTACATGTGGGCGGGTGAATCTGGAAAAACAGACACTACAGTGATTCCCAGAACACATGTGTGACGTGTGGAGCGCACACAACCGCAAAGACACACGCTAATATGGACACACGCTAATATGTACACACGCTAATATGGACAAACGCTAATATAGACACACGCTAATATAGACACACGCTAATATAGACACACGCTAATATGGACACCCCTGGTATAAATGATCCTTGGGCCCTTGGATAAGAATAACCACCTCAGCACCTCACCGTCTCAGATCAGCCACATAATCAGGTGATATAAACTGTAGTGTGTCACCACCTCAACATTCTCCCAAACCAAAGTTTGCCAATGGCACTTAATTCATGTCCACGGCAAGATCCTGCAGTTAAGGCAGATTCAAAGCCTGTCTGCTGGGTAGATTCAAAGCCTGTCTGCTGGGTAGTTTCAGGCATGTCTGCTGGGTAGTTTCAGGCATGTCTGCTGGGTAGTTTCAGGCATGTCTGCTGGGTAGTTTCAGGCATGTCTGCTGGGTAGTTTCAGGCATGTCTGCTGGGTAGTTTCAGGCATGTCTGCTGGGTAGTTTCAGGCATGTCTGCTGGGTAGTTTCAGGCATGTCTGCTGGGTAGTTTCAGGCATGTCTGCTGGGTAGTTTCAGGCATGTCTGCAGGGTAGTTTCAGGCATGTCTGCTGGGTAGTTTCAGGCCTGTCTGCTGGGTAGTTTCAGGCCTGTCTGCTGGGTAGTTTCAGGCATGTCTGCTGCTGGATTGCTACCCTGGTAGGGAATAAATCCGCAGGGTATCTGGTCCATTTGTCTCCAACATACAGCCTCGTTGCTCCTGAAGTAGCTTCGAGTGTGACAAGCTCTGAACAGAGATAATGTATGCACACAGGGAGCGGGCCTTTCACCCGCTCAATCAGGTTTTCAGTCGGTTTTGGAATCTCTCATTAAATGCATACTGAACTTTGTTAGAACATAATATTTTGTGACTACCTGGCGCTGATATGAGTCATAATATTCAAGTTCATCCAGTGGTCAGAAACTGGCCAACGGGGAGTGACGTTTTTTTTTTCTCTCCGTTCACTCCCATTGTATGGGGAAGGGGGTATCAAAAGCACACTTTTAGCACGTAAATGATGTAAACCAATGTGGATTATGCTGATATACAGTGCCCTCCACTATTATTGGCACCTCTGGTAGTAAAGATGAGTAAAAATGGTTCTAAAAAAATTACCGTTTGGTGAATTAGCTTCATCTCACACTGAAAAAATTAGAAAAATCCAACCTTTAATTGAAGTCAATGTATTATGAGGACAATAAGTTCCTCATCAAGAAATAATTATTTTTAACACAACCACGTGTGCCACAATTATTGCCACCCCTGCATTTATATATAGAATAAAGTAGTGGGACTAGATTTAGCTGTAAATTACACTGGAACAGTATGGAACACATGGTTGGCTAGCCTAAATGGCTCCAAGTAATCAAGGGTCTGAGGTATCAAACAAGAAGTATATAGTAGATATGGATGGATAACTTGAATGGTTTTTTCTCCTGACTTATTTTTCCATAGAGTTCAATAGGAAAATGTATCAGGAGAAACAACCCTTCAAGTGATCCATCCATATCTACTGCATATCTGGCAGCAGAGTGATGGTTTGAGGCTCGTTTGATACCTCAGACCCTTGACGACTTACAGCCATTTTTACCAACGATGTATTCCATACTGTTCCAGCATAATTTATAGCTAAATCTAGTCCCACCCCCCAATTCTCATAGAGATCCATTCAAATGCAGAGAGGTTATAGTATCGCTTGTAAGAGTACCAGAAAATAAGATATCAACAGTCCTTTGATGTTGTTGGGTCACAGACATCAGGAAGTCATGGAATGCAAAGGATATGCGACCAAATATAAAAAATGGATAAATGCAGAGGTGCCAATAATTGTGGCACGTGATTTTGTTAAAAATAATTAATGCTTGATGAGGGATTTTGTTTTTTCAGAATAAATTTACTTCAATTAAAGGTTGGACTTTTCTCATTTTTTCAGTGTGAGATTAAGCTAATTCACAAACGGTGAATTTTTTATAACCCTTTTTACTCATCTTTACCAGGGGTGCCAATAATTGTGGAGGGAACAGTATAAAATCACGACAATCAGAACCGAACGTTTGAAACAAATTTTGATTGATTTGATCTTGAAAACTATTTTCTGAAAAACTAGCAACTGTTGCTAACTTCTTTGCTAGCTTGGTTTGTTTACTAACGCACGCTGAAGGAAGTGGGTGGGACTTACTAGCGCAAGAAGGAAACAAGGAAGTTCCTCAGCTAACGACCGGATCTTCTTCCAAACCTTTGTTTGGAAAAAGTGTCAAATATTATGAATGGAGCTTTTTTATCTTTTCAAACATTCGGTTCTGGATGTCGTGATTTTGTTCGGTAGCTATACAATATTATGTTCTAACAAAGTTCACTATGCCATTAAACACAATGCTTTTTTTCCCTGCAGCTCACATATTTATCTAAGTTAAACACGTTTGTCACCAGATGTGCGTAGTACTGGCCCAATATGGGTTAGCTAAAGCTAATGTCTCCTGCACAGAATATCTTTCATGCACCAAACTTGGGCTGTGTTGGAATCAGAGCCCAGGCTACTGCATCCTGCGTCCCATGTACTGTGTACTGTTCACTGCATACGGTTAAGTATGGGACATGCAGTATGCCAAAATATCCTCCATACTATTGTTAGTGAAAACCTGGAAATAAGCATATAATCCACAGATTTTAAGTATACTACATTTAGAGAACATTTTGCCTACTTAATGACTCTCTCATCCAGTGTACTCAACAAGTAACTCAATAGTATGGAAGGGTGCTGATTCTGACACAACCAAAGTCTCAGGATTCTGACATATTCAGCTGGCATTCTTTTCACTGGACCTTAACGAGAGCCGTTATATGTGAGTGTAATCACTTCAGAAATAAACAGATTGTGGAAAGTGAGTGACGCAATTTATAAAGTTTTTATTTCTTTAATTTATTTTAAATAAATGTGTTCAACGTTGCACAAATCTTTAGCCTGTACAAAACCCTCAAATATTGTGATGAAAATAATTACTTTTTTTTTTGCTGTTGTTGCGACTTTATTACCACCTTAACCTCGTTATTAAATGCACAACAGACACAGATAACTTGTAAGTACAGCTACACCGCCAATCTCCTCTCCTCATCTACTTCTGCTGTTTGGTGAAGTAGACGAGTTTAGGGACTGGAAACCAGGGCTGTGTCTGAATCAGAGCCATATTTACCATGTTCTGTCTACTGGCAGATGTGTGCTGTTTACTGTGTACTGTTTAGTACTCAAAAAAATATCCTCCATACTATTTTCCAACTATGGCCTACCTACAGGCAGTATGTGAAATGGACTACCTACAGCCAGTAGGTATCATGGCCTACCTACAGGCAGTAGGTGAAACGGCCTACCTACAGGCAGTAGATGAAACGGCCTACCTACAGATCCCACTCACCTGCTGTCCTCAGGTCTACATCAGTCACTGATTGGCCAGAGATCTCACTCACCTGCTGCCCTCAGGTCTACATCAGTCACTGATTGGCCAGAGATCTCACTCACCTGCTGTCCTCAGGTCTACATCAGTCACTGATTGGCCAGAGATCTCACTCACCTGCTGCCCTCAGGTCTACATCAGTCACTGATTGGCCAGAGATCTCACTCACCTGCTGCCCTCAGGTCTACATCAGTCACTGATTGGCCAGAGATCTCACTCACCTGCTGTCCTCAGGTCTACATCAGTCACTGATTGGCCAGAGATCTCACTCACCTGCTGCCCTCAGGTCTACATCAGTCACTGATTGGCCAGAGATCTCACTCACCTGCTGCCCTCAGGTCTACATCTGTCACTGATTGGCCAGAGATCTCACTCACCTGCTGCCCTCAGGTCTACATCTGTCACTGATTGGCCAGAGATCTCACTCACCTGCTGTCCTCAGGTCTACATCAGTCACTGATTAGCCAGAGATCCCACTCACCTGCTGTCCTCAGGTCTACATCAGTCACTGATTGGACAGAGATCTATGGAGGTAGATTTCTATCAAAAATAAACAAGCACAAAAGTTTAATCCACAATTGTATTTACCATCCACACACACACCTCTCTCAATTTGTGTTCGTAGA
>CM040403.1:140095255-140110755 GCA_022702515.1 Ilyophis sp. 1 JC-2022 | reverse complement strand
ATCCCTACAGGAACCCACCTGCCACAGTACAACACCAGACACGGTAAGTAAGAATTTATAAAAGGTTTACAGATGACAACCCAGTCAGAACCAGACCCACGCTGGGTTTAAAAATATTTAAATGTGGCAAAAAGTGAAGCATGATAACTTGTCAATAAAACAGGGGTCATAGCTGGGGCTTGTTTAAGTTGAGCAATCTTTGTAATCTGAAGAAACCTACTATAATGTATATTCAGGTTTTTTCTAATGCATATACCTTTTAAATGTCACTTTATCTCCTGTTATAACAGTTAATAGCAGCACAAAGGTTTTAGTGTTTCTGCATCTTATAGCTGATCCTGTGCAGTAAAGCAGTCTGCACTGCTGTAAAACAGCAGCAGAGATTTGTGAGATGGGCGGAGAGATGCAGCATTCCTGGGGAGTGGAATCTCTTCTCATTATTCCCTTTGATTGAGATGAAAGCACATTTAGGTCTTCCTCATGCTTTCACATGGCTGTCTGATGCTTCTTTACATAAATATGTCATCCTGCAACTTCCAGTGACATCACTGGGAGAAACGTTGGTGACTCTACTGTACGACACGTATCTCTGGCCCTGTGAAAACTCGTCTTTTTCTGCCACATATATCCAAGTTATTTACAAATGCAATATGTTACATTTGATCACTTTAGTCTAAAAGTAAGAATTTGGGATATGGGTGAGATTTGTGATATGAATCGCATCTGGAGGTAGTTTGGGTTGGGTTCCGCTGGTATCGGATCTGAATGTAAACGCTTGAGTGTGTGTCTTCTCCTGTCAGCCTTCTACTGACAAAAAACATCCCATAATAAGTGTGTGGGAGTGTGTATTGGATATGAGTGTAAACAGGGCCTCTGCTACCTGCCCTCTCTGCTCGCCATGGCAACCAGGGAAATTTCCAACTGCCAAAAACTACTGAACCTTCAGCTTCACCGAGATGATATGTGATATTAATCAAACTTTATATTTAATATTTACATTATTTCTGAATGAGCTGAAGTTTAATTTACATGCACTTTATTTATTAAAATAGATTTAAAATTCTAGAGGAATTATGATATGAAGGTTATCTTTAGGAGCTCATCTTTCTTGTGATCTCTCTCTACAGTGGAAGACGTCCATATTCTAGAGCCCAGGACCAGAGAGGACTTCTTACAATGTGAGTCTGTATTTAAACATTAATTAAAACAATTAAGCAACATGAGAATATGATGTAAGACGAAGAAAAATATTATTGAAAGTATTGTGGCGACCTTGAGATTACCAACTGGCCAGCTAGGACCGGGTAGTGAGCCGCTACCTGGTCGATGTGTACATAAATGTAAATAGGGTGCTGTGTGTTCTAATTGTGTCGTTAGCTTGTTAGCCGCGTATTGTGTCAACTGTTTTGTTTTAAACGTAACTGTCATTTGTAACTGTGTGTTATGTGTGGCTGTGATTGGCTAGGAATCTGTAAGTGTGTGTGCCAATCACAGCCGACTAGTTCCTCTATAAAGCAGTATCTGAAGCGATTTGGGTGTTAGTGAAAAAGCGTTTTAAAGCTGTGAATATTGTCTTAGGGCTCTTTTCAAAGCTGGTAAGGTAGCGCTATTAAAACGAAGCTCAGCTTGAGCGATTCGGAACTGCAAGCCGCTGTCTCCCTCCCTGATTCTCCGCGCTCGCTACATTGCTGTCCGGAAGTGGGATGGAACGAGCCCTGCTGAGGGAGATAGGGGAACAGCTGACCCGCAGGAAGGCAAGGAGAGCCGGGGCTATGACCAGCTCCGAGTGGCAGATTCCCGCGGTGCGAGTGTCCAGGCGAACAGACGGCTTCAGCGACAGACTAGAGAATCCGGCGTCGGTAAATCGCGACGGCCCGCCGGGGAAACCGACAATGCAGCTGAAGCTACCGCGTTTTAGCGGAACTGCGTCAATAGAGTCGTACCTAGCGCAGCTAAAGCTAGCAGCTCAGCTGGGTGGCTGGACGCCGGAGCAGACAGCGGGACACCTGGCACTCGCCCTGAAGGGCACAGCGCTGGAGGCGATTCTGGACCTGCCGCCGGTGGAGCGACAAGACCTGCAGGCTCTGACCGCAGCACTCCAACAGCGGTTCAGCCAGCACCGCTCCGCCGAAGCAAGCCGGGAAAAACAGCTGAGCCGCTACAGCTATGAGGAGGAGAGCTGGGGGGGAAAGTGGCGGTCGACGTGCAGCAGCGCAGGAGAAGCTAGCGCTGCATGCATTCCTGCGAGCCCTCACGCCAGAGCGGCTACGTGACCACGTTAGCCTAGCCTAGCCCAACCGGGTTCCATAAGCGAGGCTCTAATAATGACAACTCGGGCGGAAGACACCCTAGCAATCCGACCCACTCCACAACCAACCCGCCAGGACGTCAGAGTGGTCGACGGCGAGGAGGTCCGCTGGACACGCACGCCACTACAACGGCCAGCGAGGCTGCAAGGCTGGTGCGACGAGCTTTAAGCAGAAGCGGTGGGTTTATTGCCCTGAGCGAAAGAAGGGCCTGTCGCCCAAGCTGCAAGCGAGCTGGCGGGGGCCTGGCGAAGTTGTAAAACCGCTTTCTGAGGTGGTTTATCGCATCAGGATGCCAGGCCGAAGGCGCCTGGTGGTGCTGCACCAAGACCGGCTCGCACCCGACAGGCCCCTGGCAACCCCTGATGCAGCTGAGCCGAAGGTAAGACACCGTGTTACCCAGTGAGCCTGAGCCCAGCGACACTCCGCTGAGTGCTACCGGGAGACCTAAACGACACCGGCGGCCCTCAGGCCACTTGCGGGACTTTGATGCGAGTTGTGGGTGTACTGCGGGGTCGTCGGGGACTTGTGACCCCTTGGGTGGGGGCAATGTGGCGACCTGAGGATTACCAACTGCCCAGCTAGGACCGGGTAGTGAGCCGCTACCTGGTCGATGTGTACATAAATGTAAATAGCGTGCTGTGTGTTCTAATTGTGTCGTTAGCTTGTTAGCCGCGTCTTGTGTCAACTGTTTAGTTTTAAACGTAACTGTCCATTTTAACTTGTGTGCCTGTGATTGTAAGTGAGCTAGTTCCTTTATAATGCAGTATCTGAAGCGATTCGGTGTTAGTGAAAAAGTGTTTTAGGGCTAAGAACATTGTCTTAGGGCTCTTTTCGGAGCTGGTAAGGTAGCGCTATTAAAACTCCGCTCAGCTGGAGCGATTCGGAACTGCAAGCCGCTGTCTCCCTCCCTGATTCTCCGCTCGCTACAGTATTTTCTATATTCATGACATACTTGTTTTGGGGACGCATCTGGAGACTTGACAGTATATGCAGAGAAGCTGGAAAAGGCAGGTCCAGGATATCAAGGTGGAAATGGCTTCTTCCACAGGTTTCCTTTAGAGGACGGGTGTTGATTTTAAACAGCCTGGTAGCATTAGCATTGTGGCATAGGTTAGCGGTGCTGTCTGGTGCAGTTTTTCTGTATTTGCCCTTGGTTGGGGCAGTACTGGCTCAGGGCAGTTGTGCTGTATTTGCCCTTGGTTGGGGCAGTACTGTTCTGGTAAATGGACTGCACTTATATAGCGCCTTTATCCAAAGCACTTTACAATGGCCTCTCACACACCAATGGCTAGCCTGCTCATTGGGAGCAATTTGGGGTCAGTGTCTTGCCCAAGGACACTTGGACACGTGGACAGGAGGAGCCGGGAATCGAACCGCCAACCCTGCGATCAGCGGACGCCCCGCTCTACCTCCTGAGCCACAGCCGCCCCAATGGTGCTGTATTTAACTCTCCCCGCAGTTGGATTGGCGCATGAACACGGCTGCGGTTACAGATGATTGGCCGTTCCTAATGGGGGAGAGAATTGGACATGCTCAGCCCCACATTGAGGCGGTTATAATAATAACATAAGAAAGGATTAAAATAAGAAATTAAAATGTTTGTAAAATATGTAAGTTTATTATAATGATCACTGAGCTCTCTTCTCTCTCTTCTCCTCTATCAGATTCCTGTCGGCTCACACTGGACCCCAACACAGCGTATAAACACCTCCGTCTGTCTGAGGGGAACAGAGAGGTGACCTGGGTGGAAGAGATCCAGTCATATCCTGATCATCCAGAGAGATTTGACTACTGGGACCAAGTGCTGTGCAGAGAGGGTCTGTCTGGACGCTGTTACTGGGAGGCTGAGTGGAGTGGAGATAATGGGGTTTCTATAGCAGTGTCATATAAAGAGATCAGCAGGAAAGGGTGGGGTAATGACTGTGCTCTGGGAGGTAATAACAAGTCCTGGAGTTTGTTCTGCTCTCCCTCCAGTTACTCTTTCAGGCACAATAATAAGAGCACTAAAATCCCTGCTCCCTCCTCCTCCAGAATAGGAGTGTACCTGGATCACAGGGCAGGAACTCTGTCCTTCTACAGCGTCTCTGACACAATGACCCTCCTGCACAGAGTCCAGACCACATTCACTCAGCCCCTCTATCCTGGGTTAAGGGTTCATTATGATGGATCTTCTGTTAAACTGTGATCTGGGATGAGGCAGAGAGTGAAGGGAAGATCAGCTGTAATTAAAGAGGGAAAAACACTCAAATGAGACAGAAAAACAAAGGAAATTTAAATGGATAAAACTTGTTGTTTTTCTAAATATTTGTCGCAATATTTAACCCTTGTGTTGCTCTCAGGTCAAAACTGACCCTTTTCTGAGGTCAACAGCAGTGAAAATCCCCTAAATGTAATTTTCTCAGCATTCGATTTGATGGCTTTTCCTGGAGTGACCCTACAGTTAAAAAAGGTAAATATTGCACTTTTGTACATTTTCATAAAAGTTACATCATCCAGGTACAAAGATTGTTTTATGAGTCTTATGAACCCTGCAGTTATGAAATCATATGTCATCATAATTAAGTGCCACGCATCTATTACAGCAAAAAGATCAGTTATGATTGTTTTCTAGTAAAAATGAGTGGTGTAGACTGAAGAAATCCAGTCTGTCTGGACTGTGAAGTAGGAAAGCACAATTATTTACTGGTTTATTGAAGAATGACGGGTTATTTCATTATAATTCAGTGAAGAGGCTCATCACAGGGGGTCTGGTGAGGGGGGTAATTTTTGATCCTGTGGACACGGGGTGCAGATATAATATGAAGACAACACAAGGGTTAAACAGCCACTCTTATGCATGTGTCCAATATTATGTACGAGTGCACAGTAAAATCTACATTTTTCAAAAGTGTTCATTCAGTTCTAACAGAAATCAAATGTCCTCTAAGTTGATTTAACATTAAAATTTTCCAAACTGAATTTATAAATGGGTAAATAAAATATGACTTTTTAAAATGTATTAATTCAAGTGGTATAATCACACTTTTCTGAGGTTTTGGGGGATCTGTTGCAGAAATGATAAATGTACAGATTTTGATATGAAACAAAATGACATAAATGTACTGAAATTCAAATTCCATAAATAAATGAAATGTGCAGAAAATAGAACAAATGTATTTATTTTTTGGTCTCAATATTAATCTCATGAGTTGTGAGTGATCCAGCAGAACCTCTGGTGCCGGTCCAGGTGTGTCCCTCATTAACTGTGTTTCCATGGCAACACATCCTAATAAGTCTCCCTTTGGGAGGAGTGATCTGAGCTGATATTTAATCACACGTCAGAAAACAGGAATCTGAACAAACCTGCTTTTAGCCGTGTGTAACTTTCACCCCGATTGCTCTTATTATTAGTGTTTGTGCTTTTGTTTTGGCCGGTGTGGGTTCAGACTTTTGTTCCATCCAAGCAGTTACACCTGATTCTACTAACTAACCACTAGAGTGCAGCCCTCCTCTCTGTGTCTCGAATCAGAGCCCTATCTACTGCACCCTGTCTCCTGCGCACAGTGCACTGTGTCCGAATCAGAGCCCTATCTACTGCGCCTTGTTTCCTGTGTACAGTACACTGGCAAAAGTGTGTTCTGTTTAATCTGCACTGTTTAGCAGTCCGTGAAAAATATTCGCCATATTACACTGTGGAAGTGTCATAAGCAGGTCATTAGACGACTCATCTGTGTTGCCATGTCCACAGTTTTACAGCTAAATTGGGATTCTGTTAAAAATTAAAAGTTGCAAAGCACGCACTTATTTTAAAAAGTAAAATAAGATTATTTCTATTTGAAATATGTTGGTTTTAGTAAATAATATATTTTGGCTAATTTTGCGTTGCCATTTGGCTGGAATGTCTTGCAAGATCTGGCACCTCTGCGCTGCCATGTCATGTGTTGTATTTGAAGGAAAACTTCAGTGATGCTGCACCACATTTTTATAAAAGCTTCACGTCATATTTATGTGACAAATGTTTGTGTACTCCTTATAAAGTGTGCTCCCGAATGTACTCAGCGAAACCCCGGAAGTAAGTGTGTCATCCGGGTGTTTCAACTATACTGCAATTTGAAAAATGTTTGCCTGCTCAACGACTTTCTTGTCCTGTCGACACCGGAAGTAAGCAACATTAGATTAAAACACAAAGATCCATTTCCGGGGCACGGAGGAGAGGATGATGATGCATTTTCCGACTATTGGGACACACCCCGGGAGATTATTATTAGGGCTGTCCCTTCTTGATGATGTCACACTTTGTATTCCTGAGACTAACACTGATGTTCTCCCCTTCTGTGCGTCACTCTGGATAAGATCATCTGCTCACTGATTGTAATGTAATGTCACTTTTAAGTAGTTTGGCTAACATTAGGTGTGCAAGAACAGGCAGTGCAGTAACTAGCTACCCCTTGCAATATACTACACTATACCAGCCTATGCAATAACAGTACATGGGGGAGTGGCTGACTGTTACTTAAACACAAAATACACACAAGGCATGAACACTCATTCACTCCTGCAGGCATGAGGCTTTACACTTCTGCATTTTGTATCTTAAAAAATATTTTATATTGTGTATTGTGATTGTTTAAGGTATGGAAATGGCAACCAAATAAAATTTTCTTCAAAAATGATGATAAAGTTTCACTTGACTTGATATTAGTGCCACTGACGGAATCAGAAGCAGCAGGAAAGTGGCTGGACTCCACTGGACAGGCCAGTCTGTCAAACAGAACTTTTAAACATTTAAACCAGGAGTAAATACCGCTGTTTTTGTAACCCAATCTCAGCACTGCTCTCTAGTGCAAGAAAGAGTTTAACAAGAACATATTAAGGAATAAAGAGAATGGGTAACTATGAACCATAAAGAAGATATATACAGATGTTGACATATTAGAAAGACACTTTTCCCTGATCATTGCTGAACTGCCGAGGCTGTCAACTGTAATGTGTATGACAGCGACCCCATGTGGCCATGAAGAGAAATGCATGACAACGCAAGGTTTTTTTATTTCTATATTTGTGGGGAAGAAGGCTTTGTCCCACTGGCAGCGAGAGGCTTAACCCTCAGATTATCTTGACATTTTATGACGCCCAATTTACTAATCTTTTATCCCTAAAAATGAAAAATAACACATTAAAAAAACTCACTTCTCAATTTAGAGCCTGAGGTAAGTGGACGTCTGTGAAGTTTAAAATACAGCTACGCCACAAATGACCCCATACAACACCTTTGCCAGGGTCAGAACTTTAAACCTGATTATGGCTGCAACTGGCAGCCAGTGGAGTGACCTCAACAGGGGGCTGACGTGAAAATTTCGGGAGGTTGAACACAAGCCGGGCAGCTGCGTTCTGGATCAGTTGAAGAGGCAGGATGGCGCAGGCTGGTAGGCTTGCGAGCAGGGAGTTACAGTAGTCCAGGCGTGAGGTGACCATAGTCTGGACCAGAAGCTGGGTGGAGTAGGTGGTCAGGTACGGTCAATTCAATCACATCACATAGTTCACATCGTCCGTGCTCATATCAGAGAAAAAGCTTGGAAAATTGCTCAACATTTTCAGAAATTCTAAAATATTGGCCTAAAAGTTACAGTGGACTACCCCTTTCATTTAATTTAATAATTTCTCTCTTTAATTACAGCTGATCTTCACTCTGCATCATCCCAGATCACACAGTTTTACAGAGGATTTAGTATAAACCCCAAACCCAGGATAGAGGGGCTGAGTGGTCTGGACTCTGTGCAGGAGGGTCATTGTGTCAGAGACGCTGTAGAAGGACAGAGTTCCTGCCCTGTGATCCAGGTACACTCCTATTTTTGGAGGAAGAGGGAACAGGGATGTCAGTGTCCTCATTATTGTGCAAGAAGGAGTCACTGAAGGGAGAACAGTACAAACTCCAGGACTCATTATTCCGTCCCAGACCACACTCTCCACACCCTCCGTTCCTGCTGATCTCTTTATGGATTGTTTTTGCAGTTCTGTGGCAAAGCCCTTCCCATTCGGCTCCATTGCTCACTAAAGAGGCTTTTGCTCCCAGGTAGTTTTTTGTCATATCTTCCACCCTGCAGGCCTTGGACAGTTTGTGAGAGGGGAGTACAGGAGTTAACAGATGTAGCTGACTGGTTAAGAACACAAATACTTATTTATTCTACTACTACGGTGTGATAGACGTTTGCGTTTATCACACCGTAATTAAAAATAAAACGCATATTGCATTGGATTTAATGTTCTGTGAAAAATACCGAGATACAAAATGGGGTGCATTGTTTTTCAATACCAGTACGCAGTTTTCATGCCACAATTAAATGTAGTACTGACCTCGGAATGTAATCCACATACCCATTGCATTTCGCTCTGTGACCATAGAGCGTTGCTCTCAATGTGACAAAATGCTAAGTTATTGTGTTATTATTTATTATTTATTGTGGCCTATAATTGATTTAAACGTCTGCATGTGGTTTTTGTGGCACAATTAAATGTACACTTGTGAATGTAATTGATGTGCCCACTGGATGCCACACAATTCAAAGAAATCCTCATGATTGTATTTATTGAACAGCAGAGTGGTCTGTCACTGCTTGTATCAGCACCACGGCATTTCTGTGCCTAAATGAAATGTAATAAACTGCAATCCTAGTCTCGGATGTCAGAGCAAGTCGACGAGACGCAAATTAAGTAAAATAAATAATTACATTACACAGGGGTAGGTCCGTACATTGATAGGAACTAGGAAGTACAACACTGAGCTAAAATAAGGAGAGCACTCCATGCAATTTGAATGATCATTTTCATTTAGGTGTCTTATCTACTAGCTAGCTAGCTGAACAAATAAAAGATTTCATAGGAGACATCGGTATCAGTGAGAATAGCTGTCAAATTAATTTAATTGGCTACAATACTTCACATGGTTGAGTTTGTTTTACATAATCTTTTCCATGAGGGGCGAAAGAGTTATGTAGCTACTGTGTAGGGACCTACCCCTGTGTAATGTAATCTAGCTAGCTAGCTACATGCAATCTGATAGGAGCTTTGTGCAATGACTGTTTAAAAAACTTGCCATCGCAAGATTAGCGTGGGGTGAACTTTACAACCTAAATAAACTCAAAACTCGGTTGTTTTAATTTACCATGAATCCACTTCTTAAAGATAATGTGCAGTTTTGGCCACTTGTTCTAAAAGTGGCGCTGATGAGCCGACACACACACACACACACACACACACACACACACACACACACACACACACACACACACACACACACCGTGTTATGTAGCGCCAAAGAAGAAGAAGTTTATTTTACGAATCGCAAGTTAAGCGTGTGTGTATCGACACGGTGAAAAACAGCGGGAAATTTCTCTCAAAATTCTGTCCGTAAATCCAAGCAGATCAATCGTTTCTTTCGATCGGCACATGTAGATTCGCCAGTTCGCAAGCCAAGCTTTTGATTTGTACATGTGAACATTGGAAACATATCTGTAAATGTTATTTGCATTTGTGAATATAATTTTTGCATTCATGCAAATGATGATTTACGAAACACAAGTTGAGAGGTGTGTGTGTGTGGATGGTAAATACAATTGTGGATTATACTTTTGTGCTTGTTTATTTTTTGATAGAAATCTACCTCCATAGAGATCCCACTCACCTGCTGTCCTCAGGTCTACATCAGTCACTGATTGGCCAGAGATCCCACTCACCTGCTGTCCTCAGGTCTACATCAGTCACTGATTGGCCAGATATCCCACTCACCTGCTGTCCTCAGGTCTACATCAGTCACTGATTGGCCAGAGATCCCACTCACCTGCTGTCCTCAGGTCTACATCAGTCACTGATTGGCCAGAGATCCCACTCACCTGCTGTCCTCAGGTCTACATCAGTCACTGATTGGCCAGAGATCCCACTCACCTGCTGTCCTCATGTCTACATCAGTCACTGATTGGCCAGAGATCCCACTCACCTGCTGTCCTCAGGTCTACATCAGTCACTGATTGGCCAGAGATCCCACTCACCTGCTGTCCTCAGGTCTACATCAGTCACTGATTGGCCAGAGATCCCACTCACCTGCTGTCCTCAGGTCTACATCAGTCACTGATTGGCCAGAGATCTCACTCACCTGCTCTCCTCAGGTCTACATCAGTCACTGATTGGCCAGAGATCCCACTCACCTGCTGTCCTCAGGTCTACATCAGTCACTGATTGGCCAGAGATCTCACTCACCTGCTGTCCTCAGGTCTACATCAGTCACTGATTTGAGGGGAAGAATGAGACCCAGCTGCACTACTGGACCATCCCATCCCTGACCTCGATAGTGTGCACCTGGAGATCCATCATCGCCATGGCAACGCTGTACTGACCAATACAAGGCGAAGAGGAAAGCCTTTCCCAGCTCTGAATGTTTGTGACATTTTTTTGTAAGCATTATGGAGTTGGAAATTAAAAATAAAATCCATACAGACACAAGTTCACATTTCAATAATTTATTAAACAATGCCTTGTTTTCTCCTCCAAGTATTATTATTTTTTTCCAGAATGTGAGTGACACTGGTATTTTAAAATGGAAACCTTTATTTTGGGGAGGAGGTGTAGGCCCTAGTGTGTGTGGGGAGGGGGTTAGGGGGCGTTGGTTGTAGGACAGGGCAGTGGACGTCACTGTAGTCTCACACCCCACTGTCAAAAATAATTATATTAATAATTACAACAATATGGACAAAAGTTGTCAGAGGAACATCAACAGCATTAAAATAAAAAATTAACAACAGTTCTAGAGAAAATAACAGGAACACAAAAAAAACCTCTTCCTGGAAACATCTTTTTTTTTTAAAAGCTAAAATTAGCTCAAGTGAAATATTAGATTTTTTAAAATCTTTTTTTTTGTGTTTCCAAAGTATTTGAATTTTTTTTTTAGCAGGCAGCCAGATGTTTTCCACTCTGTACCCTCCCTGAATGCGAATTGGTTAATTGGCTGAGCTGATGTCACTACAGCGTTCCGTAACCCGCGGTGACCTTAATTGCAGGACATCCACCATTGTTAAAATGAAAACTGCCACAAAGCTCTCGTCCACACCGCCAAACAGAGACGCTTAATGCCACCCGCTGCTTTTGTATTAGTTCAGTCCTGACCTTTGGGATTTCACTTCCAGGTCACGAAAGCAGCAAGGCTTTGTCACGCATCTCCATAGTAACACTGATATCTGGATCTCCTTTTTTTGAAGGGTGGGGGAGAGGAAGGTGAAAGGGGGCCACAAATATTCAAGTCCTTCCCACGTGCTGTTAAAATTCACACGCAAGTGGGGAGCCCAGTTCATAAAACCTCTGCTGTTTTCCACACACAAAACGCAATGGCAACATGCCAAATAAAATAATCATTAAAAAAACGAGTCACCCTGTTTGTAGGACTACTTCCATCGTTATTGTTAGGATTCTTACATTTACTGCTTTCTTAACTTGTGATTTTTTTACATTTATTTATTTTTTGAAGTATTTTTATTTACTCCGTTTTTACATCTTGTCTGTACAGGTAGTTGAATGTACACATGGGTCATGACGGTTCTTCCGCGTGGCAGTGAGGAAGAGGGGGCAGTGAGGAAGAGGGGAGGCAGGTGGTGTGCAGAACGTAAGCGACGCTGTCCGCCAGAGCCCACGCCTCCACGTGACTCGGACCCAGTTCCGTTACCATGCCGTCTGCAATGGTCTGTGACATCACTGTTCCGTTACCATGCCATCTGCAATGGCCTGTGTCATCACTGTTCCGTTACCATGACGTCCGCAATGGTCTGTGACATCACTGTTCCGTTACCATGACGTCTGCAATGGTGTCAGCTGTGCAGCCAGTGTGAGTGAGCGAGTGAAGGTAAGCATCAATGACACAAGAGTCATTGTATACGAGAGTCTTTGTATGTGTGTGTGTGTTTGTGTGTATGTGTGTTTGTGTTTGCAGGGGTGGGGTGTCCAGTGTTGCCAAAGGGAATTTAATTGGTGGAGCTTATGCAGTGAGTTTATGTTTGTACCCATTTGGCTGTCCCGACACTGACCAATAGCTCCACCCATTTTGGAAAGGGGGGAGGAAGGGGGGTGGATCAGCATCCAATCAGCAGTGAGCAGTGGTCCTCCTTGCTTGCTGAAGTCAGTGTATCCCTGCAATATGCTACTCATGTGAGACGTTTCACATCCAAATGCTCACATCCCAAAGCTCACATCCCAATGCTCACATCTCCAGTGCACTCATATATATGATCTACACACACACACACACACGCACACAAGCACACACATACACACACACACACACACGCACACAAGCACACACATACACACAAACACACACATGCAGCTTAGGCCCATCTCAAAAGGCATTTGTGAGAAGCTTGTTCAAATAAATTGAAATAAATTAAGTGACATAAAACAATGGATTAAAAAGACATACAATTACTGTTAAATACAATAAACACAGAAAATAATAAAATAAAATAAAAAATCATCACCTTCAGAGGATAATTTGAAATCCCAGGGCAACCGTATGTGCCAACTCAGTATGTGCCTTTTTATCAACTCAGCCAGAGAGGCTTGATAGAGACAGAGAACTCAGCCAGAGAGGCTTGATAGAGACAGAGAACTCAGCCAGAGAGGCTTGAGAGAGACAGAGAACTCAGCCAGAGAGGCTTGATAGAGACAGAGAACTCAGCCAGAGAGGCTTGATAGAGACAGAGAACTCAGCCAGAGAGGCTTGATAGAGACAGAGAACTCAGCCAGAGAGGCTTGAGAGAGACAGAGAACTCAGCCAGAGAGGCTTGATAGAGACAGAGAACTCAGCCAGAGAGGCTTGATAGAGACAGAGAACTCAGCCAGAGAGGCTTGATAGAGACAGAGAACTCAGACAGAGAGGCTTGATAGAGACAGAGAACTCAACCAGAGAGGCTTGAGAGAGACAGAGAACTCAGACAGAGAGGCTTGATAGAGACAGAGAACTCAGACAGAGAGGCTTGATAGAGACAGAGAACTCAGCCAGAGAGGCTTGAGAGAGACAGAGAACTCAGACAGAGAGGCTTGATAGAGACAGAGAACTCAACCAGAGAGGCTTGAGAGAGACAGAGAACTCAGACAGAGAGGCTTGATAGAGACAGAGAACTCAGCCAGAGAGGCTTGATAGAGACAGAGAACTCAGCCAGAGAGGCTTGAGAGAGACAGAGAACTCAGCCAGAGAGGCTTGATAGAGACAGAGAACTCAGCCAGAGAGGCTTGATAGAGACAGAGAACTCAGCCAGAGAGGCTTGATAGAGACAGAGAACTCAGACAGAGAGGCTTGATAGAGACAGAGAACTCAGCCAGAGAGGCTTGATAGAGACAGAGAACTCAGCCAGAGAGGCTTGATAGAGACAGAGAACTCAGCCAGAGAGGCTTGATAGAGACAGAGAACTCAGACAGAGAGGCTTGATAGAGACAGAGAACTCAACCAGAGAGGCTTGAGAGAGACAGAGAACTCAGACAGAGAGGCTTGATAGAGACAGAGAACTCAGCCAGAGAGGCTTGATAGAGACAGAGAACTCAGCCAGAGAGGCTTGAGAGAGACAGAGAACTCAGACAGAGAGGCTTGATAGAGACAGAGAACTCAGACAGAGAGGCTTGATAGAGACAGAGAACTCAGACAGAGAGGCTTGATAGAGACAGAGAACTCAGCCAGAGAGGCTTGATAGAGACAGAGAACTCAGACAGAGAGGCTTGATAGAGACAGAGAACTCAGCCAGAGAGGCTTGATAGAGACAGAGAACTCAGACAGAGAGGCTTGATAGAGACAGAGAACTCAACCAGAGAGGCTTGAGAGAGACAGAGAACTCAGACAGAGAGGCTTGATAGAGACAGAGAACTCAGCCAGAGAGGCTTGATAGAGACAGAGAACTCAGCCAGAGAGGCTTGAGAGAGACAGAGAACTCAGACAGAGAGGCTTGATAGAGACAGAGAACTCAGCCAGAGAGGCTTGATAGAGACAGAGAACTCAGCCAGACAGGCTTGATAGAGACAGAGAACTCAGCCAGAGAGGCTTGATAGAGACAGAGAACTCAGCCAGAGAGGCTTGATAGAGACAGAGAACTCAGACAGAGAGGCTTGATAGAGACAGAGAACTCAGCCAGAGAGGCTTGATAGAGACAGAGAACTCAGACAGAGAGGCTTGATAGAGACAGAGAACTCAACCAGAGAGGCTTGAGAGAGACAGAGAACTCAGACAGAGAGGCTTGATAGAGACAGAGAACTCAGCCAGAGAGGCTTGATAGAGACAGAGAACTCAGCCAGAGAGGCTTGAGAGAGACAGAGAACTCAGCCAGAGAGGCTTGATAGAGACAGAGAACTCAGCCAGAGAGGCTTGATAGAGACAGAGAACTCAGCCAGAGAGGCTTGATAGAGACAGAGAACTCAACCAGAGAGGCTTGAGAGAGACAGAGAACTCAGCCAGAGAGGCTTGATAGAGACAGAGAACTCAGCCAGAGAGGCTTGATAGAGACAGAGAACTCAGCCAGAGAGGCTTGATAGAGACAGTGAACTCAGACAGAGAGGCTTGATAGAGACAGAGAACTCAACCAGAGAGGCTTGAGAGAGACAGAGAACTCAGACAGAGAGGCTTGATAGAGACAGAGAACTCAGACAGAGAGGCTTGATAGAGACAGAGAACTCAGCCAGAGAGGCTTGAGAGAGACAGAGAACTCAGACAGAGAGGCTTGATAGAGACAGAGAACTCAACCAGAGAGGCTTGAGAGAGACAGAGAACTCAGACAGAGAGGCTTGATAGAGACAGAGAACTCAGACAGAGAGGCTTGATAGAGACAGATAACTCAGCCAGAGAGGCTTGATAGAGACAGAGAACTCAGCCAGAGAGGCTTGATAGAGACAGAGAACTCAGACAGAGAGGCTTGATAGAGACAGAGAACTCAGACAGAGAGGCTTGATAGAGACAGAGAACTCAGACAGAGAGGCTTGATAGAGACAGAGAACTCAGCCAGAGAGGCTTGATAGAGACAGAGAACTCAGCCAGAGAGGCTTGATAGAGACAGAGAACTCAGACAGAGAGGCTTGATAGAGACAGAGAACTCAGACAGAGAGGCTTGATAGAGACAGAGAACTCAACCAGAGAGGCTTGATAGAGACAGAGAACTCAGACAGAGAGGCTTGATAGAGACAGAGAACTCA
>CM040403.1:140020255-140087755 GCA_022702515.1 Ilyophis sp. 1 JC-2022 | reverse complement strand
GAAATAAAAAAGGTATGTTGGAAAATGTGATTTCAAATAGGCAGTGTTTGTTAAAATGGTTTTAATTCAATAGTGTTTTGTGGCATTTAAGAACTCTGTTATTGAACAATATAAAATATAAGCTTTCATACTTCACCATAAATCGCATGCACTGGCTAACAAATTTTAGCGATACTGGGTGGGCACGCTGCATTTCGGTTATATCTCTCTTTCTTACTCTTTCCCTCCTCTCTCTCCCTCTCTCTCTTTCTCTCTCTCTCTCCCTCTCACTCTATCTCTCTGAGGTGGAGGTTGTGTTTGTGAGAGCTCTTGTCTGTTTTTCTAAAATTTCAATTTCTATTACTTTTCTATTCTTTATATGTTTACCTACTGATTTAAAAACAGATACTTAGTTGGTTTTGGTTTAGTGGGATACTACAGTATTATTTGGGGAAGGGGGGTTTTTGTGGGGTAGGTGCGGGAGGGTTTTCAGTTTGAGACGCTGTAATGGCGTCTCAACAAGGAGGAGAAACTTTGTCTCTCCGACATGGGGTAAGATGTGTTACCGAAAATAGCACATCAGTCGAGGACGTTCTGAATGTAATTGCAGAGCAGGTAGGAGGGGAAAACATCGATTCGGCTTCTCGAATGAATAAAGCCGTGGTGGTTTTTTTTAAAAAGACGGAATTAGTCACTAAACTTGTGGTGAGTGGAATATGGGTTAGTGGGGTGTTTGTACAAGTAACCCCACTTTCCGCACCAGCCACAAAGGTAATTGTTTCCAATGTCCCGCCGTTCATAAAAAATGAAGATCTTAAAAGAGAGCTTGTGCGATATGGCAAATTCGCTGGCACCATGAAAATGATACCTTTAGGTTGCAAAAATGTCAATCTAAAACATATACTGTCGTTTCGTCGACAAATATATATGTTTTTAAATGCCGAAACGGAAACGATTGATATTTCTTTTAGGGTCAGATATGGGGAAAGTTCGTTCATAGTTTTTGCGAGCACGGATAGCTTGCGGTGTTTTGAATGTGGGGACATTGGCCATAAAAAGAGATCGTGCCCACATAAAAATAAACAGGCTAATGAAGAAACCGGTGCGGGTTCAGCAGAACGGCCCAGTGAGGATTCTAAAGGTGAGGAGGCTGAGGCAGAAAAGCAGGGCGGAGAAGATATTTCTGTTGTTTCAGAGGAATGTAATGATAAAGCGGAGGCAGAGGAAAATGTGCTGGGAAGTGTGGAGATGGGTAAAATGGGGGATCAAACAGAAGGGAAAACTCAGTTGGGTGATCCCCTTGAAGGTACTAGTGAGTACACAGCATTTGTGCTGAACTCTGGTAGACTAGGGAGAACTGAGAAGCGTAAATCCAATAATGAACGTGTTTTTCATTGTGAAAATGAACAGTCCACTGAGAGAAAAAAAAAAGGTAGAGTAGAAAATGAAAGTCTGGATACTGAGAAAACGGGCTTAAATGAAGAAGAAGTTGTGGTTGCAGAAAAAGTAGTAGAAGCCCCTTCGTTTTCAGAACCACAGAGCCTACCTGAGCAGGCAGAACAGGACAATATAGCTGGGATGGATTGTGAAGATGGTAAAGATAGCTGTGTGCAGGAAGATGACGGAGAGTTTTCGGATTCTTCAATCCTATCGGAAAGTGTAACCAGCCAGGAGGGCGATAATACGCTTTACACCATAAAAGAAATAAATAGTTTTTTAGATGCGACAAAAGGAAAGACCGTTAATGTGCTTAATTTCTTTCCTGACGGAGATAAATTCGTGCGGTCTGTTAAAAATATCATTAATAACGTTAGCATGGCTGTAATGAATAGCCAGAAAAGATACAGATTGAAAAAACATTGCACATCGGTTAGAAAATCGAGGTCGATTTCAAAACTAGTGAAATAAATGGCTTGTGGGTTTTTTTATTTCACTTTTCTCCTTTCTTCACGGTGCCTTGTATGTTTGGTTTTATTTCATTTTTACTCAATGAATACATTAAATATAGGATCACTTAACGTTAACGGCGCCAGAGATGGGGTAAAAAGGGGATTGGTAGCTGAAGTAATGAAACAAAAAAGACTGAATGTCCTTTTTTTACAAGAGACTCATAGCAACATAGAAAATGAAACTGAGTGGAGACTATGGTGGGAAGGAGATTGTTTTCTGAGCCATGGGACAAACTTGAGTGCTGGGGTTGCCATTTTATTTTCACCTGCTTTTAATGTTAAATTATTGGCTAAGGAGGAAATTGTTAAAGGGCGGCTTTTATGTGTGAATGTAGAAATATTGGGGATTTCTTATTTTTTTATTAATATTTATGCCCAAAATGTGGGGACAGATAGGCAGTTTTTATTTGAACAGTTACAGAAAAAACTTTTAAAAATTGCAGATAGTGATGCAGTTTTTATTATAGGGGGAGATTGGAACTGCACTTTAGATTTTACAATGGACAGAAATGGTGCAGAACCGCATTTTAAATCTGCAGAGTTTCTTAAGAAGCTCTCAAAACATTTTGATCTGTGTGATGTCTGGAGAGAACAAAATCCAAATGTGAGACAGTACACATGGGTAAAGAGTGCCTTAAATACAGTGTGTGCAGCCAGGTTAGATAGGTTTTATATTCTTAAAAATGAAAGGCACAGGGTAACAAGGACAGGTATCTTACCAGTGGGTTTTACGGACCATCATTTAATTGTTTTAAGTATGTGCATTAAGAAGAGGACCAAAGGTAGTTTTTATTGGAAATTTAATATAAAATTGCTGGAAGATGAAATATTTTGTGCAAAATTTGAGGATTTCTGGCAAAAATGGAAAGGGGAAAAAGAAAGGTTCGAAACAGTAGGACTCTGGTGGGAGGTGGGCAAAGTTCAAATTAAAACTTTTTGTCAGCAGTACACAGAGTATAGTACTGCTAGGAGCAGAAGGGCTGTGGCAGAACTAGAAAAGGAAATTACTCAAATGGAGGAGGAGGTGATAATGACCAATAATACAGGTATGTTGCAGGCTCTTAAGGAAAAAAAAAGAAATCTGGCTACTATACTGAATGAGAAGGTTAAGGGGGCTCTGATTAGAGCCAGATTTTGTACATTAAAAGACATGGATGCTCCTAGCAAGTTCTTTTTTAATTTGGAAAGAAAGGTGGTACAACGCAAGGAGTTGTGCGTTTTAAATCTTCCTGGTGGAAAAACGACTGCTGACCCTGGGGAAATCCGGGAAGAAGTGGTGTGTTTTTATAAAGAACTTTTTAAAGCGGAAGATGTGGACATGCAGCAGGTTGAGACACTTCATAAAGACCTACCAAAGCTAACTGCAGAAGAAAAGGAGGAGTTGGACTCTGAGCTCAGTATGCAGGAGATCACTGAGGCTGTGGGACAGATGTCTTCAGGCCGTGCCCCAGGCATTGACGGATTACCTGCTGAATTTTATAAAAAGTTTTGGGAATGTATGGGGCAGGATTTTTATGGGGTGGTTATGGAGAGTAGTTTGAAACAGGAGCTTCCACAAAGCTGTCGCCGGGCAGTGCTCACAATGCTGCCGAAAAAAGGGGACCTGTGCCTGTTAAAAAACTGGCGACCTTTGGCACTTTTATGCACTGATTTTAAGATACTGTCAAAAAGTATAGCAAATAGAATAAAAAAATATGTTTCTAGAATAACAAAAAAGGATCAAACCTATTGTATTCCAGACAGATCAATCAGAGACAATCTGTTTCTGATTAGAGATGTGGTAGAGCTGGCAAAGGCTTATAACTTAAATTTTGGCCTTTTCTCTATCGATCAAGAAAAAGCTTTTGATAGGGTGGATCACAGCTACTTAATGAAGACACTAGAGGCTTTTGGTTTTGGGGATGGCCTTCTGTCTTGGGTGAGACTGCTATATAAAAATGTGTCTTGCTTAGTAAAGGTAGCGGGGGGACTAAGCAGGCCAATAGAGGTACAGCGTGGCATCAGACAAGGGTGCCCTTTGTCAGGGCTGCTGTACACCTTAGCCATTGAACCTTTGCTTTGCCTCATTAGGAAGAAATTGAGTGGTCTGATTGTGCCAGGAGAGCGTCTCTGTAAAAAAATTAAAGTCTCAGCGTACGCTGATGATATAATGGTGGTAGTAAAAAATCAGGGGGATCTGGCTGCCCTAGAAAAATGTATCCAGACCTATGAGCGGGCCTCCTCTGGCAGGGTAAATTGGGAGAAGAGTGAGGCATTGCTTTGTGGTTCATGGCAAAATGAAAATCCTCCCAAGTTGCCAGGAAATCTGGTTTGGAAGAGAGAAGGGCTGAAAGTGCTAGGTGTGTACTTGGGGACTACTCAATATATGCAGAAGAATTGGGAGGGTGTAATGGAAAAGGCGTGTGCTAGGATTTCTAGGTGGAAATGGCTTCTTTCACAGGTATCTTTTAGAGGTAGGGTGTTAATTCTAAATAATTTGGTGGCATCTGCACTATGGCACAGGTTGGCGGTGTTGACGCCACCAGGCGGATTCCTAAAAGAATTTCAAAAATTAATGGTGCAGTTCTTTTGGTCAGGGCAGCACTGGCTCAGGGCAGCAGTGTTGTATCTGCCACTGCAGGAAGGAGGGCAGGGACTCATGGACCTGGAAAGTAAGGTAATAGCTTTCCGGTTGCAAGCGGCTCAGAGGCTCCTGTACAAGAAGGTGTGCTGGAGGGAGACTGCCTGTGCACTGCTCAGAAAAGCAGGTGGAATGGGGCTGGATAGACATCTGTTCCTGATGGAGCTAGAGCCTATGGACACAGTAGGTCTTACTGTTTTTTACGCCTCAGTAATAAAGGCATGGACTGATACACTTTGTACTCAGAGGGACACATTATGGACAATGGAAGAACCAATATTTAGAAATCCGTTTTTGAAACTGCCTCCTTTGATTTTAGAAAGCATAAGGCGCCACTTTACAAGGGCAGGTCTGACCAAACTGGCCCATCTAAGGAGTGAGGATGGTGGAGACTGGAGAACTGTGGAGGAAATAGCAGCAGAGGCTGGAGTTCATTCACTAAGAATGGTGGAAAAAATAATGGCGAGAGTCAGAGCACTTTGGCCCTCCCAGAATCAAAGAAATAGTGAAGAAGCTCAGACTGCAGAGGCTCCTTTCTTCCCATCGGTCCGTATAAGAGCGAAGGTGGGGGACTGGCAAGAGGAAGAGGGGAAACTGTTGACATTCAAGACTCCTGAGGTGGAGAATTTTGAGACAGTGGCTAAAAAAGCCTTGAGTATTTTAAGTGTGAAGGTTCGGCACTTGCATGCACTAGAAGATTTGAGAGCAGGGGCGTGGCAAGAAGAACAAATTGTGCCCATGGTTACAAATTGGCGGTTATTGTACAAATCACCCTTGCCAAAGAGATCAGGTGACCTCCAATGGAGGATTATACACGGAGCCATAGCCACCAATAGATACCTGGCACACGTCAACCATGAGCAAGATGATGGCTGCCCTTTTTGTGGGATAGTGGAGACTGTGTCACATATTTTTGTTCTTTGTCCTCGATTGTCTCATCTGCTTTTATTATTAAAAGAGCTATGTGAGAGGTTTGGGGTGTGTTTTGACAGTAGAGTTTTTGTTATAGGAACGGGCTATTCTGCGAAAAAAAAATGTATGTTGACACTGATCAATTTTTTGTTTGGGCAAGCCAAATTGGCTGTTTGGTTGTCGAGGAAAAAAAAAATTCAAGAAGGACTGGTGACTGACCCAGTGCTGATATTTAGAGGGATGATCTCTGAGCGCCTTAGGGTAGAGTATGTGTATTATAATTTGATGAACAACGTAGAAGAATTTAAGAAAATCTGGTGTGTCAAGGAGGCAATATGTAGGATGAAAAATGAAAGTTCTTATGAGGTGTTGTTTTAAATCAAACTGCCTGATAAGAGGTGGGCTTTTTTTTGAGTGTGTTTTTAGTTTATTTTGTTTCTAGAAAAAATGTTTTTATAACCGGTTTTATGGAGTTTTCCATTTTACTGGTTTTATTTTTTATGTAAGGTTTTGTATGTGTATATACATGTTTTTATGTATATGCGGAAATATATTTATTTATTATTGTTTTTTAACACGGAAAAATTGCTAAAAGATCTGTGTTATAATTATTTTTATTATTTAATTAAATATAAAGAAAAAACATACAAATAAGGAAATGTTATAAATATGTTAGATGAGTTACTGTTTACAACATATTTGCAATATGTTCTAAATAAAGGTACCTTCAAAGTCAAAGTCTCTCTTTCTCTCTCTCTCTCTCTCTCTTTCTCTTCCCCTCTCTCTTTCTCTCTCTCTCTTCCTCTTTCCACCCCTCTCTCTCCCTCTCTCTCTCTCTCTCCCTCTCACTCTCTCTTTCTCTCTCTCTCTCCCTCTCACTCTCTCTTTCTCTTCCCCTCTCTCTTTCTCTCTCTCTCTTCCTCTCTCTCTGAAGCTATATCTGGAGGAAGGGGTCAGTGGACCACACCCGAATGATTAGGGGTCTACTGGTTGCTAGGCTGCAGGTGGTGCATGCACATTACAAACAGTGTGTGCTAATTATTGTTTGGTTGTTTGGTGAGGGGGGAGGGGTTATTGAATTAATGTTTATCCGTGTGAGGAGGTTTATCTGAAAGGTTTATTTCTGAATAAATCTCTTTAATGGCAATAATAGAGGTGGGGTGAATTCTAATTCTCCATCTCTCTTTTGATCCCCCCTTCTCTTTTCTTTTCGCCTCTCCTTCTCTCCTTTTTATAGATCAGCACGACTGGGACACCCCCCCCGGGGTGGGGGTTCCCCTTCTGATTAATCTCCAAACCTGTGGCTCTTTCCAAAAATAAGCACTCCTTCACATGGTACCATTGTACACCCACACCTCTCCATCAACCCCCCCCCCCCGCCCCCCTCTCTCGCTCTCAGGGCTGCACGCTCGGCAACATGCACACCAGGACAATACCGAAGGGCTCCCCCGCATACTTCCATTCACTGTCACACATCTGACAGGTTATAACGGCCTGTTCTCGAGGCCGTATTCAAAAATAAGCATACATTTGGCCACACAGATGTGCATCGTTCAGGGAACAAAGTCCCAAATGATTACCTGACAATAGATAAGCATATTCTACGTCTATTAAACTATGCCTTGCTTTGTGTATAGTAATATTCGGGTTGTGCATCTTAAGGTACGTAAAAAGCCTAATATGAATATCGTGATTTTTAGCTAATGTTTATAATTGACGAGGGGTCTCTTTGTCCACGTCTTCTCTCTGTCTTGGTACCGTTAGCTACACAGTTTGTTTGTTTCTTTATTGACTGGGCTGCCCACATTCGTCTGATCCGTGGTTTACTGGCATGTCCTCACGGGTAAGTTCTGAAGTGACCGCTGTTGCTGTTGACGTAACTGCTAGCTCCCAGTTCCATTAAAATAAGGCGACAACAGAAATTAAATCGGGTCGTTATTGTGTCGGGTCTCACCAGCTCGGATCAAATTTGAGTCAGTGCAAAAGCTCCAGCATGGGTCCGGTTCTAGGCCCACAGAGGTTTTTAGGTGTGCGAAGGGGGTCGAGTGTGATTGGGTGATTCAGGGGGCCAGTTGGGGTGCTGGGGGTGAGGTTGACGCATTGGTGATGGTTGTGATTTGGGGGAGGGGTGTCGGGGAGGTACCTGGGATGTGGGGGTCCTCCAATCCCGTTGGGACCTTCCACTGGTCCACCTGGAGCTTCAGGGCATTTACTTCATCAATGTCACCTGGGACCCTGCAGGAGAAACCAGCTTTTAACTACAGTCTCTCTCACCTTCAGTATGGTCTCTCTCTCACCTGAATACACCTTCAGTATGGTCTCTCTCTCACCTTCAGTATGGTCTCTCTCTCACCTGAATACACCTTCAGTATGGTCTCTCTCTCACCTGAATACACCTTCAGTATGGTTTCTCTCTCACCTGAATACACCTGAATACACCTTCAGTATGGTCTCTCTCTCACCTGAATACACCTTAAGTACTGTCTCTCTCTCACCTGAATACAACTTCAGGACAGTTTCTCTCTCTTACCTGAATATGCCCTCAGTCTCTCTCTCTTTCTTGAATATACCCTCGGTCTCGCTCTCTTACCTGAATATACCCTCAGTCTCTCTCTCTTTCCTGAATATACCCTCTGTCTTTTTCTCTGACCTGAGTATACCCTCGGTCTCTCTCTCTTACCTGAATATACCCACAGTCTCTTTCTCTTACCTGAATATACCCTCAATCTCTCTTTTACCTGAATATACCCTCGATCTCTCTCTTTTACCGGAATATACACTCGGTCTCTCTCTCTTACCTGAATATACCCTCAGTCTCTCTCTCTTACCTGAATATACCCTCTGTCTCTCTCTCTTACCTGAATATACCCTCTGTCTTTTTCTCTGACCTGAGTATACCCTCGGTCTCTCACTCTTACCTGAATATACCCACAGTCTCTTTCTCTTACCTGAATATACCCTCAATCTCTCTTTTATCTGAATATACCCTCGATCTCTCTCTTTTACCGGAATATACACTCGGTCTCTCTCTCTTACCTGAATATACCCTCAGTCTCTCTCTCTTACCTGAATATACCCTCGGTCTCTCTCTCTTACCTGAATATGCCCTCAGTCTCTCTCTCCTACCTGAATATACCCTCAGTCTCTCTCTCTTACCTGAATATACCCTTGGTCTCTCTCTTACCTGAATATACCCTCGGTCTCTCTCTCTTACCTGAATATACCCTCAGTCTCTCTCTCTTACCTGAATGTACCCTCTGTCTCTTTCTCTTACCTGACACCTACCTACAGATCCCACTCACCTGCTGTCCTCAGGTCTACATCAGTCACTGATTGGCCAGAGATCCCACTCACCTGCTGTCCTCAGGTCTACATCAGTCACTGATTGGCCAGAGATCTATGGAGGTAGATTTCTATTTCTATTTCTGTCTTATAGTTAGATACTAACATTCTTCTTCTTCTTTTGTTTTATGGTGGTTTACAAACAATTAAATTGTACATTACCGCCACCAACCGGATTGGAGTGTAGATCAGGATTCATTAAATTTAGATACTAACATTTAACCAGCTTCTCCGCTTTATCTTTGTTACTCGCATTTCTAACTGGTCCTGATCTACCTCTGTAATTCGCTCCAGCTGTTTGTACTTAGACTTCACCTCTCTTGATGACTGTGCACACTCCGCTCCTATTCGAGCCCGTTGTTTGTTATGCATGTTTCCGGGTCCCTTCCATGTTTTCGTTATGTTCTCATGATTGATTTATTGTTTACCGAATGTGTTAACCCCACGTCGTTTGTTACCCCTCCCTTTCCTATGTGTATATAAGACCCACAATTCTGTTTCTTCCCAGTCAGTGATTGAGTGTTCTTTATTTATTTTTCTATTTGTGCGCTATCAAAATATCATAATTGGTATAATATTCAATTACCTTTGATTTCTAAAACCTAACTCCTGAACACAACCCTACTGGTACTTTACAACCATAGCCTACATATATACTCCAAAAACTGTATTTACGGTCAAATTTATGGAACAGAAATTTGCTGCGTACGGCGTTCGCATAGCCTACGTACTGCCAGAAACAATATTCTCTGCCATGAAAAACCCTGAATACATACATTTTAATATTCCTTCATTCCAAGCATATATTTATTTAATTATTTGCAAAAATCGACGGCGTGCCCTTTTATGAATTTGGGCCCCTGCCCGTTTAACATCCTCTGCACGTCCCTGCCCCCAACCATCACATAACTATCTTAATTCTTTTTATATTACTGTATATTGGTTGTGTAACTTTTGTGGAAGTTACAACACTTTATTCACACAGTCCTACTTTAGGACATTATATTAAATATTATCATACATGATCCACATGTTTAATATCAGGATGACTGCAGCTGAATTAACAGGGATCTGATGGGGGAGAAGATGTATGAGATCCCTAAAGTGAATCAGTTATGAATATAGAAAATTATAGAAATTTCTTCATATTACCTCATATTATCATGTTGCTTCATTGTTTTAATTTAGGTTTAATTACAGACTCACATTGTAAAAAGTCTTCTCGGGTCTTGGGCTCTAGAATATGGACTTCTTCCACTGTAGAGAGAGATCACAAGACAGTTGAGCTAAAGATGACCTCATTTTATAATTTCCTGGAGAAACAGAATTATAATTTCACAAAATAATATGCGGGGGAAATAAGAACGGATATCATCCGGAATACAGTATCACCAAACTGCAGTCTCAATTCTTATCCAAAAATTGGCCAAGAATGTAATGAGATTTCTAAATTTTTTTAATGAGTTTTGCAACATTATGAAATTTGTTGTCTCCTCTCATCTCTCCACAATAGTTTGCATCCTAACAGGCAAAGACAGGGTCAGAATATACTTGGTTCCTTGAACATTAAACAGAGCTTTAAATGCAAATGTTTTGGGTTACAAACACTTTCATCAAACACATTGGGTGCTGTGGAGGATTCATGCAGGTCTGTCTCAGAGAAAACGCTTCACATGTTGGGTCATTTCTGAACACTGTCACTCCACACTGTGCAATAAATAACCTGTGAGACAGATTGAAATATCACTCACCCTGTTATTAATATACAGTATAACCTGTGAAAGTGCCATTCATGATGTGAATCTTACCAGTGTGTTGTGTGCAGTGGCTAAGCTCACTTTCTGCACCAGGGTTTGTCCTCCAACCTCTTCCAGAAACTTCGCTCAACTCCATCTTGAAGACGTCCTCCAGTTGCTCTTTCAGTAAAGAGACATATTTCATCACAGCCGCAAAAGAGACATGTGGACTGACAGTGATGCTGGGTAAGTCTCCAGGTCCAAGAGGGAGAGACTGACAGCTCTACAGACAGAGAGACCGACAGACAGAGAACAGTCTCAATACATACTGCATTCTTGTGCACATGCCAGGAGCAGATATTTGTAAATGAGGAACACACCTCAACATGTATGTACAATGTACATAGTGCAGACTGTCAGAGAGCCAGTGATGTTACCTGGAGGAAATGGATGTGATCCTCTGTGTGTAAAAGCTGATCCAGCTCAGCGTCTCTCCTCCTCAGCTCAGCAATCTCCTGCTCCAGTCGCTCCAGGAGTCCTTCAGCCCGACTCACTTCAGCCTTCTCCTGATCTCTGATCAGCTCTTTCACCTCAGAGCGCCTTTTCTCAATGGAGCGGATCAGCTCAGTAAAGATCCTCTCGCTGTCCTCCACTGCTGCCTGTGCAGAGCGCTGTTAGGAGACACAGAGAGAGGAGGGCTGTATGTGCAGAGTGCTGTTAGGAGACACAGAGAGAGGAGGGCTGTATGTGCAGAGCGCTGTTAGGAGCACAGAGAGAGGAGGGCTGTCTGTGCAGAGCGCTGTTAGGAGCACAGAGAGAGGAGGGCTGTATGTGCAGAGTGCTGTTAGGCGACACAGAGAGAGGAGGGCTGTCTGTGCAGAGCGCTGTTAGGAGACACAGAGAGAGGAGGGCTGTATGTGCAGAGCGCTGTTAGGAGACACAGAGAGAGGAGGGCTGTATGTGCAGAGCGCTGTTAGGAGCACAGAGAGAGGAGGGCTGTCTGTGCAGAGCGCTGTTAGGAGCACAGAGAGAGGAGGGCTGTATGTGCAGAGCGCTGTTAGGAGACACAGAGAGAGGAGGGCTGTATGTGCAGAGCGCTGTTAGGAGACACAGAGAGAGGAGGGCTGTATGTGCAGAGCGCTGTTAGGACACACAGAGAGAGGAGGGCTGTATGTGCAGAGCGCTGTTAGGAGACACAGAGAGAGGAGGGCTGTATGTGCAGAGCACTGTTAGGAGACACAGAGAGAGGAGGGCTGTATGTGCAGAGCGCGGTTAGGAGCACAGAGAGAGGAGGGCTGTATGTGGAGAGCGCTGTTAGGAGCACAGAGAGAGGAGGGCTGCATGTGCAGAGCGCTGTTAGGAGCACAGAGAAGGGCTGTACATTTTAACTCGGCCTTTCACTCAGCTCTTACTGGGACCCCAGACAGCCTGTTCCCCACAGTGTGGCTCAGTGGGATTGAGCCCCACGGGGCTGGAAAGTGGCCCAACACTGGGCTCCTCACTGGCTGACTGGAGGAGAGCCCTGACTGAGCCCTGAAATGGCTCTTCCAGCAGCCAGCTGTTGTCTTCTCCTCTGGTCAGTACCCACCTTGAGTGACTGCACAGCCTGTCTCAGATCATGCAGCTCCTTCTCTCTCTCCTGGATTCTCTGCTCGTATTTACTCTTTGTCGCCCCCAGCAGCTTCTGTGAAGAAACACAATCTGATCAGGTTTAAAAACACTGGTGTAGACACTCCAGTCAACCATAAACAATGCAAGAAATTCTGGGTTTGCTCAATTTTTTTCACTTAGTCCTTTAAAATAACAACTGAGCCGCTCTGTTCTAAACTTTACAAAGCGACAAAGAAGTAAAACATAAATAAATAAGACAGATGCAGTTCTAGTTGGAGTGCAGTGTGATGCACATGCAAGCTAACATGCGCTGCCCAAAGTGCATGCAGGTGAAGGTGCATGGCGAGCTTTTCACATGGAGATTCAGCCCATTTCTCCTTTTTATTGCTGCAGGTATTTTCAGACCTTTTGGGTTCTGTGTTATTAATTGAGCTAACCTGTTTCTCAGTCCATTCTGCTGCAGCTGAGACTGTATCACGGCCTCTGTGTTTATCCATTGCACACCGATAACAGATACACTGCTGATCGGTCACGACAGTAAACCTCAAGAAGTTTGTCATGAAGAGAGCAGATCTTCTCCTGCAGGTTTCCAGTGGCTTTGACCAGTTTGTGCTTCATAAAGGCAGGAGATTCATAGTGAGGCTGGAGGTGAGTTTCACAGTAAGAGGCCAGACACACCAGACAGGACGTGATGGCTTTCCGCTTCCTCTCAGTGCAGACATCACACACCATGTCTCCAGATCCAGCATAACAGTGAGCAGGAGGAGCAGCTTGGAGACCTGTCTTCTTCAGTTTCTCCACCACTTCAGCCAGCATGGTGTTTTTTCTTAAATCTGGTCTTGGGGTGGAGGTCTCTCTGCACTGGGGACAGCTGCACACGCCAATATTATCATCCTGATTCCAGCTGCTCTTAATACAGGCCATGCAGAAACTGTGTCCACAGGGAATACATTACATTACATTACATTATAGGCATTTAGCAGACGCTCTTATCCAGAGCGACTTACACAACTTCTTATTACATTTATCCATTCATACAGCTGGATATATACTGAAGCAATTCAGGTTAAGTACCTTGCTCAAGGGTACAACGGCAGTGTCCTACCTGGGAATCGAACCTGCAACCTTTCGGTTACAAGTCCAGCTCCTTAACCTTTGGGCGTGTTCGAGTAGACATCGGTGAGCAGTTGGCTTACCTGCCACAGGCGGAAATGAAAATCGCTTGAGCAGATCCAACTGGGACAGTTTCTGACTTTTCTGAAACCGGCTGGGAGAAAAACAACATGGAGGAGTTAGCCGTGTTGTTTGTGGTTGCGGAGGACTTGGAGGCGACACAGATGTCCTTTTTACTTCAAAATCTTGAAGAAATGGAGGAGAACGAATGAAGGTTGTTTTAATACTGCCTTACATTATTTCATGACTTGTATTGTTCGAGTAGTCAATATTTATCTTTTGCTACGAGACTTTGGCTATCACCCTGAATTGTGCCACAGTGAAACTCCAGTTAAAGTTCTTGAATAAATACGTATCATTTCCATTAAAGCGCTGGGTGCCCTTTCATTGTCGAATAACTAAATTATTTAGCTAAGCTGTCATCTGTTATGGTAACATACCTGTAAACATTAGGCTGCTTATGTTCTATTGCTCATATTCAGCTGTTTCTTGTCTGTCAATTCATGAGATGGCCTAAACTAGACCTGTCATCTCTGTTTAGACTTGCAAACATGGTAGACATGTCATTTTAGTTAATCTAAACCCAGAAGACATCGTAGCCATCGGTAGTCATACATTGTAATGTGAGAATCTATGTAGCTATGTTAAGTATCATAACTTACATGCATGTTTTCATAGACCTTTGAGTGGTGGTTCTAAAGCATATTTTATTGCAGAATATCTGTACCAATATAAATGAGAAATGTCTCTTTCATGGCACTTTTTTTTTAGAGTTGTACAGTTAATGCATTGAATATATTCATTGTGACATAAGGGGAAAGTGTATTAATCCTAATCATTAATTATGTTGCTATGAAAGAATAATACTTGGTGGTTGCATGTCCTTTGCATGCAAGGACTGCCTGAAGTCTGCGAGCTGTAGAAATCATCAGATGCTGGGTATCTTCACTGGTGATGCTATGCCAGGCCTGTACTCCAGCCTTCTTCAGTTACAATATGGATGAGAATGCCCTCAAATTAAAGCTTACAGTCTGTACTTTAGCCTCACAGTTGTTGTATCATTTCACATCAAAAGTGCTGGAGTACAGAGCCAAAACATAGGAAAAAATGAGATGATTCAGCTACTCATAATGTCAGTGTTCATGATTTATTCAAATTCCATGACAGCACGTGGTCCCTTTGGACCCTGACAATGAACGTATTGAATTGAATGCCATTCAATGTCTTTAACCAGATAAATTGAGTTTATATGAATGAATAACTAATATAGTACATATAGGGACATTGGGATACTGGGAGTTGTTATGTGTTTTGAGGGAACAATGTCAAGAAAGATGACATTTTCCTTGCCAGTTATGGTAACATATGGATAAATAGAATTGTATTTGCATAAGATGTATTCCAATATCAACATGTTGTCTTCCTTTTACCTGTCACCAATCATTGTTCGTATATTTCTGATTTGACAATAAACATACAAAATGACAGAAAGAACCCGGTGTCGTTGTGGCTTGAATGGTGGTGGAGGGGAATAATGCTACAGTTTATTTACCTTTTGTGAATGTCACCATATTGTGTGAAATAAATATTCTGAAAATGTGGTCTTAATTGCTAGTATAATTTATCGGTTTTGTTTTGGAGACCAGAACACCCACATCTAATGAACCCATAGCCATAATAACAGTGTTAGATCTTTAATCTCAATCATTAATCTTTCAACAATTTGCAAAGTGGATGTACAGCACAGTAGCGCCAGGATGTGTTACATAATATTGTTTAATTCGTCCTTCCCTTCATGTTATTATGGAATTGGCTTATTTGTATGTGGTCCCCTCTGCTGGAATGTGACAGGCAGAGGTCTGCCTATACACTGTCCCATCTGGAGATAGGGAAAACTCCACTTCTCAACAGAGGAACATCAGCAGAACATCCCTTCAGATCCGAATGAGTTGTCTTACTGATAGCAAGGATGATGAAGAGAAATATAAATTAGGTAACTTCCCAAATACTTTGACAAAAATTAATGTGTTATCATTTGGTGGTCCTACCTTAATGTTCTATATGCTCACACCAAATGTTCTGAAGAGGACAATTTTTTGGACAACAGACCAATTAGGATTTTACTCTTAAACCAGCTGTTATACAAATGCAAAATACAAAACACTCATAACAAAATTGCATCTTTAATTTTATATAAAATATGTTAATCCAATATAGTTACATTATTGAACAAAACATTAAGTTACCTATATTTGGCCAGGCCTTTTTTTTGGGTTATTTCTTGACACTTCTAGGTTCAGACAACATATTTTATAAAGTTAGAGGTAGGCCTACAGTTGGATTACAGAAGCAGTCAAGAATGAGAATTGGCATTTGTTAGTGTAACATTACCAATATTGTACTTTTCACATCCATATTGGTTTATCTCAAGAAAGTACATGTAAGGTACAGTATATAATAACCACAGTAGTGACCGTATGTGCTACAATCCCAAACGCATATTTATTTATTTATGTATTATTTGTATGAATAAAAAATAAATTCAAGTACACAAAAGTAATGTACAGAAATGTGTTCGATAGGTTGGGCTTATACTAGATCCTCACATTATGAAACAAAATCACATTAATTGAAGTACAAAAAAAGGATTGTATTAAATAATATTTTTTTTTTTAAAATAAGAGCAATAAGAAAAACAACAAAATAAATATTGTGAAATTAGATAAGAGACCAGAAAGAGGGGGGAAATAGAATGCTGTTACATTGTAAGATTGACTAAATAACTTATAGCCTACCTATGTTTGAACACTATTAGGGAGGGGTACATTTCATTTAGATTTTTTTTTGAGAGTAGAATCAATACGCCGAGATAGGTGGCGATATTGTAAAATTATCCGCGTTTGTCGTGCGGAAACACCACTCTCTCCTCGCTCTCTAACCGATTCTGTCGTTGGTTAGTTTGAAGGCGCGGCGATGTTGTTGAAGGCGCCCGAGAGCAACTGCACCGCTGCTAAGAGTCGGGTATAGCTGCAGCCTGCAGACTCCAAGAAACGCCCCTCACTCCAAGAAACGCCCCCAACCAACTACGGTGGCCTTGGGGGATCCTGTTGGTTCGCTGCTGTTAATCCGCAGCAAAATTATGCACGCTAATATAAATGGGAAAGTATTTAAATGTATGTAAAACAGCTAAACAGTCCGTTCTATCCATATCCATTCTATCCATTGTTACCACTCATATTTCTGTCCTGAGCCAAATTAATTACGTTATATTTTTACAATATAAGATAGTGAAAATTAACATGGACGGGGAGTCTATTGAAGAAGTCAGTAGTTTGTATTGAAATGGTCTGTTATAGCTCGCTAAAAGTATGGATTACGGCGAACCGTTCATAGCCTGCCCCAGCCGGCTGATATTTGTGGAGAGGTGAAGTGCCAGAATAGATAAACTTTCAGAATTACTCGATTGCTTTCGGCCGCTTAAGCGGCCCACAGCGTTCACTTTTTTCAATGGAATAATATGGTGATGTTTCTGAAGATATTCATATCGAAAGCAATTTACTACATTGTTATTTCGTTGTATTGAAGACAAAAGTAGAATACTTTAGGAATATTTTATGAATGAAACTCATTCGTTAATGCAATTTAGAACTGTTCAATGAACCTATGTGTAACCTAATTGTAATTTTGAATTGTTATTTTGTATTTCTGAATCATTATTGTTTAATCATTCGGCAGGTTATCATTCGAGCAAGCTTGTTACCACCAGCTGTGCCAGCCGTTTCATTTTGTTCATTATTAAACCCTCCAGAATAAAACAGAACAACCCCTCTTTTTTAAATGTCACTCCTAAATCCACTCTGAGATTCGTTAGTGCAACAGTAGCATTTTAATGGGCTGTATTGGCCTATTGAAATAGGAAAACGACTTCCAGCATAATACATTTTATAGCCTTTTCTCTCAATTAAAACCTAACTTTAAAAAAAGTAATAATAAAAAAATGCACATATTGAAAGACATGATTGTTCACGTCAATTTGTTGGCCTAACTAATGGGCAGGTTGGAGTTACATATACAGCTCTGGACAAAGAATTAAGAGACCACTGCAAAATTATCAGTTGTCTCGTTATTTCGGTTCCGTACTCTAGCACTTTGGGTTTGAAAGGATACAATGACAATGAGGTTGAAGTGCAGACTGTCAGCTTTAATTTGAGGGTATTTCCATCCATATCGGATGAACGGTTTAGAAATTATAAAACCTTTTCTAGGTGGCATGCTATGACAGTGCCATGTTTAAAGTCACTAAGCTCTTCAGTACGACCCATTCTAATGCCAATGTTTATCTATGGCGATTTCATGGCTATGTGCTTGATTTTATGTACCTCTTAGCAGTGGGGGAGGCTGAAACACCTGAACTCAATACTTAGTAGGGGTGTCCACATACTTTTGGCCATATAGTATATATATATATACACTGCTTAAAGAAATTAAGGGAACACTTAATCAACTCCTCGTTTAATATCTCCTCCACGCTCTTGAGACTGTGCTGGGAGACAATAGGTAACCTAATTCTCGGGGTTAATAGTAATAGTAAATAGTAAATCTCACTGTACTGTTTTAAAGTTGATCATGAAAAACGAATAGCCCAACTAAAATGTTCCGTGAAACAAATATATATATATATATATATATATATATTTCTTATTTCGTCCTAAAACCGTCATTAAATAACGTTATCTACACAATGAGAAATTTGCAGAATGTATGTAGCTAACGTTAATCTAAAATGTAGGCTATTGCCTGGTGGATTATAAATTAATAATTTTAATTGAAAATCTTACTCTTAGTTTAACTAACCAGGAATGTCATTATTGTAGTGTAGTTGGCCTATATCACATCATGAAAAGTAATGCTATTTCTGATTATTTGCGCCATGCTTCTATCAATAATGCAAATGAGCACTCTGATAAGGTCTGGGGTAATTTGGGGTACCCCTCTCCGCAGGGAAGAACAAGTTATGATTGGCAGATGGTGTCTGACTGATAGCACAACATTCTTTAGTTTGACACATCACTTTAGTAGCTAGTTTCAGCACTGGATTAGACGTGTTTCTGAACAAACTGAACAAATTCTGGACGTATTTATAGTAACCCACCTCATCATATGACAAGTGCTGCACAAACAAATAAACAAAGAATTTAACCGTTCCCCGTCACAGGTTCTGGGTAAAAATAATAAAGTAACAAAGTGAAAATAAACCCAAACACAACGCAGTAAGCTTTTCAGCTTTCTCACTTTTCAGCCGTTCAGCTTTCAGGTTTATTTTACTTAATTTGCGTCTCGCCGACTTGCTCTGACATCCGAGACTATGATTGCAGTTTATTACATTTTATTTAGGCACAGAAATGCCGTGGTGCAGATACAAGTAAGTATTTTATTTATATAGCACCTTTCATACAACAAATGCAGCTCAAAGTGCTTTACAACAGGAAATGCATAGAACATAGGAAAAAAGAGGGGTGGGCTACTGGGTGTGGGGGGGGGGAGCGGGCAAAAAACACTAATCATATACCACACTGTAAAACCCAACTTGTTGTTTCAACTTAAATATTTGAGTGTCCATGCTGCAATAAAATTGTATGTCAAGACAACAAAGACAATGAAGTTAACTCAAATAAATCTTGCTATTTGACTCAACTCCAACTTTAGTTTATACAACTTGATAACTTTAGTTGATATAACTTCACCACTTGACACCTTTAGTTGATATAACTTGATACCTTTAGTTGATATAACTTGACACCTTTAGTTGATATAACTTGATACCTTTAGTTGATATAACTTGATACCTTTAGTTGATATAACTTGATACCTTTAGTTGATATAACTTCACCACTTGACACCTTTAGTTGATATAACTTGATACCTTTAGTTGATATAACTTGATACCTTTAGTTGATATAACTTGATACCTTTAGTTGATATAACTTGATACCTTTAGTTGATATAACTTGATACCTTTAGTTGATATAACTTGATACCTTTAGTTGATATAACTTGATACCTTTAGTTGATATAACTTGATACCTTTAGTTGATATAACTTGATATAACTTGATACCTTTAGTTGATATAACTTGATACCTTTAGTTGATATAACTTGATACCTTTAGTTGATATAACTTGATACCTTTAGTTGATATAACTTCACCACTTGACACCTTTAGTTGATATAACTTGATACCTTTAGTTGATATAACTTGATACCTTTAGTTGATATAACTTGATACCTTTAGTTGATATAACTTGATACCTTTAGTTGATATAACTTGATACCTTTAGTTGATATAACTTGACACCTTTAGTTGATATAACTTGACACCTTTAGTTGATATAACTTGATACCTTTAGTTGATATAACTTGACACCTTTAGTTGATATAACTTGACACCTTTAGTTGATATAACTTGATACCTTTAGTTGATATAACTTGACACCTTTAGTTGATATAACTTGACACCTTTAGTTGATATAACTTGATACCTTTAGTTGATATAACTTGATACCTTTAGTTGATATAACTTGATACCTTTAGTTGATATAACTTCACCACTTGACACCTTTAGTTGATATAACTTGATACCTTTAGTTGATATAACTTGATACCTTTAGTTGATATAACTTGATACCTTTAGTTGATATAACTTCACCACTTGACACCTTTAGTTGATATAACTTGATACCTTTAGTTGATATAACTTGATACCTTTAGTTGATATAACTTGATACCTTTAGTTGATATAACTTCACCACTTGACACCTTTAGTTGATATAACTTGATACCTTTAGTTGATATAACTTGATACCTTTAGTTGATATAACTTGATACCTTTAGTTGATATAACTTGATACCTTTAGTTGATATAACTTGATACCTTTAGTTGATATAACTTGATACCTTTAGTTGATATAACTTGATACCTTTAGTTGATATAACTTGATACCTTTAGTTGATATAACTTGATACCTTTAGTTGATATAACTTGATAACTTTAGTTGATATAACTTAACCTTAAGTCAATACTACTTTAGTTTTTGGTTGATTTAACTGCAATGCTAATGAGTTTATCTGCATAAATGTAATGTAGTTTTCACCCCGGACATCTAATACAATTTAACAACTAATACTGCCCAATATGTTTCTTGTTTTATTGAAGATACAACTTTATGAACCAAAAACACAGATCCAACTCAAGCATCTTTAATAAAAACAGATGAGTCTAAATACAAATTTTAATGTCTTAAATATTACTTGTAAGCTATCAATATAACATTTACACTCACCTTGCAAAAATACGATGTATTAATCTCAGTCTCTGGTGTTGTTCCATGAACCGAAAATGCGCGCGTTTAGCAGGGAATGACGTCACATGATGACTCAAGACGCAAAACGTGCTACACAGCGTACAGCGTGATGACGCACAAGTTTACAACTTTTGTGCATTAGTCAACTCAGCTAGACTCAACTTGATTTATGTTGTTAACATAGCATTGGGTTTTAATTGAGTCAACTTCCATGTAGTTGAGACGTTATCAATTAATTATTTTAAGTTAAAATGACTTTTTTCACAAATCTGTGTTGTATTGAAAAGGAAAAATTAGTTATGATAACAAACAAGCAACATTGGGTTTTACAGTGCATGTCTCTAGGAGGCAAGGTATATGATCTTGGGGGGAAAAAACCCTGTGTCCGACAAGCAGTGACAGACCACTCTGCCGTTCAACAATGAGGATTGCTTTGAATTGTGTCACGTTCCGCGTGGCATCCAGTGGCACAGAGCGCAATGCAATGCAATGAAAAAGTTGTGGAATGAAAAGCGCGTTGAGAAACAATACACCCCGTATTGCATTTCCGTCTTTTTCACAGAGCATGAAATCCAATGTAATATGAGTTTTATTTTTAATTTTGGCGTGATAAATGGGCATCGTTATGTAAAAGCAAATTCAGATATGCATTAGCTACATTTCACTATGTGTCACTATGGCGATTGCATTTTATAAAGTCACTGAAAATCTTTCATACAGAGAAAGGCAAACTGCCAGCTAAGTTAGACCTAGCATTGCATTAGCATGGTCTGCCTGTATCTCTTTAAAGTGCATATTAGCATGTATATGTCTGTGCTGCTGTGCATGTGGATATGTGCCCTGTATTTGGTATTATGTGTGTGGTCTCATCCTCCACTGTCGACTGGGGGGTGTGCCGACCACTTATTATTAAAATTAATATCTCGCATGATCAGCCATGTTCTTAGTCACAGTATATTTGCGATCAAATGGCCAATCTCGGTATTTAACGTGACCAATCAAAAGACTGGAGACATGAGCCACTCTGTGGGTGCGTCCCAATATTCTTCACTCCCCACCTCCTTTCCACTACTCCCCTCTTTCCTGGAAGTATGCAAAACTTCCTGAATGTTTTGAGTATTTTACTTTTGAGTAAAGTATTTGCATGTACAGTACTATACAATGTACCTGACATTGCGGTTTGCGTCCAGACATTAATTTGTAACCATTAATATGTAATTAGTATGAAATCAGCAACATTAGATTAGGACACAAAGAAGGGTTTACGGGGCACGGGGAAGAGCAGGTGGTAGTTTAGGAAAGAGGGTGCATTTTTCGAGTATTGGGACACACTCCGTATCCCATCGTGAGGAAATAAATTTTCTTGCTAGAGCAAGTTCGCTCGTGTCACAGCTCCGTGCTCGCGGTAGTCGCGGGACTGCATTTTTGCACGCGAAACAAAAGCTCCTTCACGTGGATTGGTTCTCTGCTCGCTCGCTTCACATCTGGACATTTACGGATACGGTTCTCTTAATTTCACAGCTCCACGCGCGCGATATTTTTGGAACGAAATAAACGCCAAATAATATCTACTCTCCGCCTCAGTCCAACACCACTCCTCCTACAGCTGTGGGCAGAACCAGGAAGTCTCTCTCTCTCTCACGCAGTTTCAGAGAAACGAAACTTAACTCTGTCTCTGTCAGCGTGAGCGGTAACATGGCTGAAGGTGGAGGTTTTCTGGATCAGGACCAGTTCAGCTGTCCGGTCTGTCTGGATCTACTGAAGGATCCGGTGACTATTCCCTGTGGACACAGTTACTGTATGGGCTGTATTAAGGGCTGCTGGGATCAGAATGATCATACTGGTGTCTACAGCTGTCCCCAGTGCAGACAGACCTTTACCCCAAGGCCTGTTCTGGGCAGAAACACCATGCTGGCTGTAGTGGTGGAGAAACTGAAGAAGACAGGACTCGAAACTGCTCCTCCTGCTCACTGTTATGCTGGACCTGGAGACGTGGTGTGTGATTTCTGCACTGGGAGAAAGTGCAAAGCCATCAAGACCTGTCTGGTGTGTCTGGCCTCTTACTGTGAAACTCACCTCCAGCCTCACTATGAATTTCCTCCTTTTAAGAAGCACAAACTGCTCGATACCACTGGAAACCTGCAGGAGAAGATCTGCTCTCTTCATGACAAACTGCTGGATGTTTACTGTCGTTCCGATCAGCAGTGTATCTGTCTGCTGTGTGTGATGGATGAACACAGAGGCCATGATACAGTCTCAGCTGCAGCAGAAAGGACTGAGAAACAGGTAAGGACTGAAACTCTTACACAAAACACTCACGCTTTTTTACACTGATGATGACAAATATTATCTTGGATTATTTCCACAATGTGTAGGTTTATGACTTGCTTTTTATTGAATTTGATTAATGTATTTATTGATAGATTATGTTTTGAAATGTTTGATAAGTTTGAAAAAGTACAATGCAGTTACTTTGAGGTCTGAACAACAGACAACAACACAGTGATATCCAGCTCTGTAGTCCACAGTAATAAAAGCAGTAAGAGCAGGAAGTGAACCCAAGTCCGCTCTCTGTGACAGCTCTGTTCACAACCCTCACCCCACTATTCACTCCCTGAATGGGAATCGACACGACTGGAGCAGCTAGTTCACTCACACATAAGCTTTACCAATAAGACCAGTACACTTTACACACTGGCCTGCTATCAGTGTATAGAAGTGGTATTTAGTTTAATTTGGAATATGGATAGTAGTATCAAGCTATATTTATTTTTTTGTGGACTCTGTCAGACCTATTGTGTTTTCAAATATGTCAAAATGACAAACTATGGGTGACAAAAAAATGTAAATTTGCTCTTAACAAAAAGAAGTACGCTTTTCTCCTGGGTGATGAACACTGAACAGTTGAAAAAGGAGGCCCAAAGACAGGTACAAAGGGACGTAAGGAAAGCCAAGTACCAGTACAAGGACTAAACAATACAATACAAGGCCCAATACAAGGCCTAAACAATACAATACAAGGCCCAGTACAAGGCCTAAACAATACAATACAAGGCCCAATACAAGTAATCAGAGGTGAACACATTCAGGTTTTGGAAGACTATAAATATCTGGGGCTTGTTGGACAGCAAGCTGTGCTGGGAACAGATGCATCAACCTGATGTACAAGAAAGGGCAGCAGCTCCTCTTTTTCTAAAGGAAGCTGATGAGATTAATTAATATGGACTGTACCATCCTTACAATGTTTTATAGATCCTTCATTTAAAGAGTTTTAACCTGCTGTTTTACTTCTTGGTTTGGAAATACAAGTACAGCCAACCTGAACAGACTGGGAATAATTCTTAAAACCTGTAGCAAAATCATAGGACAGCCACGAAACAGCATGACTGCCCTGTACAAAATTAGGCCACTTAAGAAAGTGGAGATTATTTTATATGATTCAACCCACCCCCTGTAGACAGAGTTTAATCTCCTACCCTTAAGCAGACATCTGTCTGTACCGCTCAGTAAGAATTATACGTCCAAGAGTTAATTTATTCCTCTAGTCATTCCCTTTTTAAATAGTAAATCACCTTTTGGGTCCACTTTTAAAGCTCTTAATGTAATGTAATGTCTCAGAGTTTTGTATTGTATGTACTGGGTTTTTGTTTGCATTATTGACTTTATCTGGCTGCAAAACCTATTTCCCCCTGAGGGATAATAAAGTTTTCTACTTCTGCTATGTAGTTGAACATCTGAATATTGTAATATCATGTGAAAAATATCTGTCCACAGAAGCAGCTGCTGGCCACACAGAGTAAATTCCAGCAGAGAATCCGGGAGAGAGAGAAGGAGCTGCAGGAACTGAGACAGGCTGTGCAGTCACTCAAGGTGGGTACTAACCAGAGGAGAAGACAACAGCTGGCTGCTGGAAGAGCCATTTCAGGGCTCAGTCAGGGCTCTCCTCCAGTCAGCCAGTGAGGAGCCCAGTGTTGGGCCACTTTCCAGTCCTTTGAGGCTCAATCCCACTGAGCCACACTGTGGGGAACAGCCTGAGTGAAAGGCCTAGTTAAAATGTAGTGTCACACAACACGAGTGTGGTCAGGTGACCAATTTTGTGGTCCCAGAATTATATAAAGTGCGTTCCACCATATTTATAATGATCCAAAAAGAGACAAAAAATATATATATATATATATATATGCAACAGGAGAATTTTTTTTTTTTTTTAAAACACACACCAAAGAAATCAATAACTGGACCACATTGCTGGCTCCACTCGAAGCTGAATTATCCCCTTCCTTCTCATACAACTCTTGCAATTCTGCCTACTCCCTCCCTGGAACAGTGGTCTGGGCTGTGTCAGAATCAGAGCCCTATCTACTGTGCCCTGTCTCCTGCATACAGTGCACTATGTCAGAATCAGAGCCCTATCTACTGTGCCCTGTCTCCTGCGTACAGTGCACTGTGTCCGAATCAGAGTCCTATCTACCACGCCCTGTCTCCTGCGTACAGTGCACTGTGTCCGAATCAGAGCCCTATCTACTGCGACTTGTCTCGTGCGTACAGTGCACTGTGTCCGAATCAGAGCCCTATCTACTGCGCCCTGTCTTCTGCGCACAGTGCACTGTGTCCGAATCAGAGCCCTATCTACTGCACCCTGTCTCCTGCGTCCAGTGCACTGTGTCTGAATCAGAGCCCTATTTACTGCGCCCTGTCTCCTGAGTACAGTGCACTGTCTGAATCAGAGCCCTATCTACTGCACCCTGTCTCCTGCGTACAGTGCACTGTGTCCGAATCAGAGCCCTATCTCTGCACCCTGTCTCCTGCGTACAGTGCACTGTGTCCGAATCAGAGCCCTATCTACTGCGCCCTGTCTCCTGCGTACAGTGCACTGTGTCCGAATCAGAGCCCTATCTACTGCGCCCTGTCTCCTGCGTACAGTGCACTGTGTCCGAATCAGAGCCCTATCTACTGCGCCCTGTCTCCTACGTACAGTGCACTGTGTCAGAATCAGAGCCCTATCTACTGCGCCCTGTCTCCTGCGTACAGTGCACTGTGTCCGAATCAGCACCCTATTTACTGCGCCCTGTCTCCTGCGTACAGTGCACTGTGTCCGAATCAGAGCCCTATCTACTGCGCCCTGTCTCCTGCGTACAGTGCACTGTATCCGAATCAGAGCCCTATCTACTGCGCCCTGTCTCCTGCGCACAGTGCACTGGCAGAAGTGTGCTGTTCAATGTGCACTGTGTAGCACGCAACGTACAGTCTGGGGAAAATATCAGCAATACCATTTTCCATCCAACCTGTGTCGTAAGACGTCCCACCAGTGTTGCTATGTCCGAGGTTTTACAGCTAAATTTGGCTACTTTCAAAGTGCAGTCATGGGTAAAAATGAAAAGTCGCAACGCACACACTTATTTTACAAAGTAAAAATATGATGATTTCTATTTAAAATACGTTGGTTTCAGTTAAAAATATATTTTGGGCTAGTTTTGAATCGCCATTTGGCTGGAAAGTCTTGCAAGATCTGGCAACCTTGCACCCCACCCTTGCACTGCCATGTCACGTGTTGTTTTTGTTGTATTTGAAGGAAAACGTCAGCGAAGCAGAGCCTCATTTTTTGAATACGAAGCTTCACGTCATATTTATGCGACCAAAATGTTTGTGTACTTTTTGAAAAGTGTGCTCCCGAATACCCCGGAAGTAAGTGTGTCATACGGGGGTTTAAAGTATACTATATTTAGAGAAAATTTTGCCTACATAACGACTTTTTCACCGCGTCTACTCAACAAGCCTACCTAATCATATGGAAGGGTGCTGATTCAGACACAGCCCCAGTGTACTCAACAAGCCTACCTAATAGTATGGAAAGGTGCTGATTCAGACACAGCCCCAGTGTACTCAACAAGCCTACCTAATAGTATGGAAGGGTGCTGATTGGGACACAGCCCTGGGGTTCATACCAATCGCTTATTTTATCCGTCTTCGTCTCCTCGGTCCTTGCCTGACCCGGAAATCCATCGAGGTTCGCCATCTTTAAGGACATTCCAAACCGCTAAATGCTCCTCGGAGGAGAGAGGAGTGGGGAACGAGGAGGCTACCAGAGGATGCTTCAGTGAGGAAGCATGAATGTAGCCATTTCCGGAAGCCTTTTCTCGGAACGTGCGACATGTATAAATGATCCACCTCTCCAGATCTGCCATGTGACAGGTACACCCCTACACAAACCCAATTTTACCATTCCTTTCCATTTATTATAATGCGCTTTAATCCATAATGACACTCATTGTTTATGACGAACAAAAGCCATGTTTATTCATGAAAAAAGAGGCTAAAAAGCATTATGGTTACATGCGTAACCTTTTCTCACGTCCTTTCCTCGCTCCTTAGTTCCGCCCAACGGAGGACACGAGGAAAGGATTCAAGGATCAGATACGAGGACGGAGGAATTGAGGCAACATGCATTAGGCAAATGGAAAGTCCTTGCTCATATTATGCTTACGTGCTTAACTATGATTATTTTTAGCCTCTTTATCATTCATAAAGGTGGCTTTTGTTAGTTATAGAGAATGAGTGTCATTATTGATTAGCGCTTTATAATAAATGGAAAGGAATGGTAAAAAAAGATTTGTGTATGGGGTGTACCCACAACGTGGCAGATGTGGAGAGTGGTGGATATTTTGTACACGTCATGCGTTCCGAGAAAAGGCTTCCGCAAAGTCTACACTTGTGCTTCCTCACTGAAGCATCCTCTGGGAGCCTCCACGGGGAGCTCATTCCACCACCGTGGGGCCAGGACAGACAGACGTCGAGACCGGGTGCTAGTATGAAGAGGGGGCGGTACCAGTAGTCCTGGAATGTCCTTATAGATGGCGAACCTCGCTGGATTTCTGGGTCAGACAAGGACCGAGGAGACGAAGACAGATAAAATAAGTGATTGGAATCCACCCATGGGGTGCATCCCAATATTCTTAACCCCCCACCTTCTTTCCTCCACTCCCCGACTACCACTCCTCTCCTCCTCTCCTCTCCTCCACTCCCCCACTACCACTCCTCTCCTCCTCTCCTCCTCTCCTCCACTCCCCCACTACCACTCCTCCTCTCCTCCACTCCCCCACTACCACTCCTCTCCTCTCCTCCACTCTCCCACTACCACTCCTCTCCTCCTCTCCTCTCCTCCACTCCCCCACTACCACTCCTCTCCTCCTCTCCTCTCCTCCACTCCCCCACTACCACTCCTCTCCTCCTCTCCTCTCCTCCACTCCCCCACTACCACTCCTCTCCTCCTCTCCTCCACTCCCCCACTACCACTCCTCTCCTCCTCTCCTCCTCTCCTCCTCTCCCCCACTACCACTCCTCTCCTCCTCTCCTCTCCTCCACTCCCCCACTACCACTCCTCTCTTACCTGGAAGTATGCAAAACTGTGAACGTTTCGAGTACAAGTATTTGCGTGTACAGTATACAATGTACCTGCCATTGCGGTTTGTGTCGAGACATTAATTAATATGTAACCATTAATATGTAATTAAGAATCATATTATATTATATTAAAACACAAAGATCCATTTCCGGGGCACGGAGGAGAGGAGGTTGTAGTGGAGGAAAGGAGGATGCATTTTTCGAGTATTGGGACGCACCCCTGGACTGTGTCCGAATACGACCCCTGTTCCCTGTCTACTATGTGCCTTGTCCCCTCACTTTGCAAGCAGTGTGCAAAAGAAATCCCGCAAAACTCTTTCCAAACTAGTGAGGAAGTAGTTTGTAATATTTTTTTATTTTTTTATTGAGAATATCAATCAGTTAACATATGACGATTGTTACAAAGTGTAGATTATGAATGAAGATAGAATTTACAAAAATAAAAAAGAGTAGTTTGTAATATGACTCTATCTTATACCATAGATATGCATATACGCTCTATGGGCCTCATTCATGAAGCGTTTCTAAATATACGCGTACATTTATGTCCGAAAGGAGTTGCTACGAAAAATCTACGCCGGATTCATCAAACCGTAGATTTTTTCTTATTCATGTACGAAGCGTGTCCAAGTTATTTTGTGATTAGCATAAATCCATGCCCATAAATTGCCTTATATGGAGGCTGTCACTTCCATTTAAAGATCGATACCTAGTCAAAATGGCCCAGAAAAAGGAAAGGAAATAATTATTCTGACACTGAAATCGAAGTTTTATTAGCAGATGTTCAATCAAGGAAAAAAATTGCTCAATATGGTCAGTACCGGTGTCATGAACTGGGAAAGTAAAGGCCTAGCAGGAGATAACATGTACCATCAATGCAGGATCACCCCTCACACAAACTGTTAAAGTAGTAAAATAAAATAAATAAATCCAACTTTTAATTGAAGGAAATTTATTATGAGAAAAAAGAATCCCTCATCAAGAAATAATTTTTTTTAACAAAACCACACGTGCCACAATTATTGGCACCCCTGCATTTATATATAGAATAAAGTAATATTTTTTTATATTTGGTGACATATCCTTTGCATCCCATCGGATTTTGTGATCAGACATGCGCAGTAGTGTTTTCAGTTAGCTTAGCAACTAAAGTTGCATAATGTATGATGAGAGTGGCGTGCGTCTGACCGGCGCCAGCCGGATTTAAAGTTGGTTTTCATTGGATAGTCAAAACCATAACGGGTTGTAAGTAGTAGCACTGGGTCCTGACAACCAAGGCATATATAATCTGGAAAAGAAAAGGGAGACTTTTGATTTTGTCCGTCTGATAATGACCCGTTTAGCGAACTGTTTTGTAAAAACTCCATTGACCGCCAGTCATTCAATGAGCGCCTGTTGTCTGTCTAATAAGTTCCAAGTGCGGACGTTCCAGCCCGAAGTTGGACCTCTTGCTCTGCCTACCCTCTTTGCGCGAATTTAATTTGTTATGGTTGGACTCGACTGTGGAACTAGTGCGAGTTTGTCTGGTCTGTATAGAGCATTTGACTTAGCGGAAGATAAAAATAAGATGGGACCAGATAATTACGGGAATGGGAGAAACAGTCACCGAATGAAGCGGTTAAAACTAATGCGTTGTTTGCGATGTTTTAGTAGCGTTTTAATAGATTAGCGGAGCCGCGTTTAGCGTCCCGATCAGATGTGCGCCCCTGGTTAGACTGCTACAACGGCGTAGATGAGAAGATAATGGGAATCATATGTTAAGGACAGAGATTTGGCCTGCCCTGATAACGTCAGATGGTGGCACTGTGGCACTGTTCGTATGCTGGTTTTTACGACAGTCCAAGCGTTATTTCCAGAATCATTAAATCCTGGGACATCCTTTGACGTCATAAACTTCAAGCCAGATGGTCCCAGCAGACTTTACAGCACCGAAGTTCTGGTTTATAACATCCTAGAGTCGTTACCGGCTCCCACCCCCAATGGTATGTTTCCAGGTGCCCTGGGATCTCAATTCCAGTCTTACAAAACCAACACACGACTGCCTTTTTAGGCTATGGCCTAATGTGGATCCGTGGCTGTGTCACATACAGCCCTCCTCTCTCTGTGCTCCTAACAGCGCTCTGCACAGACAGTCCTCCTCTCTCTGTGTCTCCTAACAGCGCTCTGCACATACAGCCCTCCTCTCTCTGTGTCTCCTAACAGCGCTCTGCACAGGCAGCAGTGGAGGACAGTGAGAGGATCTTTATTGAGTTGATCCGCTCCATTGAGAAAAGGCGCTCTGAGGTGAAAGAGCTGATCAGAGATCAGGAGAAGGCTGAAGTGAGTCGGGCTGAAGGACTCCTGGAGCGACTGGAGCAGGAGATTGCTGAGCTGAGGATGAGAGATGCTGAGATGGAGCAGCTTTCACACACAGAAGATCACATCCATTTCCTCCAGGTAACATCACTGGCTCTCTGACGGTCTGCACTATGTACATACATGTTGAGGTGTGTTCCTCATTTACAAATATCTGCTCCTGGCATCTGCACAGGAATCTGTATTGAGACTGTTGTCTGTCTGTCTGTCTGTCTGTAGAGCTGTCAGTCTCTCTGTGCAGCTCCTGGGCCTGGAGACTTACCCAGCATCACTGTCAGTCCACAAATCTCTTTTGAGGCTGTGAGGAATTCTGTCTCTGAACTGAAAGAGCGACTGGAGGACGTCTTCAAGAAGGAATTCGTCAAAATCTCTCAAACAGGTTAGAACTGCTGAAACAACTTTTTCCCAATGATTTCTTTCATTAAAAATAAGAATTGTTGATCTTTTGTGAATAGAAGTACAGTGTTGTTGATACTTTGTGTAGCCGTGAGTCTGACAGGAGTGAGCAGAGACTGTTCCTCCATCACCCAACCGTAGCAACTTATTTTATCCCTACAGGAACCCACCTGCCACAGTACAACACCAGACACGGTAAGTAAGAATTTATAAAAGGTTTACAGATGACAACCCAGTCAGAACCAGACCCACGCTGGGTTTAAAAATATTTAAATGGGGCAAAAAGTGAAGCATGATAAATAAAACAGGGGTCATAGCTGGGGCTTGTTTAAGTTGAGCAATCTTTGTAATCTGAAGAAACCTACTATAATGTATATTCAGGTTTTTTCTAATGCATATACTTTTTAAATGTCACTTTCTCTCCTGTTATAACAGTTAATAGCAGCACAAAGGTTTTAGTGTTTCTGCATCTTATAGCTGATCCTGTGCAGTAAAGCAGTCTGCACTGCTGTAAAACAGCAGCAGAGATTTGTGAGATGGGCGGAGAGATGCAGCATTCCTGGGGAGTGGAATCTCTTCTCATTATTCCCTTTGATTGAGATGAAAGCACATTTAGGTCTTCCTCATGCTTTCACATGGCTGTCTGATGCTTCTTTACATAAATATGTCATCCTGCAACTTCCAGTGACATCACTGGGAGAAACGTACTGTACGACACGTATCTCTGGCCCTGTGAAAACTCGTCTTTTTCTGCCACATATATCCAAGTTATTTACAAATGCAATATGTTACATTTGATCACTTTAGTCTAAAAGTAAGAATTTGGGATATGGGTGAGATTTGTGATATGAATCGCATCTGGAGGTAGTTTGGGTTGGGTTCCGCTGGTATCGGATCTGAATGTAAACGCTTGAGTGTGTGTCTTCTCCTGTCAGCCTTCTACTGACAAAAAACATCCCATAATAAGTGTGTGGGAGTGTGTATTGGATATGAGTGTAAACAGGGCCTCTGCTACCTGCCCTCTCTGCTCGCCATGGCAACCAGGGAAATTTCCAACTGCCAAAAACTACTGAACCTTCAGCTTCACCGAGATGATATGTGATATTAATCAAACTTTATATTTAATATTTACATTATTTCTGAATGAGCTGCAGTTTAATTTACATGCACTTTATTTATTAAAATAGATTTAAAATTCTAGAGGAATTATGATATGAAGGTTATCTTTAGGAGCTCATCTTTCTTGTGATCTCTCTCTACAGTGGAAGACGTCCATATTCTAGAGCCCAGGACCAGAGAGGACTTCTTACAATGTGAGTCTGTATTTAAACATGAATTAAAACAATTAAGCAACATGAGAATATGAGGTAAGACGAAGAAAAATATTATTGAAAGTATTGTGGCGGCCTTGAGATTACCAACTGGCCAGCTAGGACCGGGTAGTGAGCCGCTACCTGGTCGATGTGTACATAAATGTAAATAGCGTGCTGTGTGTTCTAATTGTGTCGTTAGCTTGTTAGCCGCGTATTGTGTCAACTGTTTTGTTTTAAACGTAACTGTCATTTGTAACTGTGTGTTATGTGTGGCTGTGATTGGCTAGGAATCTGTAAGTGTGTGTGCCAATCACAGCCGATTAGTTCCTTTATCATGCAGTATCTGAAGCGATTCGGTGTTAGTGAAAAAGTGTTTTAGGGCTAAGAACATTGTCTTAGGGCTCGTTTCAGAGCTGGTAAAGTAGCGCTATTAAAACTCAGCTCAGCTGGAGCGATTCGGAACTGCAAGCCGCTGTTTCCCTCCCTCCCTGATTCTCCGCGCTCGCTACATTGGTGTCCGGAAGTGGGATGGAACGAGCCCTGCTGAGGGAGATAGGGGAACAGCTGACCCGCAGGAAGGCAAGGAGAGCCGGGGCTATGACCAGCTCCGAGTGGCAGATTCCCGCGGTGCGAGTGTCCAGGCGACCAGACGGCTTCAGCGGCAGACTAGAGAATCCGGCGTCGGTAAATCGCGACGGCCCGCTCGCGAAACCGACAATGCATCTGAAGCTACCGCGTTTTAACGGAACTGCGTCAATAGAGTCGTACCTAGCGCAGCTCAGCTGGGTGGCTGGACGCCGGAGCAGACAGCGGGACACCTGGCACTCGCCCTGAAGGGCACAGCGCTGGAGGCGATTCTGGACCTGCCGCCGGCGGAGCGACAAGACCTGCAGGCTCTGACCGCAGCACTCCAACGGCGGTTAACCCAGCACCGCTCCGCCGAAGCAAGCCGGGAAAAACAGCTGAGCTGCTACCGCTATGAGGAGGAGAACTGGGGGAAAGTGGCGGCCGACGTGCAGCAGCGCAGGAGAAGCTAGCGCTGCATGCATTCCTGCGAGCCCTTACGCCAGAGCGGCTACGTGACCACGTTAGCCTAGCCTAGCCCAACACAACCGGGTTCCATAAGCAAGGCTCTAATGATGACAACTCGGGCGGAAGACACCCTAGCAATTTGGCCCACTCAACAACCAACCCACCAGCATGTCAGAGTGGTCAACGGCGAGGAGGTCCGCTGGACACGCACGCCACTACAACGGCCAGCGAGGCTGCAAGACCGGTGCGACGAGCCGGGCCATATCGCACGCGACTGCCCAGCTCCAGCACCAAAGCCGCCAAAAGTAATGGGACCAGGTGAGCCCAAATGTCGCTTCCGCCGGCTTTAAGCAGAATCGTTGGGTTTATTGCCCTGAGCGAAAGAAGGGCCTGTCGCCCAAGCTGCGAGCGAGCTGGCGGGGGCCTGGGGAAGTTGTAAAACCGCTTTCTGAGGTGGTTTATCGCATCAGGATGCCATACCGGCTCGCACCCTACAGGCCCCTGGCAACCCCTGATGCAGCTGAGCCGAAGGTAAAACACCGTGTTACCCAGTGAGCCTGAGCCCAGCACCACTCCGCTGAGTGCTACCGGGAGACCTAAACGACACCGGCGGCCCCCAGGCCACTTGCGGGACTTTGATGTGAGTTGTGGGTGGACTGCGGGGTCGTCGGGGACTTGTGACTCCTTGGGTGGGGGCAGTATGGCGGCCTTGAGATTACCAACTGGCCAGCTAGGACCGGGTAGTGAGCCGCTACCTGGTCGATGTGTACATAAATGTAAATAGCGTGCTGTGTGTTCTAATTGTGTCGTTAGCTTGTTAGCCGCGTCTTGTGTCAACTGTTTTGTTTAAACGTAACTGTCCATTTTAACTGTTGTGTGGCTGATTGCCTATGAATCTAAGTGTGCGCCAATCACAGCCGAATAGTTCCTCTATAAAGCAGTATCTGAAGCGATTCGGTGTTAGTGAAAGAGTGTTTTAGAGCTGTGAATATTAATTAAAACGGCTCTTTTCAGAGATGGTAAGGTAGCGCTATTAAAACTCCGCTCAGCTGGAGCGATTCGGAACTGCAAGCCGCTGTCTCCCTCCCTCATTCTCCGCTCGCTACAGTATTTTCTATATTCATGACATACTTGTTTTGGGGACGCATCTGGAGACTTGACAGTATATGCAGAGAAGCTGGGAGGGTGTGCTGGAAAAGGCAGGTCCAGGATATCAAGGTGGAAATGGCTTCTTCCACAGGTTTCCTTTAGAGGACGGGTGTTGATTTTAAACAGCCTGGTAGCATTAGCATTGTAGCATAGGTTAGCGGTGCTGTCTCTGGTGCAGTTTTTCTGTATTTGCCCTTGGTTGGGGCAGTACTGGCTCAGGGCAGTTGTGCTGTATTTGCCCTTGGTTGGGGCAGTACTGTTCTGGTAAATGGACTGCACTTATATAGCGCCTTTATCCAAAGGGCTTTACAATGGCCTCTCACACACCAATGGCTAGCCTGCTCATTGGGAGCAATTTGGGGTTCAGTGTCTTGCCCAAGGACACTTGGACACGTGGACAGGAGGAGCCGGGAATCGAGCCGCCAACCCTGCGATCAGCGGACGCCCCGCTCTACCTCCTGAGCCACAGCCGCCCCAATGGTGCTGTATTTAACTCTCCCCGCAGTTGGATTGGCGCATGAACGCGGCTGCGGTTGCAGATGATTGGCCGTTCCTAATTGGGGAGGGAATTGGACATGCTCAGCCCCACATTGAGGGGGTTATAATAATAACATAAAGGATTAAAATATGAAATTAAAATGTTTGTAAAATATGTAAGTTTATTATAATGATCACTGAGCTCTCTTCTCTCCTATCAGATTCCTGTCGGCTCACACTGGACCCCAACACAGCGTATAAAGAGCTCTGTCTGTCTGAGGGGAACAGAGAGGTCACCTGGGTGGGAGAGATCCAGTCATATCCTGATCATCCAGAGAGATTTGAGGACTGGGCCCAAGTGCTGTGCAGAGAGGGTCTGTCTGGACGCTGTTACTGGGAGGCTGAGTGGAGTGGGGATGGGGTTTATATAGCAGTGTCATATAAAGAGATCAGCAGGAAAGGAGGGGAATATGACTGTGCTCTGGGATATAATAACAAGTCCTGGAGTTTGCGCTGCTCTCCCTCCAGTTGCTCTTTCTGGCACAATGGTGAGGAGACTGAAATCCCTGTTCCCTCCTCCTCCAGAATAGGAGTGTACCTGGATCACAGGGCAGGAACTCTGTCCTTCTACAGCGTCTCTGACACAATGACCCTCCTGCACAGAGTCCAGACCACATTCACTCAGCCCCTCTATCCTGGGTTTAGGGTTTATGATGGATCTTCTGTTAAACTGTGTGATCTGGGATGAGGCAGAGAGTGAAGGGAAGATCAGCTGTAATTAAAGAGGGAAAAACACTCAAATGAGACAGAAAAACAAAGGAAATTTAAATAGATAAAACTTGTTGTTTTTCTAAATATTTGTCGCAATATTTAACCCTTGTGTTGCTCTCAGGTCAAAACTGACCCTTTTCTGAGGTCAACAGCAGTGAAAATCCCCTAAATGTAATTTTCTCAGCATTCAATTTGATGGCTTTTCCTGGAGTGACCCTACAGTTAAAAAAGGTAAATATTGCACTTTTGTACATTTTCATAAAAGCATTACATCATCCAGGTACAAAGATTGTTTTATGAGTCTTATGAACCCTGCAGTTATGAAATCATATGTCATCATAATTAAGTGCCACGCATCTATTACAGCAGAAAGATCAGTTACTATGTTTGTTTTCTAGTAAAAATGAGTGGTGTAGACTGAAGAAATCCAGTCTGTCTGGACTGAAGTAGGAAAGCACAATTATTGACTGGTTTAGTGAAGAATGACGGGTTATTTCATTATAATTCAGTGAAGAGGCTTTTATCACAGGGGGTCTGGTGAGGGGGGTCATTTTTGACCCTGTGGACACGATGTGCAGATATAATATGAAGACAACACAAGGGTTAAACAGCCACTCTTATGCACGTGTCCAATATTATGTACGAGTGCACAGTAACATCTACATTTTCAAAAGTGTTCATTCAGTTCTAACAGAAATCAAATGTCCTCTAAGTTGATTTAACATTAAAATTTTCCAAACTGAATTTATAAATGGGTAAATAAAATATGACTGTTTTTAAAATGTATTCATTCAAGTGGTATAATCACACTTCTGAGTTTTTGGGGATCTGTTGCAGAAATTGGAAATGTACAGATTTTTGATATGAAACAGAAAATTACTGAGATCAAATCCATGAATAAATGAAATATGCAGAAAATGGAACAAATGTATTTATTTTTTGGTCACAATATTAATCTCATGAGTTGTGAGTGATCCAGCAGAACCTCTGGTGCCGGTCCAGGTGTGTCCCTCATTAACTGTGTTTCCATGGCAACACATCCTAATAACAGTCTCCCTTTGGGAGGAGTGATCTGAGCTGATATTTAATCACACGTCAGAAAACACAGGAATCTATGAACAAACCTGCTTTTAGCCGTGTGTAACTTTTCTCCCCGATTGCTCTTATTATTAGTGTTTGTGCTTCTGTTTTGGCCGGTGTGGGTTCAGACTTTTGTTCCATCCAAGCAGTTACACCTGATTCTACTAACTAACCACTAGAGTCTTTGCTAAGGGCCTTTATTAGTAGAATCAGGCGTGTTACTGCTTGGTTGGAACAAAAACCTGCACCCACACCGGCCCTTACTGGATAAGATTGAGGCCCCCTGGCCTAAGGGGAAATTGAGAGGTGCGGTGCACTGGACGGCATATTGTTTGCTGTAACTTCTCCAATAGAAGCAAGTGGTTACGTCTGTTTGATATCATAGAGTTCAGCGCTTTGTCCACTCACACGGGTGTCTGCATCTCTGCCATTATAGTTTAATTTACCTTCAGTTCTGGGCTGTGTCCGAATCAGAGCCCTATCTACTGCATACAGTACACTAATTTTGAGTTGCCGTTTGGCTGGAATGTCTTGCAAGATCTGGCACCTCTGCGCTGCCATGTCATGTGTTGTTTTTGTTGTATTTGAAGGAAAACGTCAGTGATGCTGCACCTCATTTTTTTTTAAAGCTTCACGTCATATTTATGTGACCAAAATATTTGTGTACTCTTTATAAAGTGTGCTCCCGAATGTACTCAGCGAAACACCGGAAGTAAGTGTGTCATCCGGGTGTTTCAACCATACTGCAATTTGAAAAATGTTTGACTACTCAACGACTTTCTTGTCCTGTCGCCTCACCAAGGCTACTCAATAGTGTGGAAGAGTGTTGATTCGGACACTGGGGTGCGTCCCAATATTCTTCACTCCTCACCTCCTTTCCTCCACTCCCCCACTACCACTCCTCTCCTACCCGGAAGTATGCAAGACTGCCTCAATGTCTCCAGTACAAGTATTTGTATTTGCCTATTCTGGATATGTACCTGGCGTTGTGCTTTGCGTCAAGATATGAATTAATATGTAACCATTAATACGTAATTAAGATGTCATCAGCAACATTAGATTAAAACACAAAAATCTATTTCCGGGGCACGGAGGAGAGGATGATGCATTTTTCGACTATTGGAACGCACCCCGGGAGATTCTGTAGTTACTTCGATAACCTTCTGTATGCACTTACTGTACGTCGCTTTGGATAAAAGCGTCTGCTAAATGAATGTAATGTAATTATTATTAGGCCTTCTGTCCCTTCTTGATGATGTCACACTTTGTATTCCTGAGACTAACACTGATGTTCTCCCCTTCTGTGCATCACTCTGGATAAGATCATCTGCTCACTGATTGTAATGTGATTTTTAAGTAGTTTGGCTAACATTAGGTGTGCAAGAACAGGCAGGGCAGTAACTAGCTACCCCTTGCAATATACTACACTATACCAGCCTATGCAATAAGAGTACATGGGGGAGTGGCTGACTGTTACTTAAACACAAAATACACAAAAGGCGTGAACACTCATTCACTCCTGCAGGCATGAGGATTTACACTTCTGCATTTTGTATCTTAAAAAATATTTATATTGTGTATTATGATTGTTTAAGGTATGGAAATGGCAACCAAATAACATTTTCTTCAAAAATGATGATAAAGTTTCACTTGACTTGATATTATTGCCACTGACGGAATCAGGAGCAGCAGGAACGTGGCTGGACTCCACTGGACAGGCCAGTCTGTCAAACAGCACTTTTAAACATTTAAACCATGCAGGAGTAAATACCGCTGTTTTTGTAACCCAATCTCAGCACTGCTCTCTAGTGCAAGAAAGAGTTTAACAAGAACATATTAAGGAATAAAGAGAAATAACTATAAACCATAAAGAAGATATGTGCAGATGTTGACATCTTAGAAAGACACTTTTCCCTGATCATTGCTGAACTGCCGAGGCTGTCAACTGTAATGTGTATGACAACGCAAGGTTTTTTTATTTCTCACTATTTGTGGGGAAGAAGGCTTTGTCCCACTGGCAGCTAGAGGCTTAACCCTCAGATTATCTTGACATTTTATGACGCCCAATTGACTAATCTTTTATCCCTAAAAATGAAAAATAACATTAAAAAAACTCACCTCATTTTAGAGCCTGAGGTAAGTGGACGTCTGTGAAGTTTAAAATACAGCTACGCCACAAATGACCCCATACAACACCTTTGCCAGGGTCAGAACTTTGAACCTGATTATGGCTGCAACTGGCAGCCAGTGGTGACCTCAACAGGGGGCTGACGTGAAAATTTCGGGAGGTTGAACACAAGCCGGGCAGCTGCGTTCTGGATCAGTTGAAGAGGCAGGATGGCGCAGGTTGGTAGGCTTGCGAGCAGGGAGTTACAGTAGTCCAGGCGTGAGGTGACCGTAGTCTGGACCAGAAGCTGGGTGGAGTAGGTGGTCAGGTACGGTCAATTCAATGACATCACATCACATAGTTCACATCGTCCGTGCTCATATCAGAGAAAAAGCTTGGAAAATTGCTCAACATTTTCAGAAATTCTAAAATATTAGCCTAAAAGTTCATTACAGTGGACTACCCCTTTAATTTAATTTAATAATTTCTCTCTTTAATTACAGCTGATCTTCACTCTCTGCATCATCCCAGATCACACAGTTTTACAGAGGATTTAGTATAAACCCCAAACCCAGGATAGAGGGGCTGAGTGATGGTCTGGACTCTGTGCAGGAGGGTCATTGTGTCAGAGACGCTGTAGAAGGACAGAGTTCCTGCCCTGTGATCCAGGTACACTCCTATTTTTGGAGGAAGAGGGAACAGGGATGTCAGTGTCCTCATTATTGTGCAAGAAGGAGTCACTGAAGGGAGAGCAGTACAAACTCCAGGACTCATTATTCCGTCCCAGACCACACTCTCCACACCCTCCTTTCCTGCTGATCTCTTTATGGATTGTTTTTGCAGTTCTGTGGCAAAGCCCTTCCCATTCGGCTCCATTGCTCACTAAAGAGGCTTTTGCTCCCAGGTAGTTTTTTGTCATATCTTCCACCCTGCAGGCCTTGGACAGTTTGTGAGAGGGGAGTACAGGAGTTAACAGATGTAGCTGACTGGTTAAGAACACAAATACTTATTTATTCTACCACTACGGTGTGATAGACGTTTGCGTTTATCACACTGTAATTAAAAATAAAACACATATTGCATTGGATTTCATGTTCTGTGAAAAATACCGAGATACAAAATGGGGTGCATTGTTTTTCAATACCAGTACGCAGTTTTCATGCCACAATTAAATGTAGTACTGACCTCGGAATGTAATCCACATACCCATTGCATTTCGCTCTGTGACCATAGAGCGTTGCTCTCAATGTGACAAAATGCTAAGTAATTGTCGTTATTGTATTTATTGTGGCCTATAATTGATTTAAACGTCTGCATGTGGTTTTTGTGGCACAATTAAATGTACACTTGTGAATGTAATTGATGTGCCCACTGGATGCCACACAATTCAAAGCAATCCTCATGATTGTATTTATTGAACAGCAGAGTGGTCTGTCACTGCTTGTATCAGCACCACGGCATTTCTGTGCCTAAATGAAATGTAATAAACTGCAATCATAGTCTCGGATGTCAGAGCAAGTCGGCGAGACGCAAATTAAGTAAAATAAATAATTACATTACACAGGGGTAGGTCCGTACATTGATAGGAACTAGGAAGTACAACACTGAGCTAAAATAAGGAGAGCACTCCATGCAATTTGAATTATCATTTTCATTTAGGTGTCTTATCTACTAGCTAGCTAGCTGAACAAATAAAAGATTGCATAGGAGACATCGGTATCAGTGAGAATAGCTGTCAAATTAATTTAATTGGCTACAATACTTCACATGGTTGAGTTTGTTTTACATAATCGTTTCCATGAGGGGCGAAAGAGTTATGTAGCTACTGTGTACGGACCTACCCCTGTGTAATGTAATCTAGCTAGCTAGCTACATGCAATCTGATAGGAGCTTTGTGCAATGACTGTTTAAAAAACTTGCCATCGCAAGATTAGCGTGGGGTTAATTTTACAACCTAAATAAACTCAAAACTCGGTTGTTTTAATTAAATTTACCATGAATCCACTTCTTAAAGATAATGTGCAGTTTTGGCCACTTGTTCTAAAAGTGGCGCTGATGAGCCGACACACACAGACTCACCGTGTTACGTAGCACCAAAGAAGAAGAAGTTTATTTTACGAATCGCAAGTTAAGCGTGTGTGAATCGACACGGTGAAAAACAGCGGAAAATTTGTCTCAAAATTCTGTCCGTAAATCCAAGCAGATCAAGCGTGTCTTTCGATCGGCAAATGTAGATTCGCCAGTTCGCAAGCCAAGCTTTTGATTTGTACATGTGAACATTGGAAACATATCATTAGTGGTGGTTGAGGCAAGTTTCCCCCTAATCATTGTAAGCGCTTTGAGTGTCGAGAAAAGGCGCTATATAAAATGCCAGGTATTATTATTATTATTATCTGTAAATGTTATTTGCATTTGTGAATATAATTTTTGCATTCATGCAAATGATGATTTACGAAACACAAGTTGAGAGGTGTTTGTGTGTGGATGGAAAACACATACTTGTGGATTATTTTTACGAAACACAAATTGAGGTGTGTGTGAGTGTGGATGGTAAATACAATTGTGGATTATACTTTTGTGCTTGTTTATTTTTTGATAGAAATCTACCTCCATAGAGATCCCACTCACCTGCTGTCCTCAGGTCTACATCAGTCACTGATTGGCCAGAGATCCCACTCACCTGCTGTCCTCAGGTCTACATCAGTCACTGATTGGCCAGAGATCCCACTCACCTGCTGTCCTCAGGTCTACATCAGTCACTGATTGGCCAGAGATCCCACTCACCTGCTGTCCTCAGGTCTACATCAGTCACTGATTGGCCAGAGATCCCACTCACCTGCTGTCCTCAGGTCTACATCAGTCACTGATTGGCCAGAGATCCCACTCACCTGCTGTCCTCAGGTCTACATCAGTCACTGATTTGAGGGGAAGAATGAGACCCAGCTGCACTACTGGACCATCCCATCCCTGACCTCGATCGTGTGCACCTGGAGATCCATCATCACCATGGCAACGCTGTACTGACCAATACGAAGGCGAAGAGGAAAGCCTTTCCCAGCTCTGAATGTTTGTGACATTTTTTTGTAAGCATTATGGAGTTGGAAATTAAAAATAAAATCCATACAGACACAAGTTCACATTTCAATAATTTATTAAACAATGCCTTGTTTTCTCCTCCAAGTATTATTATTTTTTCCCAGAATGTGAGTGACACTGGTATTTTAAAATGGAAACCTTTATTTTGGGGAGGAGGTGTAGGCCCTAGTGTGTGTGGGGAGAGGGTTAGGGGGCGTTGGTTGTAGGACAGGGCAGTGGACGTCACTGTAGTCTCACACCCCACTGTCAAAAATAATTATATTAATAATTACAACAATATGGACAAAAGTTGTCAGAGGAACATCAACAGCATTAAAATAAAAAATTAACAACAGTTCTATAGAAAATAACAGGAACACAAAAAAAACCTCTTCCTGGAAACATCTTTTTTTTTTAAAAGCTAAAATTACCTCAAGTGAAATATTAGATTTTTTAAAAATCTTTTTTTTTGTGTTTCCAAAGTATTTGAAATTTTTTTTTAGCAGGCAGCCAGATGTTTTCCACTCTGTACCCTCCCTGAATGCGAATTGGTTAATTGGCTGAGCTGATGTCACTACAGCGTTCCGTAACCCGCGGTGACCTTAATTGCAGGACATCCACCATTGTTAAAATGAAAACTGCCACAAAGCTCTCGTCCACACCGCCAAACAGAGACGCTTAATGCCACCCGCTGCTTTTGTATTAGTTCAGTCCTGACCTTTGGGATTTCACTTCCGGGTCACGAAAGCAGCAAGGCTTTGTCACGCATCTCCATAGTAACACTGATATCTGGATCTCCTTTTTTTGAAGGGTGGGGGAGAGGAAGGTGAAAGGGGGGCACAAATATTCAAGTCCTTCCCACGCGGTGTTAAAATTCACACGCAAGTGGGGAGCCCAGTTCATGAAACCTCTGCTGTTTTCCACACACAAAACGCAATGGCAACATGCCAAATAAAATAATCATAAAAAAACGAGTCACCCTGTTTGTAGGACTACTTCCATCGTTATTGTCAGGATTCTTACATTTACTGCTTTCTTAACTTGTGTTTTTTTTAAATTTATTTATTTTTTGAAGTATTTTTATTTACTCAGTTTTTACATCTTGTCTGTACAGGTAGTTGAATGTACACATGGGTCATGACGGTTCTTCCGCGTGGCAGTGAGGAAGAGGGGGCAGTGAGGAAGAGGGGAGGCAGGCGGTGTGCAGAACGTAAGCGACGCTGTCCGCCAGAGCCCACGCCTCCACGTGACTCGGACCCAGTTCCGTTACCATGCCGTCTGCAATGGTCTGTGACATCACTGTTCCGTTACCATGCCATCTGCAATGGCCTGTGTCATCACTGTTCCGTTACCATGACGTCCGCAATGGTCTGTGACATCACTGTTCCGTTACCATGACGTCTGCAATGGTGTCAGCTGTGCAGCCAGTGTGAGTGAGGGAGTGAAGGTAAGCATCAATGACACAAGAGTCATTGTATACGAGAGTCTTTGTATGTGTGTTTGTGTTTGCAGGGGTGGGGTGTCCAGTGTTGCCAAAGGGAATTTAATTGGTGGAGCTTATGCAGTGAGTTTATGTTTGTACCCATTTGGCTGTCCCGACACTGACCAATAGCTCCACCCATTTTGGAAAGGGGGGAGGAAGGGGGGTGGATCAGCATCCAATCAGCAGTGAGCAGTGGTCCTCCTTGCTTGCTGAAGTCAGTGTATCCCTGCAATATGCTACTCATGTGAGACGTTTCACATCCAAATGCTCACATCCCAATGCTCACATCCCAATGCTCACATCCCAATGCTCACATCCCAATGTGTGCATACTCTCCAGTGCACTCATATATATGATCTACACACACACGCACGCACACAAGCACACACACACACACACACACGCACGCACGCAAGCACACACATACACACACACACACGCACGCACACAAGCACACACATACACACACACACACGCACACAAGCACACACATACACATACACACACGCACGCACACACACACAAGCACACACAAACACACACATACACATGCAGCTTAGGCCCATCTCAAAAGGCATTTGTGAGAAGCTTGTTCAAATAAATAGAAATAAATTAAGTGACATAAAACAATGGATTAAAAAGACATACAATTACTGTTAAATACAATAAACACAGAAAATAATAAAATAAAATAAAAAATCATCACCTTCAGAGGATAATTTGAAATCCCAGGGCAACCGTATGTGCCAACTCAGTATGTGCCTTTTTATCAACTCAGCCAGAGAGGCTTGATAGAGACAGAGAACTCAGCCAGAGAGGCTTGATAGAGACAGAGAACTCAGCCAGAGAGGCTTGATAGAGACAGAGAACTCAGCCAGAGAGGCTTGATAGAGACAGAGAACTCAGACAGACAGACAGACAGACATATGGACAGGCAGAAGCTATATGTGACATGGAAAGACTCTTAAGACACATTCAGAAACCGTTATTGACCGGTGGGGGGGGGGGGCGGGGGGGGGGGTTAGGACTGAGGCAAAATCGTGTAATTATGAACACTGTGCCATGTAGGGAGAGAGGGAGAGATTGGGAAGGAGGGAGGGAGAGAGGGAGAGAGCGAGTGGGGGAGGGAGGGAGAGAGGGAGGGAGGGGGAGAAAGAGAGAGGGAGAGAGGGAGAGAGAGAGAGGGAGAGAGAGAGGGAGACAGAGAGGGAGAGCAAGCAGGGCGTTTGGTTTGGCAATATGTTGGGGATAGAATGGAGGGGAGGGTCACGGTGGGGTCACTGCACTGCAGGATTCCGGAACTCCTGTCCCCCAGCGCCAGCCCTGCCCCGAGATAACCAGACCTGTCAATCACTCTATTACTAGCATGGGGATAGGGTGGAAATTGACGTTGGGGGGGGGGTGGTTGAAAAGTGGGGTGGAGTCTTTCCCCAGGTGAACGGTCGTGTCTATCAAGGTGTTTGTATTTGGCAGTCACACCCCTCTTAGAAAAACATCACACCTGAGGGACCCCATCTCTGAGTACACATGAGGAGTACCCCCCTACCCAAAAAAACATGCAGGTTTCACCCCACTAAAACCAGCTAACGTATGTGAGGGAGAGAGGGCCCGTTGGGTTTTGGCAGTGAGTGTGTGTGTGTGTTTGTATGTGTATGTGTGTGTATGTATGTGTGTGTGCATGTGTGAGTTTGTATGTGTATGTGTGTGTATGTATGTGTGTAGGTATGCAAGTGTGCATGTACGTGTGTGTGCGAGCGTGCGTATGCATATGTGTGTGTGCACGTGTGTGTGTGTTCACAAAAGCCTGATGTGTGCATATATGGTACTCTGAGGATGTGGCCTCTTCCTCACTAAAGACATAGCCGTGTCCTCCTCTTCCTCACTAAAGACATAGCCGTGTCCTCCTCTTCCTCACTAAAGACATAGCCGTGTCCTCCTCTTCCTCCTGATAGAGGAGGGGGTTGTGGGGATAAGCCGTCCCACGAAAGGGCTTTGGCAGGATGGGGGTGCAGGGTACTGCGTGGGGGTTACCCCACTCTGTTCTGGTGCTTTAGCTGGGTGTGGGGATGATTAGAGTCTGTGTTACTGTCCGTCTAGAAATCTGTCTGTCACAGATTGTCTGTCAATAGCATTGCAATCTTCTCTTCATCTGTGTGTGTGTGTGTGTGTGTGTGTGTGTGTGTGTGAGTGAGGGAGTGTTCCGTATCTTTGCATGTTCATTTGGTAAAATTAGCTTGTGTGTATCGGTACGGGATGTTGTGTGTGCGTGTGTGCGTGCGTGCGTGTATTTGTGTGTGTGTGTGTATGTGTGTGCGTGCGTGCGTGCGGGTGTGTTGAAAGTGAGATAGAGAGACATAGTAGGCAAATGTAACTGTACATAACATTTTGAGGAAACAGTTACACTCATTTTGTAACTCCTGACAATACGACGATGAGAACTTTATTCTCGGTTGCTAACTTGTATTTTTTTGTCCTGCAGTTCTGCGCTATATTTTCACCCAGGAGGAGATTCAGAGAATTGGAGTAAAAAAAATCAATACAAAATGAAGGTCAGTGGGATATTCCCACACTGTCATTGTTTGTGTGTGTGCGTGTGTGTGTGCGCGTGTATGTGTGTGTATGTATGTGTGTGTGTGTGTGTTGGGGCATGTGTCAGTCTGTGTGAGCTTGTGTGTATGTGTGTGTATGTGTGTGTCAGTCTGTGTGGGTTTGTGCGTGTGTGTATGTGTGTGTATGCATAAATATATGTGTATTGGTGCGTGTGTCTGTCTGTACGGGCTTGTGTGTGTGTGTCTGTCTGTATGGGCTTCTGTGTGTGAGTGTGATTGGTGTGGGACCCTGTGCTGTGGCATTATTCAGACAGAAGGGGGCGCTGTCTGCATTGCGCTATAGCATTCCCTCCATGAAGCTGGTGTCCAGGCTCTGCACCAGGCCCCGGATGAAGGACATCTCCTTGCGCGTGTTCTCGAAGATCACCCGCGGGTCGTCCGATTGGCACCTGAGGCAGTTGGGAGCCATCACCATGGCCAGGTTGTTTATGTCCATCTTTGTGACTGCTACATTGGCAGGTTGGGCAAACACCTGGGAGAGAGAGAGAGGGGGAGAGCGAGACGGAAGGAGAGAGAAGGAAATGGAAAAAAGGGGGTAAGAAAAATAAAGGGGAAAAGAGGGAGGGAGAGAAGACAGGCAGAGAGAGGGAGCAAAGAGAAAGAGAGAGCGAGGGAAGAGAGGAGATGGAGACGATGTGAGGGAGATGTTTGGAAGAAAAAGAAGGAATACAAAAAAGCAGGAGAAATGAGAAAGAAGAGAAGTGTTAAGAGAGAAGTATTCAGAGAAGTGTTAAGAGAAGTGTTAAAAGAGAAGTGTTATGGTTTTTCCAGTTTTCTCAATGGTAGGATATTGTTACGTTTGCCTGTCTCTCCCTCTGTCTTGTTTCCCCATCCAGAGAATTGGCCTGATTGACTAATTGGAGTCACCTTGCCCACGCCTTTAAAAGACTGGCTTGCCCAGCAATCGAGAGTTGCTAATTTACTTTTGTTCCTGCTTCCGAGTGAGACGTTTTTCTTCTCCCTCACGGCCTACGACCCCGAGTGTCTTTTGGACCGTGGTTTTCCCCTATTTTCTTAATCTACTGACCTGTTTCCTTGACTACACATATCGGCATTCACAGACGCCCATACACGCATAGAAACCTGCATTCACGCATCCATACGCTCCCTATTCCTTTTCCCCTTGTTAATAAATATATTTTTGCATCGCAATTCAACGTCTCTGTGCCTTTTATGTTGCGGTCATTCAGGGAGTGGCCGTAACAGATATTATCATGTATACGTTATAAACGGAGCTGCATAATGTACACATATTAACCCTTTGCAGCACACAGCCACAGCTGCGTTTAATGCCAGGCCAACAGAGCATCTTTAACATCTATAACTGTTTGGAGAGAACAGACAGTTACAGGTAGAGGGGGTTATGGGAATGGAAAACAACAGGAGAGCATACAAACAAAGATACACAGACCTGCAGGAAGTCAATGAGGACAACAACAGGAAGTGGCATAGGCCTATAGGATGTCAATGAGGAGAACAACAGGAAGTGGTGTAGGCCTATAGGATGTCAATGAGGAGAACAACAGGAAGTGGTGTAGGCCTATAGGAAGTGGATGAGGAGAATAACAGAAAGTGGTGTAGGCCTACAGAAAGTGAATGAGGTTAAAAGACAGAAAGTGATGTGGACCTACAAGAATCGGATGAGGTTGACAGACAGGAAGTGACATGGACCTACAGGAAGTGGATGAGGCTGACAGACAGGAAGCCGTCTAGACATACAGGAAGCGGATGAGGTTTACAGACAGGAAGTGGTACAGACCTGTACGAAGCGGATGAGGCTGACAGACAGGAAGCCGTAAAGACATACAGGAAGCGGATGAGGTTTACAGACAGGAAGTGGTGCAGACCTGTAGGAAGCGGATGAGGTAGCAGAGCACCAGCTTGTTGATGCCTGGCAGGCCCAGCACAACGGTGACGGCTGCCTCGGGGTTGTCGTAGTGGGTGATGCACTCCTCGTAGTACTCATGAGGGATCAACGGCTCCTCCAGCTCTCTGTACCACAACTTCAGAAGGGAGGCTGCAGGGACAGTGGAAACATGAGAGAACAGGACTGATCACAACTGGTCAATGTCATTTACTGAAAATACATTTATATGTCATATATATATATACACATATATATATTTTATTAAATATACTAGCAAAAGTATATTTATCTTTACTTGAAGCAAAATCAATCAAATTGGGTGCAGTGAGAGAAAAAGTATTGTTGCTGGTATATTATCAAAATAAAACTATTTTATTTTCATAATATACTTGCAGTATATTCCCTTGCCATAAATCTCAAACTTACATCTTAGAGAGGCGCAATGTCTGCTGGTTTTAGTTTTCACCTTAAAATTAACAACCGGGCCCACGTTGCCTTGTGTAAAAATGATTTAAGAAATAAAAAAGGTATGTTGGAAAATGTGATTTCAAATAGGCAGTGTTTGTTAAAATGGTTTTAATTCAATAGTGTTTTGTGGCATTTAAGAACTCTGTTATTGAACAATATAAAATATAAGCTTTCATACTTCACCATAAATCGCATGCACTGGCTAACAAATTTTAGCGATACTGGGTGGGCACGCTGCATTTCGGTTATATCTCTCTTTCTTACTCTTTCCCTCCTCTCTCTCCCTCTCTCTTTCTCTCTCTCTCTCCCTCTCACTCCCTCTCACTCTCTTTCTCTTCCCCTCTCTCTTTCTCCCTCTCTCTCTTTCTCTCTCTCTCTCTCCCTCTCTCTCTCTCTCTCTCCCTCTCACTCTCTTTCTCTTCCCCTCTCTCTTTCTCTCTCTCTCTCACTCTCTTTCTCTCTCCCTCTCTCTCTCTCTCTCTCTCTCTCTCTCTCTCCCTCTCTCTCTCCTCTCTCTCTCCCTCTCTCTCTCTCTCCCTCTCTCTCTCTCTCTCTCTCTCTCTCTCTCTCTCTCTCCTCTCTCTCTCTCTCTCTCTCTCTCTCTCTTTCTCCCTCTCTCTCTCTCTCTCTCTCTCTCTCTCTCTCTCTCCCTCTCACTCTCTCTTTCTCTTCCCCTCTCTCTTTCCACCCCTCTCTCTTCCTCTCTCTCTGAAGCTATATCTGGAGGAAGGGGTCAGTGGACCACACCCGAATGATTAGGGGTCTACTGGTTGCTAGGCTGCAGGTGGTGCATGCACATTACAAACAGTGTGTGCTAATTATTGTTTGGTTGTTTGGTGAGGGGGGAGGGGTTATTGAATTAGTGTTTATCCGTGTGAGGAGGTTTATCTGAAAGGTTTATTTCTGAATAAATCTCTTTAATGACAATAATAGAGGTGGGGTGAATTCTAATTCTCCATCTCTCTTTTGATCCCCCCCTTCTCTTTTCTTTTCGCCTCTCCTTCTCTCCTTTTTCTAGATCAGCACGACTGGGACACCCCCCCCGGGGTGGGGGTTCCCCTTCTGATTAATCTCCAAACCTGTGCACGCTCGGCAACATGCACACCAGGACAATACCGAAGGGCTCCCCCGCGTACTTCCATTCACCGTCACACATCTGACAGGTTATAGCGGCCTGTTCTCGAGGCCGTATTCAAAAATAAGCATACATTTGGCCACACAGATGTGCATCGTTCATGGAACTAAGTCCCAAATGATTACCTGACAATAGATAAGCATATTCTACGTCTATAAAACTATGCCTTGCTTTGTGCATAGTAATATTCGGGTTGTGCATCTTAAGGTACGTAAAAAGCCTAATATGACAGAATATCGTGATTTTTAGCTAATGTTTATAATTGACGAGGGGTCTCTTTGTCCACGTCTTCTCTCTGTCTTGGTACCGTTAGCTACACAGTTTGTTTGTTTCTTTATTGACTGGGCTGCCCACATTCGTCTGATCCGTGGTTTACTGGCATGTCCTCACGGGTAAGTTCTGAAGTGACCGCTGTTGCTGTTGACGTAACTGCTAGCTCCCAACTCCATTAAAATAAGGCGACACCAGAAATTAAATCGGGCCGTTATTGTGTCGGGTCTCACCAGCTCGGATCACATTTGAGTCAGTGCAAAAGCTCCAGCATGGGTCCGGTTCTAGGCCCACAGAGGTTTTTAGGTGTGCGAAGGGGGCCGAGTGTGATTGGGTGATTCAGGGGGCCAGTTGGGGTGCTGGGGGTGAGGTTGACGCATTGGTGATGGTTGTGATTTGGGGGAGGGGTGTCGGGGAGGTACCTGGGATGTGGGGGTCCTCCAATCCCGTTGGGACCTTCCACTGGTCCACCTGGAGCTTCAGGGCATTTACTTCATCAATGTCACCTGGGACCCTGCAGGAGAAACCAGCTTTTAACTACAGTCTCACTCACCTTCAGTATGGTCTCTCTCTCACCTGAATACACCTTCAGTATGGTCTCTCTCTCACCTTCAGTATGGTCTCTCTCTCACCTGAATACACCTTCAGTATGGTCTCTCTCTCACCTGAATACACCTTCAGTATGGTCTCTCTCTCACCTGAATACTCCTTCAGTATGGTCTCTCTCTCACCTGAATACACCTTAAGTACCGTCTCTCTCTCACCTGAATACAACTTCAGTACAGTTTCTCTCTCTTACCTGAATATGCCCTCAGTCTCTCTCTCTTTCTTGAATATACCCTCGGTCTCTCTCTCTTACCTGAATGTACCCTCTGTCTCTCTCGCTTAACTGAATATACGCTCGATCTCTCTCTCTTACCTGAATATACCCTCGGTCTCTTTCTCTTACCTGAATATACGCTCGATCTCTCTCCATTACCTGAATGTACCCTCTGTCTCTCTCTCTTACCTGAATATACCCTCTGTCTATTTCTCTTACCTGAATATACCCTCGATCTCTCTCTTTTACCTGAATATACCCTTAGTCTCTCTCTCTTACCTGAATATACCCTCAGTCTCTCTCTCTTACCTGAATATACCCTCAGTGTCTCTCTTACCTGAATGTACCCTCTGTCTCTCTCTCTTACCTGAATATACCCTCAGTCTCTCTCTTACCTGAATGTACCCTCTGTCTCTCTCGCTTAACTGAATATACGCTCAATCTCTCTCTCTTACCTGAATATACCCTTGGTCTCTCTCTCTTACCTGAATATACCCTCGGTCTCTCTCTCTTACCTGAATGTACCCTCTGTCTCTCTCTCTTACCTGAATATACCCTCGGTCTCTTTCTCTTACCTGAATATACCCTCTCTCTCGCTTACCTGAATATACCCTCGGTCTCTCTCTCTTACCTGAATATACCCTCAGTCTCTCTCTCTTACCTGAATATACCCTCAGTCTCTCTCTCTTACCTGAATGTACCCTCTGTCTCTCTCTCTTACCTGAATATACCCTCGGTCTCTCTCTCTTACCTGAATATACCCTCGATCTCTCTCGCTTACCTGAATGTACCCTCTGTCTCTCTCTCTTACCTGAATATACCCTCGATCTCTCTCGCTTACCTGAATGTACCCTCTGTCTCTCTCTCTTACCTGAATATACCCTCGGCCTCTTTCTCTTACCTGAATATACCCTCGATCTCTCTCGCTTACCTGAATGTACCCTCGGTCTCTTTCTCTTACCTGAATATACCCTCGATCTCTCTCGCTTACCTGAATGTACCCTCTGTCTCTCTCTCTTACCTGAATATACGCTCGATCTCTCTCCATTACCTGAATGTACCCTCTGTCTCTCTCTCTTACCTGAATATGCCCTTGGTCTCTCTCTCTTATCTGAATATACCCTTGATCTCTCTCTATTACCTGAATGTACCCTCTGTCTCTCTCTCTTACCTGAATATACCCTCGGTCTCTCTCTCTTACCTGAATATACGCTCAATCTCTCTCTCTTACCTGAATGTACCCTCTGTCTCTCTTTCTTACCTGAATATGCCCTCGGTCTCTCTCTCTTACCTGAATATACCCTTGATCTCTCTCTCTTACCTGAATGTACCCTCTGTCTCTCTCTCTTACCTGAATATGCCCTCGGTCTGGTCCCCGTTGAGCCCCAGGACCTCCTCTGAGAGGCGGGTCTGGACCCAGGGCAGCTCGTGGTCGGGGTAGCGCTCCTTCTGCAGGGCCATGACCTCCTCCAGGGAGCTGCCGAACATGGAGGGACTGAAGATGGCGTTCCGGGCGTGCTTTATCTCCTCCAGGCTGGGTTTCTGTAGGCCCTGGAGAAGGAGAGGGAGAGGGAGAGAGGGAGAGGGAGAGGGAGAGAGAGAGAGAGAAAGAGAAAGAAAGAGAGAGAGAGAGAGAGAGAGATTCACTGTCTGCCATGGGGGAGTCTCTTTGCCAGTGTAACCTCTGCCACTTCCAAAATATTATAGTAGAAGAAAAGTTGTCCCTGATTCCAGGAGAAGGGCCCACAGCCCCAGTAGGAGCCTGATATGCGGCCACAACAAAAGGACTCCACCCTGTGCAGCAACAAATGCTCTCCAACCTGCTGTGACTAATCATGCATTAACTGTACATTATTATTATTATTATTATTAGTGTAGTTACTGTAATCTTAATTTAGGGCCATCTACATGTTAAACTGTACAGTCGTAGTTACTCGTGTTATACTGCATGTCATATTGTGTTATATGTTATATGTTTTTTATGTGCCTTGTATCATGAAATATGTCTGAAAGAAAATGGAAGTATCAGGAGAACGCAGCTTTCCGTAACATTCCACGATTTGAAAAAAAAAAACCATTTACGGGATGGTATCCACGGCGACCAGGCAATAACATCAGGAGGAGAAGGGAGGGTTGTGTTACAGGGTTAAGGGTTAAAGACAAACACTCTTCCTGGAAGTATTAGGGCATTGGGGGCCGGGGGGGTTTTTGGAGGGGAGGGTGTGGTTGGTGATAAATTGCCCCCATTAGCGCCATGCTGAGGGGCTGGCACAGATCAGGCTGGGGGGGGGGCAGCTGTCCGCTCTCGCACAGCCTGGCAACGCCACGGGCCTCTGGCACTCAAACGCCACGGGCCACTGGCACTCCAACGCCACAGAGAAGCATTTACCCTCACCAACACAACCAATCTCTCTCTCTAACTGCCAATCTCTTACTTTCTATATCTCTCACTCAATCTAGCTCCCTCTCTCTCTCGCTCCATCTCTCCCTCAGTGGAGTAATAAGCTATGTTAAACTACATGATGTGCATTTTGTGGTGTTTGTACCCCACAGGGTGTATTTTGGGGCTCAAGTCCAGACTGTGCCAGCGCTCGGCGGCTCAGTGCAGAGAGAAACGATGGTGTCAGGGGCACGCCCGCCTCTCCTTTTCCCACAATTTGCGGATTTACGGAAAAATATGCTGCAGCACTGAGACTTTCCTACAAATACAACCGGATTTTTCCAATTAGGACATAAAACAGATTCAAACAGTTTCCAAAAAAAAACCCAAAACCCGGAGCGCAGAATTCCCGCAGAATTCCCGCAGAATTCCCACATCATGCCCGAGCCTCCTGGCCTGCAGGGACTCTTTACTGCTCATGGGAGTCCAATCAGCATCAGATTATGTATTTGGATCAGTAGGACAGCACTTCTGCAGGCACATAAAAACCAAAAGGCCTCAGTACGTTTGCTGATATTTTTATAACAATTCTATCTCTTTTTATGTCTCTTCCTAAAACTCAAACGTTGGATATTTAATTTTCACATCGGAGGCTGGGAAGCAATAAATCAATTAAAGAAAAACAGCTTTGGGAAAAAATTTAAATTTAATGCTGCTATCATACCAGCGGCAAGGCGGCCTTCATCTGAACTACAACAGAAGCAAAAAAACTAAAAATATAGGTGACCTGTTTTTTTTTTACTTGCCTATTTATTTAACAGTATTTATTTTAATTTATATTTAATTAATTTAACTCGTAAAATCGTGATTGATTTGGATTTGCATATCTGTCTGTTGTCGTGTGCGCCTTTTCAAATTCCGCCAACTGTACGGCAATTTCAGATTTGGGTATAAAACGAGAAAAGAAAGGAGATGATTATTGAATTCTTAATCAAAAACCAACAACACAAGGAGAGGCTCTTAATTATGGAAGGAACGAGGACCTGCAGGAGCCCTGAGGACCATTACCACAGAAAAAAACGTGAGCAGTGAGACGTCTGACTGTTAATTATGGTAGAACATGAACACCCCCATGCACTCCTTAAATATGCACTGGAGAACATCCACATTAGAAATCACTGCTGGTGGGGAGGGGGTGGAGGTGTCAGATTGGGGGTGGGGGGGGGGTGCTATTGGTACAACACAGAATAGTTCCATGTGTATTGAACAGATGGAACAGTCTCTGGATTACTGTACTGAACAGATGGAACAGTCTCTGGATTACTGTACTGAACAGATGGAACAGTCTCTGGATTACTGTACAGAACAGATGGAACAGTCTCTGGATTACTGTACTGAACAGATGGAACAGTCTCTGGATTACTGTACTAGATAGATGGAACAGTCTCTGGATTACTGTACTGAACAGATGGAACAGTCTCTGGATTACTGTACTGAACAGATGGAACAGTCTCTGGATTACTGTACTGGATAGATGGAACAGTCTCTGGATTACTGTACTAGATAGATGGAACAGTCTCTGGATTACTGTACTGCACAGATGGAACAGTCTCTGGATTACTGTACTGCACAGATGGAACAGTCTCTGGATTACTGTACAGCACAGATGGAACAGTCTCTGGATTACTGTACAGCACAGATGGAACAGTCTCTGGATTACTGTACAGCACAGATGGAACAGTCTCTGGATTACTGTACTGCACAGATGGAACAGTCTCTGGATTACTGTACTGAACAGATGGAACAGTTTCTGGATTACTGTACTGCACAGATGGAACAGTCTCTGGATTACTGTACAGCACAGATGGAAGAGTTTCTGGATTACTGTACTGCACAGATGGAACAGTCTCTGGATTACTGTACTGAACAGATGGAACAGTCTCTGGATTACTGTACTGCACAGATGGAAGAGTTTCTGGATTACTGTACTGCACAGATGGAACAGTCTCTGGATTACTGTACTGAACAGATGGAACAGTCTCTGGATTACTGTAGTGCACAGATGGAAGAGTTTCTGGATTACTGTACTGAACAGATGGAACAGTCTCTGGATTACTGTACTGCACAGACGGAAGAGTTTCTGGATTACTGTATCGAGTAGAGCAGTCTCTAGATTACTGTATTTAACAGATGGATGGGTTTTATCACACATAAATGTCTGTAGAGCTATTCAGTGAACCTGAGGCCCTTCTCTCTCTCCATATTTAGCATTACTGTATTTCTCTTTAGTTGTTAGTGGAATGTCTGTGGCGTTGCGCAGGAGTGCTTCTCCAGTGTGCTTCTCCAGGGTCGGCCAATCAGCTCCCAAATATTTCCCTATTGACTCTGTGTGAAAACACTGTGCTTTTGCTTTGTACTTTTACACTCCCTGTTTATTCTGGCTGTCTGACGGACGTGCGTACATGTTGTGTAACAGTGACAGCAGAAATCACAACAAACTCTGCAACAATTCAACCGTATTTTTATGGTAAATTAAACATTAAGAAATAATGTACATACAGTATGTATGTAGCAGTGAATTAATTACATTAATTTCAATTAATTACAGTTATAAGTGTAACGTTCCGCTCCCTTCCTGACCGTTCTCCATGTTTTCCCTTTCCTCCCGTGTCATGATGGATTCCCTGTGTCCGTGTTTTCCCTGTCGCTACAGGCTGGGCGTGTCCCTTCTGTCTGATTCTCTCTGTTCCCTCACTTTAGGTTCAACCTATCTCCTTTCCCCCTTCCTGCATGCATTCCGCACCAGTCAATTAGTCAATCACCCTCGGTTACATTCCTCATGCTTTTGGTTATTGGTTTCAATTTCACTCCCCTACTTATACCTCTCGCTGGCTGCTATTCGGCACCAGTTCGTTAACGTTGTTCGTGCGTGTCATGGTCTCCTGTATGTTGGTGCTGTTTTAACTAAAACTCTGCTGTGGGTTCCCCCGATCTACCTCCTTGGTTCCTAGACCAGTGTGCCACTTGGATCCAGCCTGTAGCAGTCCAGTCTCCCTGTATGTGTTGCGATACCCCCGCCAAGACTAACGTTGCCTGCGCAGTTGGATTCTCTGCCTCCAGCCCAGTTCCTGTTGGACCCTCCGGTCCAGAGTCCGTTCCTGTGATCCAGTTCCTGTTGGACCTCCCGGTCCAGATCAAGTCCAGTTCCGGTTCGGAACAAAACCTTGTTCCCGTGATCCAGTTCCTGTTGGACCTCCCGGTCCAGATCAAGTCCAGTTCCGGTTCGGAACAAAACCTTCGTTCCCGTGATCCAGTTCCTGTTGGACCTCCCGGTCCAGATCAAGTCCAGTTCCGGTTCGGAACAAAATCTTCGTTCCCGTGATCCAGTTCCTGTTGGACCTCCCGGTCCAGATCAAGTCCAGTTCCGGTTCGGAACCAATCCTTCATTCCCGTGATCCAGTTCCTGTTGGATCTTCCGGTCCAGATCAAGTCCAGTTCCGGTTCGGAACAAACCTTCGTTCCCGTGATCCGGTTCCAGTGTGGGCCTCCTGGCCCAGTACAAGCCCAGCTCCGGTTTGGAGCAGTTCGCTACTTCCTGGACACTCTTTGACTTTTTGTTAAGTTTGTGTTGAGCTTGGGACTACCCCAAAGCCCCTAATAAACACCCATTCCTGTTTCCCTGTCTCTTGGTCGTGCATTTGGGTTCAGCCCGTGTTTGGTTCGTGACAGAACGAACTGGTCTTAAAACATGGACCCAGCCGACCTCGAGCGGATCCGCCACGCCTTCCGCACCCAATCCGCGGTCAGCGACCAACAGGGCCACCGGATGGACGACGTGTTGGAAGTGCTGGGGAGGCTTACGGAGCAGGTTGCTCAACTAGCGCCTCACCTGCCTCTTCCTCGGATCCCTGTGGGCCCAACACCCGAACTGTCTCCCGAGGTTCCGGTCCCCTCTCCTGGCCGGGAGCCCAGAGTTCAACACCCCGAATTATACCGCGGGGGGCTGGGGAGGTGCCGTGAATTTTTAATGAAGTGCGACATTGTTTTTCGCATGCAGCCCACTTCCTTCGCCTCCGACCCATGCAGAATCGCCTTTGTCATGAGCAGCCTGGGAGGCAGTGCCCTGGAGTGGGCCACAGCTATTTGGGACAGTCAGGCTCCTACGTGCAACAACTTCGCCCTCTTCACCGCGGAGATGCGGCGCGTCTTTGACCACCCGATCTGCGGTCTAGACGCTACCCAGCGCCTCCTACAGGTCCGGCAGGGCAGCCGCAGCGTAGCGGAGATGGCTATCCAGTTCCGCACCCTCGCTGCTGAGGCGGGATGGAACGACACCTCCCTTCAGGGGGCCTTTCGTCAGGCTCTCAGTGAAGAGCTGAAGGACCAGCTAGCTACTCGGGAGGAGGCTAACTCGCTCAATGGCCTCATCAGTTTGGCTATAGCCATTGATAACCGTCTCAGAACCCGGGCCCGTGAGCGAGAGAAGAATCCCTCCCGTCTTCCGCCCTATGCCCCTTCCCGGGCTCGCCAACCCTCTCCCGTCCAGGGACCGAAAGTCGTCGCTTTGTCTCCCGAGGAGGAGCCCATGCAACTGGGCAAGATCACGGTGGACGCCGAGGAGCGCCAACGCCGTTTCCGCACCCAGTCCTGTTTCTACTGTGGCAAGACAGGCCACCAAATAGCTTCTTGTCCCATCCGCCCAAAGGAAAGGGGCTCGCCAGTAAGACTGGGTGTACTGACGAGCTCCATCATCCCAAACCATGCGGCCCAGAACCGCCTTGAATTCAAGGTCACTCTCCTGTGGAGGGACAACACCGCCTCTACATTTGCCCTAATCGACTCCGGGGCCGATTCCAGTTTCATTGATATCACCTTTGTCAAGAGGTACGGGATCCCCACGGAGGCCTTACCCAACCCCATCACTGCTCACGCCCTGGACGGTAGGAGTCTGGGGTTAGTTACCCACTCCACCGTTCCCCTACAGCTCCTTGTTTCTGGCAATCATCGGGAGACGATCCAACTCCTACTGATTCACTCCAAACAGTCCTCCATGGTCCTGGGACAGACCTGGCTGCGCCTCCACAACCCACACATCGATTGGCTAGCCGGTCGCATCCTGGCATGGAGCGGTCACTGCCTAGCCAACTGTCTCCGCTCTGCTCTACCCCCCCCGGGGGCCACGAGCAACAGACCTATCCCTCCTGTACCCGACCTAGCCAATGTTCCCAACCATTATCATGACCTGTCGCAAGTATTTTCCAAGTCACGTGCTCTGTCTTTGCCTCCTCACAGACCCTACGACTGTTGCATCGACCTGCTGGCGGGAGCCAAGCTTCCATCTGGTCGCCTCTACAGCCTGTCGGGGCCGGAGAAGCTGGCCATGGAAACCTACATCCACGAGTCACTTGCGTCAGGCATAATCCGTCCCTCCTCATCCCCGGTTGGTGCAGGGTTCTTCTTCGTTGGGAAGAAGGACGGCTCATTGCGGCCCTGCATCGACTACCGGGGCCTCAATGAGGTTACGGTCCGTAATAAATATCCTCTTCCCCTCATTAACACTGCCTTTGAACCCCTCTCCCAGGCAGTCATCTTCACCAAACTCGACCTCCGTAACGCGTACCACCTGGTGCGTATACGCGAGGGGGACGAGTGGAAGACTGCATTCAACACCCCGTTGGGCCACTACGAGTACCTGGTGGTCCCGTTCGGCCTCACTAATGCCCCAGCAGTCTTCCAGGGGATGGTGAATGATGTCCTGCGTGACCTGTCGGGCAAAAGTGTTTTTGTTTATATAGATGACATCCTCATTTTTTCCAAATCCCCCCAGGAACACGTTCTCCACGTCCGGGAGGTTCTCCAGCGGCTACTGGAGAACCAGCTCTTCGTGAAAGCCGAGAAGTGCTCGTTCCACGTCTCGTCTGTCCCGTTCCTCGGCTTCATTATCGAGAAGGGCAGTATCCGGGCGGACCCTACCAAAGTCAAGGCGGTGACAGAATGGCCCCAACCATCCTCACGTAAGCACCTCCAACAGTTCCTCGGGTTCGCCAATTTTTATCGTCGGTTCATCCGCAATTACAGTGTCATTGCTGCCCCACTTACCAAACTCACCTCCACGTCCATTCCCTATTGCTGGAATCCCGAGGCTCAACGGGCCTTCGAACAACTCAAGGCCCGATTTTCCACTGCCCCCATTCTCTGTCACCCCGACACCACCCGTCAGTTTACTGTGGAGGTTGATGCCTCCGACACCGGGGTGGGGGCCATTCTGTCTCAGCGTGCCGCCTTGGACAGCAAGCTCCATCCCTGTGCCTTCTTCTCCCGGAGACTGTCCTCCGCTGAGCGCAATTATGATGTCGGGGACCGGGAACTCCTAGCGATAAAGCTGGCACTGGAGGAATGGCGTCATTGGCTGGAGGGGGCAGGTAACCCATTTATTGTCCTCACGGACCACCATAATTTAATTTATATTAGGTCCGCCAAGAGGCTTAACGCCCGTCAGGCTAGGTGGTCGCTGTTTTTTGCCCGTTTTAATTTTTCAGTAACCTTCCGCCCTGGCTCTCGTAACACCAAGGCTGATGCCTTGTCCCGCATTTTTTCCCCCCCCTCCAGTCCTGCTGACCCGGAGCCCATTATACCCACTTCCTGTATTGTGGCTGCGGTGTCCTGGGAGATCGAAGAAGTCGTGAAGGCCGCCCAGGCCTCCCAACCGGATCCCCGCAATAACCCTAAACCCTCTCTGTTTGTGCCCGACTCTGTCCGTCCCCAGGTTCTGGAATGGGTTCACGCCTCCCGTCTGGCTTGTCACCCAGGGGTTGCCAGAACCATCGCCCTGGTCAGGAGGAGCTTTTGGTGGCCCACCCTCAAGGGGGATACCCGTGCGTTTGTCCTAGCCTGCCCCGTTTGCGCCAGGAGCAAGGCATCCCACCAGCCTCCCTCCGGGCTTCTCCACCCCCTCCCTGTCCCGGGCCGTCCTTGGAGTCACATTGGGGTAGACTTCGTCACCGGGCTACCATTGTCAGAGGGCAACACCACCATCCTGACTATTGTGGACCGGTTCTCCAAGGCGGTTCACTTTATCCCTCTTCCCAAACTCCCTTCCGCCCTCGAAACAGCGGAGCTCCTGGTGCTGCACGTTGTCAGGCTGCACGGGATCCCATCCGACATCGTATCGGACCGTGGGCCCCAATTCTCCTCCCAGGTGTGGAAGGCGTTCTGTGTGGCCCTGGGTGCGTCGGCTAGTCTGTCGTCGGGGTTCCATCCCCAGACTAACGGCCAGGCGGAGAGGGCGAACCAGGACCTGGGGGCCGCCCTGCGGTGCATTACTGCTCGCAACCCCGCTTCCTGGAGCCGTTTCCTCCCTTGGGTGGAGTATGCGCATAACTCCCTGAAGTGTGCATCCACGGGGATGTCGCCCTTCGAGTGCTCATTGGGGTACCAACCTCCCCTCCTCCCGGCCCAGGAAGTCGAGGTGGCAGTTCCCACCGTCAAGTCCCACTTCCTGAGATGCAAGCGGACGTGGAAACTCACACGCACCGCACTCCTTCGCTCAAACTCCCGTACCCAGTGTCTGGCGGACCTTCACAGGACCGCAGCCCCGCAGTACAGGGCCGGTCAGCAGGTCTGGCTGTCCACAGCCAATATTCCCCTCCCCACGTCATCCAAGAAACTTCAACCCCGGTTTATTGGTCCCTTCCCCATTGTTTGCCTGGTCAACCCCGTTTCTGTTAAACTCTCCCTTCCTGTTTCCCTTAAGGTCCACCCCGTTTTCCACGTGAGCCAAATAAAGCCTGTCGCCTCCAGCCCCCTCAGTGCCCCGGCGGTCACTCCACCCCCGCCCCGGATCATCGACCACGCCCCGGCCTACACGGTGAGTCGGATACTCGACATTCGCCGCAAGGGCCGGGGCTTCCAATACCTGGTCGATTGGGAGGGTTATGGCCCGGAGGAGCGGTCCTGGCTCCACAAGAGCCTCATTCTGGACCACTCTCTCATCTCGGACTTTCACAAGCAGTTCCCGGACAAGACTAGGCCTCCGGAGACGCCAGGTGGCGTTCTTTGAGGGGGGGGTACTGTAACGTTCCGCTCCCTTCCTGACCGTTCTCCATGTTTTCCCTTTCCTCCCGTGTCATGATGGATTCCCTGTGTCCGTGTTTTCCCTGTCGCTACAGGCTGGGCGTGTCCCTTCTGTCTGATTCTCTCTGTTCCCTCACTTTAGGTTCAACCTATCTCCTTTCCCCCTTCCTGCATGCATTCCGCACCAGTCAATTAGTCAATCACCCTCGGTTACATTCCTCATGCTTTTGGTTATTGGTTTCAATTTCACTCCCCTACTTATACCTCTCGCTGGCTGCTATTCGGCACCAGTTCGTTAACGTTGTTCGTGCGTGTCATGGTCTCCTGTATGTTGGTGCTGTTTTAACTAAAACTCTGCTGTGGGTTCCCCCGATCTACCTCCTTGGTTCCTAGACCAGTGTGCCACTTGGATCCAGCCTGTAGCAGTCCAGTCTCCCTGTATGTGTTGCGATACCCCCGCCAAGACTAACGTTGCCTGCGCAGTTGGATTCTCTGCCTCCAGCCCAGTTCCTGTTGGACCCTCCGGTCCAGAGTCCGTTCCTGTGATCCAGTTCCTGTTGGACCTCCCGGTCCAGATCAAGTCCAGTTCCGGTTCGGAACAAAACCTTGTTCCCGTGATCCAGTTCCTGTTGGACCTCCCGGTCCAGATCAAGTCCAGTTCCGGTTCGGAACAAAACCTTCGTTCCCGTGATCCAGTTCCTGTTGGACCTCCCGGTCCAGATCAAGTCCAGTTCCGGTTCGGAACAAAATCTTCGTTCCCGTGATCCAGTTCCTGTTGGACCTCCCGGTCCAGATCAAGTCCAGTTCCGGTTCGGAACCAATCCTTCATTCCCGTGATCCAGTTCCTGTTGGATCTTCCGGTCCAGATCAAGTCCAGTTCCGGTTCGGAACAAACCTTCGTTCCCGTGATCCGGTTCCAGTGTGGGCCTCCTGGCCCAGTACAAGCCCAGCTCCGGTTTGGAGCAGTTCGCTACTTCCTGGACACTCTTTGACTTTTTGTTAAGTTTGTGTTGAGCTTGGGACTACCCCAAAGCCCCTAATAAACACCCATTCCTGTTTCCCTGTCTCTTGGTCGTGCATTTGGGTTCAGCCCGTGTTTGGTTCGTGACAATAAGAACTGAACTCACCACACAAACACACACGTGCATGCACACAAGCACACACACAAACACACATACACATACACACACAAACACACATACACAAGCATATTCACACACACAAACACGCATGCACATTGCACACACACACATACACAAACATACCTTTTTGGCGCCGGTCAGTGCTGCCTTCTGTAGCTTGCGGTAGCAGTACTTAGCATAGCTGCTGATAGCTACCCCTGTAACACAGACAGAAACACACACGTGTGCATGTTAGGATGAGCACGGAAGGCACATCTGCGGTGCAGGCAGCACGATGCAGAAAGCAACGAGTTAAGAGAAAAACAGACATTTTAAAAACATAAAAAAACATTCATAAAAGAACACAGTGCCCCCTCCAGGACTGGAGTTAAACCTGCAGAAACAGCGCCCCCTCCAGGACTGGAGTTAAACCTGTGGACACTGTGGCCCTCCAAGACTGGAGTTAACCTGCAGACACTGTGGCCCTCCAGTACTGGAGTTAAACCTGCAGACACTGTGGCCCTCCAGTACTGGAGTTAAACCTGCAGAAACAGCGCCCCCTCCAGGACTGGAGTTAAACCTGCAGGCACTGCGGCCCTCCAGGACTAGTTTTTGAGTACCTGTTAATATATATATGATACCTGCCCTACTAATCCCAGCACTTGAAAACACCAGCATAACAGCAGCAGCAGCGGCAGCACAATAAACACTTAGCTGTTCCACTGTAGAAGAGGCCTCTACATGTCTCTTCTAGTCAGGATAAAACCGTTACAAAGGCTATAATAATGAGAGACAAGACGTTGGGCTTATCTAAGCTTTACACATCATCTGCAGTCTAAAGTGCATCCAACACTGTGCCAGGCTGGGTGTGAGTTATGCTGTTCTGTGCATCATTTATCAATGAGAATTTAACTCTGCTTTTTAGGCCCTTTATACTGCTGGCCGATCTCATTACACTCTTTCTTTAACCACAGACTCACATGCATTACACTGTCCCTGTAACACCACAGACTCACATGCATTACACTGTCCCTGTAACACCACAGACTCACATGCATTACACTGTCCCTGTAACACCACAGACTCACATGTGTTACACTGTCCCTGTAACACCACAGACTCACATGTGTTACACTGTCCCTGTAACACCACAGACTCACATGCATTACACTGTCCCTGTAACACCACAGACTCACATGCATTACACTGTCCCTGTAACACCACAGACTCACATGCATTACACTGTCCCTGTAACACCACAGACTCACATGCATTACACTGTCCCTGTAACACCACAGACTCACATGCATTACACTGTCCCTGTAACACCAGAGACTCACATGCATTACACTGTCCCTGTAACACCACAGACTCACATGCATTACACTGTCCCTGTAACACCACAGACTCACATGCATTACACTGTCCCTGTAACACCACAGACTCACATGCATTACACTGTCCCTGTAACACCACAGACTCACATGTGTTACACTGTCCCTGTAACACCACAGACTCACATGCATTACACTGTCCCTGTAACACCACAGACTCACATGTGTTACACTGTCCCTGTAACACCACATACTCACATGTGTTACACTGTCCCTGTAACACCACAGACTCACATGTGGTACACTGTCCCTGTAACACCACAGACTCACATGCATTACACTGTCCCTGTAACACCACAGACTCACATGTGTTACACTGTCCCTGTAACACCACATACTCACATGTGTTACACTGTCCCTGTAACACCACAGACTCACATGCGTTACACTGTCCCTGTAACACCACAGACTCACATGCATTACACTGTCCCTGTAACACCACAGACTCACATGCATTACACTGTCCCTGTAACACCACAGACTCACATGCATTACACTGTCCCTGTAACACCACAGACTCACATGCATTACACTGTCCCTGTAACACCACAGACTCACATGCATTACACTGTCCCTGTAACACCACAGACTCACATGTGTTACACTGTCCCTGTAACACCACAGACTCACATGCATTACACTGTCCCTGTAACACCACAGACTCACATGCATTACACTGTCCTGTAACACCACAGACTCACATGCATTACACTGTCCCTGTAACACCACAGACTCACATGCATTACACTGTCCCTGTAATACCACAGACTCACATGTGTTACACTGTCCCTGTAACACCACAGACTCACATGTGTTACACTGTCCCTGTAACACCACAGACTCACATGCATTACACTGTCCCTGTAACACCACAGACTCACATGCATTACACTGTCCCTGTAACACCACAGACTCACATGCATTACACTGTCCCTGTAACACCACAGACTCACATGCATTACACTGTCCCTGTAACACCACAGACTCACATGTGTTACACTGTCCCTGTAACACCACAGACTCACATGTGTTACACTGTCCCTGTAACACCACAGACTCACATGCATTACACTGTCCCTGTAACACCACAGACTCACATGTGTTACACTGTCCCTGTAACACCACAGACTCACATGCATTACACTGTCCCTGTAACACCACAGACTCACATGTGTTACACTGTCCCTGTAACACCACAGACTCACATGCATTACACTGTCCCTGTAACACCACAGACTCACATGTGTTACACTGTCCCTGTAACACCACAGACTCACATGCATTACTTATACATTTTTATTTCTTGTTTGTGGTACCAGTCTTTGGTCCCCTTTAAATGATTGATCACATCACACCCAGACTATCAGCTTCTCCGGTCTCTTCCTCATCCTCTCTCTTCCTCAAAGCTTGGCAGGGACCCAGAGGCCCTCAGGTGAGGCTGGCTCATGATGACAGTGTGACGGCCCAGAACACCTTAATGTGACATCTGCCCATCATGTTCAGCTCCTAGCTGAAAAGCAGAGCAGTGTGTCTGGCCCCAATAGTCCTGGTTGGGCCTGTTTCTGACAGGGCTAGCTTGGCTAACCCCTGTAGTGATCGGTCTGTGATACACAGTATCACACTGAACCAAACAGCTGCAATATTCACTCACACCGGCACTTGGGAGAGAAAATCATATTTGATAATAGAGTACTCTAGATTTACTTCTAAGACAATTTGTATCGCCTGACAACAGTTCAAGAATGTATTTATGGCAGGAGTTTTGAGATGTGTTTATGATGAGAATAAGAGTTTAGGATGTGTTTATGATGTCATGACAGTTCTAGAATATGTTTATTGTGCCACTACAGCAGGAGTTCTAGAATGTGTTGATGATGTCACTACGGTTGAAATTCTAGATTGTGGGGCCGCTGCGGTAGTACAACGGTAAGAGCGCTGACTTTCAGTCAGCGCAGTTGTACTCCGAGGATCGGGGTTCGCGCCCCGAACCTGCCATTTTCCGAGCATGGCCAGCGCCCTGTGGGAGCAGCAATTGGCGGCTGCCTCCGGGTGGGGGGAGGGCTCGGAAGAGAATCGCTACGCAAAATAAGGCCCCGGGCGAGTTGGAATCACGGTCAGGAGCTTGGGGAGTCGCGCCCTGTAGAGGACGTGGCGGCCTCTTTCCTACTACCGGCTGACGGGGTTGTACAGCGGTGGTTCTCTAGCGGTTGCTACATGGGGGGAATTGAATTAGAATAGGGGTTCAATTGGCTACTAAATTGGGAGAAAATGGGGAAAAAATCAGAAACAAATAAATTAAAAAAAAGAAGAAATTCTAGAATGTGTTTATGATGTCACTACAGCAGGAATTCTATAATGTGTTTATGATGTCATAACAGCAGGAATTTTAGAATGTGTTTATGATGCCACTACGGTTGAAATTCTAGAATGTGTTTACGATGTCACTACGGCAAGAATTCTAGAATGTGTTTATGATGTCATAACAGCAGGAATTTTAGAATGTGTTTATGATGTCACGATAGTAGGAATTCTAGAATGTGTTTATGATGTCACGACGGTAGGAATTCTAGAATGTGTTTATGATGTCACGACGGTAGGAATTCTAGAATGTGTTTATGATGTCACGACGGCAGGAATTCTAGAATGTGTTTATGATGTCACGACGGTAGGAATTCTAGAATGTGTTTATGATGTCACGACGGCAGGAATTCTAGAATGTGTTTATGATATCACTATGGCAGACATTCTAGAATGTGTTTATGATGTCACTACGGCAGAAATTCTAGAATCTGTTTATGATGTCAGACGTATGGCGGTAGGAATTCTAAGAATGTGTTCTTTTATGATGTCACGACGGTAGGAATTCTATTAATGTGTTTATGATGGCTCACGACTGTCAGGACATTCTAGGAATGTGTTGTATGATGTCACTATGGCAGAAATTCTAGAATGTGTTTACTGGGCCAGCAAAATCTATGTTTTGGTGAGATGGGCTAGAAAAATGTGTGCTTGTTTTCCTCTAGGAGAGAAATCTGGATAAAGGGTATAAGAGAAAAAGAAGGAAAGAGGAACTTGATTTAAATCATTGCTGTACCTCTCGTCTCCTTGAGCTGCTGTACCCCCTACTGCTCCCTCCCACTCCCCGTCCGCTTTCTCTTCTTTCTGTAACCAAAATCATCCCTCATTCTTTCAGATCATTACCACAGACACTAGCACCCCCAAATGCTAAATAAAGCCTGCCTCCACCCACTCTCCTGATCAAGCCTCCACACACACCCGACCCTTTCCGAAAGTGGACGAATCAACTCAACAAAGCACAGACCTTCTGCGGAGAGCCATTCATTATGCCCCATTCTCTGATGCACAAGAAGAAAGAGATACGAATAAAAGAGAGGGAATGAGAGAGAGAAAACAGAGAAGTACCTGACTCCAACATTCTCCCAATCCAGAGGCCTTCACCCAATCCCCAGGAGCCAATCACAGAGATACTAGCCTCAGTTGCAGAGAGACCAGTGTGCTGCAGGGCTTTTAGATGTGCAAAAGTGTTACGTCCGTGCCAAATGGCGAGCCAGGTCAACGTAAAAGGGACTGCGTTCTAGCCTGTGAATAGCTGGCTGCAGGTCAATCACGCGTGCAGTACAAATTACGTACATTCTACAGGAGGATTGAAGCACCTACCACCACACTCGCCAATAACGAGTGCATTTCTTTTCATATACTGACAGCAGTTCAAGAATGTTTTTGTGAAATGCTCCATTATGACAGGAGCTCTAAAACTATGTGTTTGGTGGTCACACAGCACATCAGGGGCTCTAAAGAATATGTTTATGATCGTCACAGTGGCATGTATTTCAGAAGAGTCACTATGAAAAATCTGGTCTCTAAAATGTGACTATGCAATGTCACTCAGCAACAGGAGTTGTAGAACGTGTTTTGTGATGTCACTGTGATTCTTCATCTGGGCCCTGTCGTTAGAAAATGGTCTTGGCGCCTCCCTCAGGACCCATAATTACCCCACCACTGAAGCTACTGACTCACATC
>CM040403.1:140001860-140019755 GCA_022702515.1 Ilyophis sp. 1 JC-2022 | reverse complement strand
GGTGACAGATGGAGACTGTTAATAAAATGGGGAGCGGCAGGCCGACCATGTGTCGCTCATTTTAAGTGACAGACGACCCCATCTGAGACGGGCATCGATCCTTCTGTCCCTCAAAGACCTGAGAGACTCAAAAGAGAAACAAACACACACGTCTGCACACTCACATAGACTGCAGACGCGCACACACACACACTATCACACACACAATCAGACACACACACACACACAAACACACGCTCACACACACACACACACTATCACACATGCCCACAAACACTCACACAAACACACACACATACACTCACAAACACACACGTGTGCACACTCACATAGACTGCAGACGCGCACACACACACACACTATCACACACACACACACACTATCACACATGCCCACAAACACTCACACAAACACACACACATACACTCACAAACACACACGTGTGCACACTCACATAGACTGCAGATGCACACACACACACACACACACTATCACACATGCCCACAAACACACACACTATCACACATGCCCACAAACACACACACACTATCACACATGCCCACAAACACACGTGTGCACACTCACATAGACTGCAGATGCACACACACACACTATCACACACACAAACACACGCTCACACACACACACACACACACTATCACACATGCCCTCACAAATCTCAAATTGCATACTTGCGTTTTAGTTAATGCGTATATCAAGCGTGGAAGTAATTGGTCACGTGATCAAGTGTGTCCCAAACTCAAGTCGGCTTGAGGAGGATACATAAACACACCTCTATTCTCTTTTTTTTATGATTGGTTGCTGGCGTCACAAGATTTGGACCAGGTGTCCCTGGTGTTTGACGATTTGACGCCTCTGTGGTATCGTGTCATTCTGAGTGGAAATGGCGCCAAATCTGGAGGGGTACCAAGAGAGAAAATCTAGAGAAGGCTAAAATCTAGAGAAGGCTTGCATTCCAATAACAGGTTGTCTACAGGACTCAGGTATGGCCCAGGTTTTCGGTTGGTGGATGTTTGTTCCATCAACGCTTCATGTGCTTTCCATGAATTTCCAGCTTTCTTCTCCCGGTGTTGGTTTAATCAGCATATCACCCCAAGTCTGGAAATATTTTTACTGTTCCTGAAAGGGCCTAGAGACTGTACACTGTTCCTGAAAGGGCCTAGAGACTGTACACTGGTCCTGAAAGGGCCTAGAGACTGTACACTGGTCCTGAAAGGGCCTAGAGACTGTACACTCTTCCTGAAAGGGCCTAGAGACTGTATACTCTTCCTGAAAGGGCCTAGAGACTGTACACTGGTCCTGAAAGGGCCTAGAGACTGTACACTGTTCCTGAAAGGGCCTAGAGACTGTACACTCTTCCTGAAAGGGCCTAGAGACTGTACACTGTTCCTGAAAGGGCCTAGAGACTGTACACTGTTCCTGAAAGGGCCTAGAGACTGTACACTCTTCCTGAAAGGGCCTAGAGACTGTACACTGTTCCTGAAAGGGCCTAGAGACTGTACACTGGTCCTGAAAGGGCCTAGAGACTGTACACTGGTCCTGAAAGGGCCTAGAGACTGTACACGCCAGGAAGGATATGTAGGAAACAGAATGCCATTAGTGAGCCAGCGCAGCCATTTCATCTACCCATTGGCCCATTGCAGCATTAAAATATGCAAACTTACATGTTTTTTAGGAATTTAGTTTTACAATTCCAGAGCTGGGATTTATGTTTCATATGTAATTCAAGAGAAAGTTATAGGGGTGTGGGGGGGGTTCATTCTCTTTGTGATGTCACACTTGCCTGAGCCACCAAGGTTCCAATGCGGAATCTCTGAAAATTTAAAAAAATAAACTGGAACCCAGCAGGCGGAATGTTGTGTTCGGGGGTTTCCCTTTAAGGGGTTAAAGGGGTGGTTCTCCAATGAGGAGGAAATTACTGAGGGAGGGGTAAGTGGAGGTGGGGGGAGGAGAGAGAGGGGAGGTGGGAGTGGTGTAGGAGCTCAGGAGCTTATGCAGTCTCATGCAGCCAGAGGAAGAGTTCAGTTAGGGATAAAGCTCTCACAGTGGAGGGAAACCTGTATGGAGAATGTGTGAGTTAGACTGAGAGATAGACAGGTGGAGAGAGGGAGAGTTTCACACTTAGAGATGTGTACAGAAATGGGAAAAGGGAGAGACGGAGAGGGATGGATGGTTCGAAACACAGAGAAAATATTTAATTGAAAGATTAAGAGATTGCGAAAGAGAGAGCAGGTGTCCAAATCTGGCAGCTCAAATTCCTTTGAAAGTAAGTCACCCAAGCCTCTGTGAAATCAAATTTTAAAAATTGGTGCATCCAGCTTGAGTTCAGGTCCTTACCTTAAGGTAATAATACTGATACTGCAATATACTGTAGCCCAAATGTGAAGACCTTTATTGAAACTATATGAGTAATTAAATAAATATATAGGTTAAACATATTTCACAGCAGTGTGTTTAAGAAAAACATGCATTGAAGTGCCAATAATTTTATATTTGTCCATGTGTGTTGCATTATGTTAATATATTTTCATCTACATTTTAGAATATTACATTTCTTATAGAGGTTGATGGAGTAAAAATAAGTGGTGTAAATTAAGGTGTAAAAAGTTGTAGTAAATAATTTATTTGGGAAATATTAATTACGAATAATATAAACCAATCAAACTGGATCTACATACAATTATGTTAATTACACTACAGTTACATTATGTTAATTTAAAATGTTCTTGTCAAAAACATAATACAGCCGCCCTAACTGGATATTGTTACAGCTGGAAAACAATTTAGGCTCTATTAAGTTTTTGGGGGGCATAAAACCAAGGGAAATCATTGTGTTAGACACGCCTATGATATGTAAACGCTCCATGCAAGGGTTCTTGGTGCAACCAATTTTACCAGAGGGCTTGTTTTACATTTTTTTAAATATTTGTTTTCTCAAAATGTTATAGATTTCAAAGTCAGATTACAGATAGATGTGGAACGATAAGGTAATTTAATACTTTTTTTTTTCATAGGATAGCACAGTGTTTCTTTGTGCATTCCTGGTCTAATCAATCAACCTTTATTTAATTCTGTCAGAGGACACGTTGATGTAGGTGGAATGTTCGAGTGGTTGTCCTGAATTTTTTTTTAGAAACAGTCCAATATCAGGTAAATAGGTTCAACTTTACACAGGGGAACTATTAAATCACTAAAGCATTATATCACTATGCTAATTATATTAGGGACATTTTTCTGGCTCTAAAACGATTTTGAAAAATGGAATGAGTCCATTAAAATACCAAACATTCAGAGCTTTATTTCCATCTCTACAATTGTACACATCGAACAGAATGAATGAGGGTTAAAAAAAGAAAGGTAACATAATGATTAAGCCCCTTCTGCTCATTTGTACCCTACCAATGAACAAGTCTAATTTCAACCCTAACTCAACCCTAAACTGCTACCAGGCTATTGTCTCTTCTCACAAGGTTCGCATGAAATAGTGCTCCTGCACTTTAAAATTAACTCTGTTAACAGACTGAGAACTGAGGGCCAACCCTTAACGTTCATTCGGAAAGTTATCCTCATTCATGTTAGTTTGGTGTGTTTGGTTAGCGTTAGCGTTTGGTTTGTGTTTGGTTAGCGTTTGGTTTGTGTTTGGCTAGCGTTAGCGTTTGGTTTGTGTTTGGCTAGCGTTTGTGTTTGGCTAGCGTTAGCGTTTGGTTTGTGTTTGGTTAGCGTTGGGTTTGGCTAGCGTTTGGTTTGTGTTTGTCTGGCGTTAGCGTTTGGTTTGTGTTTGGCTAGCGTTTGGTCTGTGTTTGGCTAGCGTTTGGTTTGTGTTTGGCTAGCGTTAGCGTTTGGTTTGTGTTTGGCTAGCGTTTGGTTTGTGTTTGGCTAGCGTTAGCGTTTGGTTTGTGTTTGGCTAGCGTTTGGTTTGTGTTTGGCTAGCGTTAGCGTTTGGTTTGTGTTTGGCTAGCGTTTGGTTTGTGTTTGGCTAGCGTTTGGTTTGTGTTTGGCTAGCGTTTGGTTTGTGTTTGGCTAGCGTTAGCGTTTGGTTTGTGTTTGGCTGTGCTACATGCCATGTTAACATGAAACCATGGTACCATGTATACCAATGCAGAGAGCGGTTTCATTCCTAAAGGTGGTTTTCCCATATTAACTCAGAGCTAAGTATGCATTAAATGATCTGATCCACCTTAACTACAGTTTATGGATAAAAGACACACATAAAAGCATAAAAGATACGCCACACATAATGCACTGTGGACTGTGACTGCTTTGTCGTGGGCATCGGATTAGAGCAGGAGCTGCCCAGATCCACTACACTGCAATATGGTCCATTAGACATGAATCATCTTCTTCCAAAAACATGAGCAAGAAATTAGACATGACTGCACATAAATAGAGATTTTTGGGAAGGATCTGCCGTGCGAGAGCAAACAAGTAATAGAGTCTGAAAGCTAATATTTTTACTCTCCTAAACAAAAGGAAAAATTAAATCTGTTGTTGTTGTAGTTGTTGTTGTAATTATGCTCCCGAACACCCGGCACCTTGGCGGTCATCTAAGAATCGAAGGGCAAACAAGAATTTGCACTGAGATGAGATTTTATATAATCCCACCTCCCGAGCGCACTCAGTGCAGAGAGGAGGAGAGAGAGATGGAGGGAAGGAGAGAGAGACGGGAGAGGTAAGAGAGGAAAGGTGTTAGTGGCCCCCCATCTCTCCTAAGTGAAGGCGTGGCCTTGTTAAGGTGAAAGAGCAGAGCGGTGTCACACAGTCCTGCTCCAATCACACATCCCGTAACAGCGGTGTCACACAGTCCTGCTCCAATCACACATCCCGTAACAGCGGTGTCACGCAGTCCTGCTCCAATCACACATCCCGTAACAGCGGTGTCACGCAGTCCTGCTCCAATCACACATCCCGTAACAGCGGTGTCACGCAGTCCTGCTCCAATCACACATCCCGTAACAGCGGTGTCACGCAGTCCTGCTCCAATCACACATCCCGTAACAGCGGTGTCACGCAGTCCTGCTCCAATCACACATCCCGTAACAGCGGTGTCACGCAGTCCTGCTCCAATCACACATCCCGTAACAGCGGTGTCACGCAGTCCTGCTCCAATCACACATCCCGTAACAGCGGTGTCACGCAGTCCTGCTCCAATCACACATCCCGTAACAGCGGTGTCACGCAGTCCTGCTCCAATCACACATCCCGTAACAGCGGTGTCACGCAGTCCTGCTCCAATCACACATCCCGTAACAGCGGTGTCACGCAGTCCTGCTCCAATCACACATCCCGTAACAGCGGTGTCACGCAGTCCTGCTCCAATCACACATCCCGTAACAGCGGTGTCACGCAGTCCTGCTCCAATCACACATCCCGTAACAGCGGTGTCACGCAGTCCTGCTCCAATCACACATCCCGTAACAGTGGTGTCACGCAGTCCTGCTCCAATCACACATCCCGTAACAGCGGTGTCACGCAGTCCTGCTCCAATCACACATCCCGTAACAGCGGTGTGACGCAGTCCTGCTCCAATCACACATCCCGTAACAGTGGTGTCACGCAGTCCTGCTCCAATCACACATCCCGTAACAGCGGTGTCACGCAGTCCTGCTCCAATCACACATCCCGTAACAGCGGTGTGACGCAGTCCTGCTCCAATCACACATCCCGTAACAGCGGTGTCATGCAGTCCTGCTCCAATCACACATCCCGTAACAGCGGTGTCACGCAGTCCTGCTCCAATCACACATCCGGTAACAGCGGTGTCACGCAGTCCTGCTCCAATCACACATCCCGTAACAGCGGTGTCATGCAGTCCTGCTCCAATCACACATCCCGTAACAGCGGTGTGACGCAGTCCTGCTCCAATCACACATCCCGTAACAGTGGTGTCACGCAGTCCTGCTCCAATCACACATCCCGTAACAGCGGTGTCACGCAGTCCTGCTCCAATCACACATCCCGTAACAGCGGTGTCACGCAGTCCTGCTCCAATCACACATCCCGTAACAGCGGTGTCACGCAGTCCTGCTCCAATCACACATCCCGTAACAGCGGTGTCACGCAGTCCTGCTCCAATCACACATCCCGTAACAGCGGTGTCACGCAGTCCTGCTCCAATCACACATCCCGTAACAGCGGTGTCACGCAGTCCTGCTCCAATCACACATCCCGTAACAGCGATGTCACGCAGTCCTGCTCCAATCACACATCCCGTAACAGCGGTGTCACGCAGTCCTGCTCCAATCACACATCCCGTAACAGCGGTGTCACGCAGTCCTGCTCCAATCACACATCCCGTAACAGCGGTGTCACGCAGTCCTGCTCCAATCACACATCCCGTAACAGCGGTGTCACGCAGTCCTGCTCCAATCACACATCCCGTAACAGCGGTGTGACGCAGTCCTGCTCCAATCACACATCCCGTAACAGCGGTGTCACGCAGTCCTGCTCCAATCACACATCCCGTAACAGCGGTGTCATTACTAAAACAAAAATGAGCAAAGTGTTTGTACTGCAGGTGACTGGAGCCCTGTAATTACACAAACAATGACAATAAAAAGACTGGTAATCAATTGCTTGACCTCAGTTTTATTTTTTGCTGTGTGCATCTAGCCTTCTTTTCATTGTACAATCCCTGTTTTCACCCATTACATTACATTACACTACATTACATTACATTACATTACACTACACTACATTACATTACACTACACTACATTACACTACACTACATTACATTACATTACACTACACTACATTACATTTACATTACATTACATTACAGTACATTACATTACATTACAGGCATTCCATTCCATTCCATTCCATTACATTACAGTACATTACATTACATTACAGGCATTACATTCCATTACATTACATTACATTCCATTACATTACATTACAGGCATTACATTCCATTCCATTCCATTCCATTCCATTACATCACATTACACTACGTTACGTTACGTTACATTACACTACATTACATTACACTACACTACACTACGTTACGTTACACTACATTACATTACATTACACTACGTTATGTTACATTACATTACATTACATCATATCACATTACATTACATTACATTACATCACATTACACTACATTACATTACATTACAGTACATTACACTACATTACATTACATTACATTACAGTACATTACATTACACTACATTACATTACAGTACATTACATTACACTACATTACATTACACTACACTACACTACGTTACGTTACACTACATTACATTACATTACACTACGTTACGTTACATTACATTACATCATATCACATTACATTACATTACATTACATCACATTACACTACATTACATTACATTACAGTACATTACATTACATTACAGTACATTACAGTACATTACATTACATTACATTACATTATAGGCATTTAGCAGACGCTCTTATCCAGAGCGACTTACACAGCATTTCTTTTGCATTTATACATAGAATCCATTGATACAGCTGGATATATACTGAAGCAATGCAGGTGAAGTACCTTGCTCAAGGGTACAACGGCAGCGTCCGACCTGGGAATCGAACCTGCAACCTTTCGGTTACAAACCCAGTTCCTTAACCATTATACCACACTGCCGCCCCTTTGGAATCCACTTTGGAATGCCCAGCCATGCCCCCCCCTCCCCTCTGGTTATTTTGGGGAAGCACGGGTGTGGTTCTGTGGGCCAACCGCTGCTTTGTGCAAACAGAACTGCAGGGTGTCGGATGTTTAAGCCGCTCTCCACAGCCAGCAGTTGCCCAATCGAGCGATCGAAACGTTGCAGGCATCTGATGGGATTTTATGTGACTGTTAAAATCGCTACACAACAAATAGGCTCTCGCTCTTTTTCTATCTCTCTTTCTCTTTCTCTCTCCCTCCCTCTCTCTCTTTCTCTTTCTCTCGGCACTCACCTAGCGGGGAGCGTTCTAGCGCATTAGCGCTGCAGGTGTGCTGATCAGAGGTAACCTTGAATTAAAGTCTCTTCCCACAATGCTTTTCAAATAACCATAATCATCCCTCTGCCTGGACAGGTATTAACAACCTTCTTTTGTTCCTGCAAAAACCACAAGGATGGACAGACAGAGTGACAGACAGACAGACAGACAGACAGAGAGACAGACACAGTTTATTTTGCACACCCATGTTTTACACTCTCATATACCAACATGCACACACGCACGCACGCACACACACACACACACACTCACACACACACACACACACACGCTCACACAAACACACACACACACACGCACAAACACACGCACAAACACACACACGCACACACACACACTCACACACACACTCACACTCACACACACTCACACACACACACACACTCACACACACACACACACACACACACACACACGCACACACACACACACACGGTTCAGGTGAAGGTGAGGGTTGTAAAAGAGGGAGGCTGCTGTTTTGCCTGCAGCTGCACACCTGTCACTCAGCACTCTGGTTGCTAAGGTCTTCTTCCCGGCAACAGCATAAGCAGGGGACCAATGTCAAGCCATGTTTGGTTGCTGCACACGCACACACACAAACGCACACAAACACACGCACACACACATACACACGCACACACACACACACACGTAACCTAAGTACTCCATAAATACAGTGTCTCTCCAGCCCTGGTGCTGGTCTGTCTCAGGGCTGCTGGTTTTGGTTTTGCCTTTAAATAAATAAGCCCATTTAGAGCTGAAACTCCAGGTGTAAGTGTGTAATGAAGCTTTAACGGCTCAGTTCAGCGTAAAACAGCACTGAGCCTGTAGTCCCTGAGTCACACCTTTATCTCTTTAACCCAGCACTGAGCCTGGAGTCCCTGTGTCACACCTTTATCTCTTTAACCCAGCACTGAGCCTGGAGTCCCTGAGTCACACCTTTATCTCTTTAACCCAGCACTGAGCCTGGAGTCCCTGTGTCACACCTTTATCTCTTTAACCCAGCACTGAGCCTGGAGTCCCTGTGTCACACCTTTATCTCTTTAACCCAGCACTGAGCCTGGAGTCCCTGTGTCACACCTTTATCTCTTTAACCCAGCACTGAGCCTGGAGTCCCTGTGTCACACCTTTATCTCTTTAACCCAGCACTGAGCCTGGAGTCCCTGTGTCACACCTTTATCTCTTTAACCCAGCACTGAGCCTGGAGTCCCTGTGTCACACCTTTATCTCTTTAACCCAGCACTGAGCCTGGAGTCCCTGAGTCACACCTTTATCTCTTTAACTTTCTACACCAGCCAGGTGAAATTATCCTTTCTCTTCTGGGCCTTTGAATTTGAAGAGATTATTATGAGGATAATTTAATCTCACTTTTTAGTTTTTTTTTGGCACTCTGTGTGAGATGTGCGCTCAATGACAGGCAGAGGCTAGTGGCGGAGGAGATGGGTCATATCGGCGTGATCTGCAGTCACCCGCTGTGGAGATTAGACCTGATGGCGTGGTGCCCGCTCGCACACAGGAAAATAACAGCTGCTCTGCGGGGGGGGTTGGACCTGTGGACAAACCGCAGCAGGAAACAGGAAGTCTGCTGTTAAACTTCAGTACTTACGGGATGAGTAGGGAGCTGCATTTTCTGACCACTCAAGGTGAAGTGCTGTGATTAGTACGACTAGATTTACAGACCAGCCAGAGCTGAAGTTGCTGAAGTAGGGCTGAGCTGCTCTGGGCTCGACTCACTGACCTGATCAAATTGATATTTTAGGATTAGTAGGGTACTCGATTCACTGACTGTTCAAACTGATATTTTTGGATGCATAGGGTGCTAGATTAACTGATTTTTCAAAATGATATTGGGGGATTAGTAAAGTGCTAGATTAACTGACTATTCAAGATGATATTCTGGGATCAGTAGGGTGCTAGATTAACTGACCGTTCGGGGTGATGTTCTGGGATCAGTAGGGTGCTAGATTAACTGACCGTTCGGGGTGATGTTCTGGGATCAGTAGGGTGCTAGATTAACTGACCGTTCGGGGTGATGTTTTGTGTAAACGGTGCTGTGGCGGGTGGGAAGATGTAGGCGATGAAGAGCGACTTTGAGACCGTCACCCTGGGGAGCGGGAAAGCGGCAACGAGACGCCATGGTTACGGCTGTTCAAACGAGAAACGCACACAACCACGGCGGCTCTGCATTTTTGCTTTTGGTGATAAATGAGTACGCAGCAATGGAATGCTCCAGGAGCCACGCCTCACCCTGCTTTCCAGCTGTCTTTTATTTCTCAGAAAGAAAAAAATAACTCTTGCCACATTGCTGATTTTATTCATCCTCACACACCTGTTTCTTTTTCTCTCTATCTCTCCCTCTCCTTGTCATATCCCATAATCCCCCTGTTCCCCCCCTGCAGCAGCAGTGTAATTCCGCATGCTAATCAGCGATTAAAATTCTGTTGCAGTCGTTTTTTTTTCTGTCATCTGAGCGTAATCCGTGTGACACTATGAGCTGTGAGCGTCGCTTATTGTCTGAAGGGTGAATGATTTGATGGTTTTTGTTGTTGCAGTTTTTGTTATTGTGTATTTTTGTTGTTGTTTTATGGTTGCGGGAAAAAGCTGCCTTATGGACAGATATTAACACTGTTGTGTGAGATGTTTGCTGTTACGGACAGATATTAACGCTGTTGTGTGAGATGTCTGCTGTTATGGACAGATATTAATGCTGTAGTGTGAGATGTCTGCTGTTATGGACAGATATTAACGCTGTTGTGTGAGATGTTTGCTGTTATGGACAGATATTAACGCTGTTGTGTGAGATGTTTGCTGTGATGGACAGATATTAAGGCTGTTGTGTGAGATGTTTGCTGTTATGGACAGATATTAACGCTGTTGTGTGAGATGTTTGCTGTGATGGACAGATATTAACGCTGTTGTGTGAGATGTTTGCTGTGATGGACAGATATTAAGGCTGTTGTGTGAGATGTTTGCTGTGATGGACAGATATTAAGGCTGTTGTGTGAGATGTTTGCTGTGATGGACAGATATTAAGGCTGTTGTGTGAGATGTTTGCTGTGATGGACAGATATTAAGGCTGTTGTGTGAGATGTTTGCTGTTATGGACAGATATTAACGCTGTTGTGTGAGATGTTTGCTGTTATGGACAGATATTAAGGCTGTTGTGTGAGATGTTTGCTGTGATGGACAGATATTAAGGCTGTTGTGTGAGATGTTTGCTGTGATGGACAGATATTAAGGCTGTTGTGTGAGATGTTTGCTGTGATGGACAGATATTAAGGCTGTTGTGTGAGATGTTTGCTGTGATGGACAGATATTAATGCTGTTGTGTGAGATGTTTGCTGTTATGGACAGATATTAATGCTGTTGTGTGAGATGTTTGCTGTTATGGACAGATATTAACGCTGTTGTGTGAGATGTTTGCTGTGATGGACAGATATTAACGCTGTTGTGTGAGATGTTTGCTGTGATGGACAGATATTAAGGCTGTTGTGTGAGATGTTTGCTGTGATGGACAGATATTAAGGCTGTTGTGTGAGATGTTTGCTGTGATGGACAGATATTAAGGCTGTTGTGTGAGATGTTTGCTGTGATGGACAGATATTAAGGCTGTTGTGTGAGATGTTTGCTGTTATGGACAGATATTAACGCTGTTGTGTGAGATGTTTGCTGTGATGGACAGATATTAAGGCTGTTGTGTGAGATGTTTGCTGTTATGGACAGATATTAACGCTGTTGTGTGAGATGTTTGCTGTGATGGACAGATATTAAGGCTGTTGTGTGAGATGTTTGCTGTGATGGACAGATATTAAGGCTGTTGTGTGAGATGTTTGCTGTGATGGACAGATATTAAGGCTGTTGTGTGAGATGTTTGCTGTGATGGACAGATATTAAGGCTGTTGTGTGAGATGTTTGCTGTGATGGACAGATATTAAGGCTGTTGTGTGAGATGTTTGCTGTTATGGACAGATATTAACGCTGTTGTGTGAGATGTTTGCTGTGATGGACAGATATTAAGGCTGTTGTGTGAGATGTTTGCTGTTATGGACAGATATTAAGGCTGCTGTGTGAGATGTTTGCTGTGATGGACAGATATTAAGGCTGTTGTGTGAGATGTTTGCTGTGATGGACAGATATTAAGGCTGTTGTGTGAGATGTTTGCTGTTATGGACAGATATTAAGGCTGTTGTGTGAGATGTCTGCTGGAATTTTATCGGTCAGTGACACCCAGAAGCAGAGTCTTTCCTGGCGTTCCGTGGAAAAAGTTCAAATTCCACCACAATGAACATTCGTGTGATATTTTATAATAAAATTTTTGTGGTTAATGGGATACCGGTGTGCCGTGGAAGTTTTTGATTATAGAAAGTGTGCCGTCGCAGAAAAATAGGTTGGGATGCACTGCCCTAAAATATGTAATAAGGGAGCTTTGCAGAACCAGTGCTACTGGGGCACAGTAAATAAGTGGTATATTTGACAGTAAATATTAAGCCGTGTAAAAACGGTAGTGTGTGTAAAATCACCGCTCTGGATTAGGGCACCTTTGGGTTAATACAGTAAAGGCTCATTTTCCCTGTACAGACTGCTTGGGTCCAGAGAGACACAAACCTGTAGAAGCGAGTGGAGTGGATACAGAATGTTCTGGAACTCTCTTCTGAGATCCACAGGGACACGAGCGCCCAGGTGTGTGAGTACTAGCCGTCGCCTGTCTCACCTGTTTGTCCCACCTGTGTGTCCCACCTGTGTGTCCCACCTGTGTGTCCCACCTGTGTGTCTCACCTGTGTGTCCCACCTGGCTTTACCTCATCGGCATGCGAGAGGCGATCCGCTGCCTTGCAGTGCAGAGCTGATGCCTGAGGTCCTCTTCTTTAATATTCCTGCTGTGTGTCAGAACCCAGCCTTTTCTCAGCCTGGTTTAATATTCCTGCTGTGTGTCAGAACCCAGCCTTTTCTCTGCCTGGTTTGCGTCGAAGGACACCTACTGGGAGGCAAACTCCTCACGCCGTTTCAGCGCTGTGCAGAATGTCTGAGCCGCTCACCACGCCCACATTAGCGGCTTTATTAGCATATATCCGCCCCCTCACCATGCCCTCATTAACATATTCCCTCTCACCATGCTCATATTAGCATATATACGCCCCCCCCCCTCACCACACCCACATTAGCATATCTATGCCCCCTCACCACATTAGCATATATCCGCCCCCACACCACACCTACATTTGCATATATCCGCCCCCTCACCACACCTACATTTGCATATATCCGCCCCTCACCACACCTACATTTGCATATCTCCGCCCCTCACCACACCCACATTAGAATAACTCCGCCCCTCACCACATTCGCATATCTCCACCCCCTCACCACACCATATTAGCATATCTCCGCCCCCTCACCACACCTACATTTGCATATTTACGCCCCCTTGACCATGCCCTCATGTGCTGCAGTTACCTGCCTGGTGTTTCACGTGCAACTCTGTGACTAAATGAGCCCCCCAGCAGAGCGCCTGGTGCGCCAGGGGGGTGTGTCCTGAGGTGGAGGGCCCTCAGGGGAGGTGTGTCCTGAGGAGGAGGGCCCTCAGGGGGGTGTGTCCTGAGGAGGAGGGCCCTCAGGGGGGTGTGTCCTGAGGAGGATGGCCCTCAGGGGGGTGTGTCCTGAGGAGGAGGGCCCTCAGGGGTGTGTGTCCAGAGGAGGGTGGCCCTCAGGGGGGTGTGTCCAGAGGAGGAGGGCCCTCAGGGGGGTGTGTCCTGAGGAGGATGGCCCTCAGGGGGGTGTGTCCTGAGGAGGAGGGCCCTCAGGGGGGTGTGTCCTGAGGAGGATGGCCCTCAGGGGGGTGTGTCCTGAGGAGGATGGCCCTCAGGGGTGTGTGTCCAGAGGAGGGTGGCCCTCAGGGGGGTGTGTCCAGAGGAGGAGGGCCCTCAGGGGGGTGTGTCCTGAGGAGGATGGCCCTCAGGGGGGTGTGTCCTGAGGAGGAGGGCCCTCAGGGGGGTGTGTGGAGAAATAGCACTTATCTGAAGGTAAAAGGTGTGATATATTAAATGGACAGCAAGTAAATTAAGTATGAACTAAAATGGCATGATGGCCTTCCTCTCTCCCCTTCTCCCTCTTTTTCTCTCTACCTCTCTCCCTCTCTCTCCTTTTCTCCCCCTCCCCCTCTCTCTTTCTGCCTTTGTGTATGTGTGTGTGCGTCTGTGTACGCGCGTGCATGTGTGTGTGTGTGTGTGTTTCTGTGTGTAGAAAGCAGAAAGATGTAGAAAGAGGGAATAGAAAGAGAAATTAACTTCTAAAAGCTCCTCGTTTAACAGCTGCTGTCAAAAGGGCAAAATTGTTCAAAATCGGAAAAATACTGCAAAAAAACGAAGATTCCCTCCCTTATGTTCTAATGGGGCCCTTCACTCTATGCTTTTGTTTAAAACTCCTACAGATTGCTCTTCAGTTTATTAAAAGCACAGAACTGATTATATCTGGAAACTTACCATTATCCTCAGAATCATGAGTCTATCAATGACAAGAACGAGGGAGGGAGGGAGAGAGAGAGAGAGTTGGTGAGAGGGGGGAAAGAGAGATAGAGAAGGGAAGAGAGAGAGGGGGGAAAGAGAGAGAGGGGGAGAGAGGGGGGGAGATAGATGGGGGGAGGGGGAGAGAGATGGGGGGAGGGGGAGAGGGGGGAGAGAGAGAGAGGGGAAAGAGAGAGAGAGAGAGAGCAGGTGAGAGGGAGAGAGAGAGGAGAGAGAGAGGGGCGAGGGAGAGAAAGGAGGAAAGAGAGATAGAGAAGGGAAGAGAGAGAGGGGGAGAGAGAGCAGGAGAGAGGGGGGAGAGAGAGGGGAGAGGGAGAGAAAGGGGGAAAGAGAGATAGAGAAGGGAAGAGAGAGAGGGAGAGAGAGAGCAGGTGAGAGGGAGAGAGGGGGGAGAGGGAGAGAGAGAGGGGGAGAGAGACAGAGAGAGAGAGGGGGGGGAGAGGGGGAGCCTATTTGTTGTGAGGGTAGATTATGAAGCATAAATTTTGAATGTGACACAAACGCACGCACACACACACGCACGCACACTTCCAGATGTGATTTCCTCTGTACTGACTAACAGCGCCATGGAAACAGGAATGTCAGTCAAATCCATAAAGTGAACAAAGACAGAAGAAATGTGCCGTTGTAAAATAGCTCCAACATCACCCCGGAAATAAACAGCCCAGAGATCCTGGGGTCCTGTGCGCCACGTCTGGAGAGATCCTGGGGTCCTGTGCGCCCCGTCTGGAGAGATTCTGGGGTCCTGTGCGCCCCGTCTGGAGAGATCCTGGGGTTCTGTGCGTCCCGTCTGGAGAGATTCTGGGGTTCTGTGGGGCCCGTCTGGCTCTGTGACTGCAGGAGAGTATCTGGGGTTCTGTGGGGGTTACGGTGTGGGACTGTCTGTGTGAATCCGCTGTGGTTCAGTGCACCCCCCCTCCCTCATGTATACTCAAAAAAATATTAAATAAATAAAAACTTAACTGTTGATGTAACTAAGCAATACCCAGCACAGTTTCATGGAACCTGTTAACATATCTTCTGGGTTATGTACTGTAAGTCCAACATTTTTTATATATATTTTTTTGAATAGGTTGATCTCTCTGCTTGATGCCTCCCCCAGACAAATACAGCTGGATATGTGGAGATTAGGAGCGGGTTACTCCTCTTTCCCCCTCCTGATCCTCCTCCAGGGGCAGAGGAGAACAGAGAGGAGAACACACCCTTTGATGTGGAAATTCGTTTTCGACTTCACCTCCTTCTTTGCATTTAAAGGAAACAGTGAAGAATTTATACACACTGTGCATGGATTATGTGCATAAATACACATACGTGTGTGTGTACACCTTTAGCATGACTGCACTCTGCTTATGTTACACATTACTGTGGACAGATTCGGTTAACCAGAATGTGTCCATATGAATATAAAATATTTGTGTGTAAATAAATCAATCAATCAATCCATATAAAAAAGTTGGCTATAACCCAAACAATTTAGTGAAAAAAAAAAGTGTAATAGTCCAGTTTTTGAAGCTAAAGCCTGCTCCGGGCACTTTCCCACACTACAGCCTAATTCCTCAAGTGCTTGGGATTTTTGGGGGTTCCATCCTGTTGTTGGGGGGGGGGGGGGGGGTCCTTTATTGTCCTTCTACCCCCCTCCTGTTTCATTCTCTCTATCACTCTATCTCTCTATCACTCTATCTCTCTATCACTCTATCTCTTTTCTTAATCATCCTCCCAACCCCCCCCCCCCCCCATATTTTTGTCCCACTCATTTTTGATCTGATAGCTGCAGCGACCCGTAATGGCACCCTATTACCCTGTCTCATTAACCCAGAGAGAGAGGGAGGGAGAGAGAGATGTATAAAGAGAGGGACAGGAGCCGTGATGGAGGAGGAGGAGAGAGAGAAGGAGGGAGGCGAGAGAAAAAAAGAGATCAAAAGAGGCTAAAACAGGATTTAAGTGGGGATTGTGTTAAAGTGAGGAGTTACATTTAATCACTTGGGCAGAAACTTTTTATCCGAAGCCGCAGAAAAGGCCAGGATATCAAAGAACATCCAGAGAGCGCAGTGAGCAGTGATACGCATAGTTTATTAACAGTGTGAGAACTGAGGGGGGGGCATTTCTCAAAGTTACACAACATATGCACGCACGTTCATCTGTACCTGAATATGTGAGAATCCTATGCTAAAGTTAGCCTATTAAGCCGAATAAAGTGCGAAAATCATCTTCACCATTTACTTTATTTAAGTCTACAGCATTTAGACGCAGTTTTCCTGAGTCTGGCTTTGGTAGAATTTAACAACAAACAATTTTGCAAGCAAAATTAGAAGGAGTGAATTGGCCTGTGCTACCTAATGTTATTCTTTTTTTAAATCATGCATAGTCTAGCGCTAGCTAGGTTGATGTTGTCGTCTCAGCATAGTCTAGAGCTACCTAGGTTGATGTTGTCGTCTCGATATGTTTGTTGGATGAAGCTTCATAGGCTAGAGAGCTAGTCAGAAGGGTACTACAGATCCCTGACCTTGGGCTACAAGCTAGCTGCTGCAGTTTTGATCTGGTTCTGGTGTTAGACTACTGTAGTTGCTTAATTAGGACTTAATTGATAAAAACACATGAATAAAAATAAATGGCAAGAACAATAGCAGTGAAAAAGCAAACGTCTAAAAGGTAAAGTTAGGCTTCGGCTGATAAGAGCAGGCTGAGCAGCGCAGATTAACATCCCAATTTTTAAACTCTAGCCTAAAGTTTAATCCTGACACTCAGAAATAACATATTACCATTAAGTTTATGTGTTTAGCGTCCCAGCCTGCGATGGAAATAGTAGTGGGATGATGTGAGCAGAGGCTGAGAACCCCCCCCCCCCCACACTGGTTATTAATATGCTATTAGTGTGCTACTTATATGTGTAATGGTGATAGTGTTACGTCTATGTGTAATGGTGATAGTGTTACTTATATGTGTAATGGTGATGGTGATAGTGCTACTTATATGTGTAATGGTGATAGTGTTACTTCTATGTGTAATGGTGATAGTGTTACTTCTATGTGTAATGGTGATAGTGTTACTTATATGTGTAATGGTGATAGTGTTACGTCTATGTGTAATGGTGATAGTGTTACGTGTAATGGTGATGGTGATAGTGCTACTTATATGTGTAATGGTGATAGTGTTACTTCTATGTGTAATGGTGATAGTGTTACTTCTATGTGTAATGGTGATAGTGTTACTTATATGTGTAATGGTGATAGTGTTACTTATATGTGTAATGGTGATAGTGTTACGTCTATGTGTAATGGTGATAGTGTTACGTGTAATGGTGATGGTGATAGTGCTACTTATATGTGTAATGGTGATAGTGTTACTTCTATGTGTAATGGTGATAGTGTTACTT
>CM040403.1:139984360-139996860 GCA_022702515.1 Ilyophis sp. 1 JC-2022 | reverse complement strand
CACACACACCAGCCTGCTGCGCTTCTCACAGCTACAATAGAGCAACGGACCCTGTCAGTACCACACACACACACACCAGCCTGCTGCGCTTCTCACAGCTACAATAGAGCAACTGACCCTGTCAGTACCACACACACACCAGCCTGCTGCGCTTCTCACAGCTACAATAGAGCAACTGACCCTGTCAGTACCACACACACACACCAGTCTGCTGCGCTTCTCACAGCTACAATAGAGCAACTGACCCTGTCAGTACCACACACACACCAGCCTGCTGCGCTTCTCACAGCTACAATAGAGCAACTGACCCTGTCAGTACCACACACACACCAGCCTGCTGCGCTTCTCACAGCTACAATAGAGCAACTGACCCTGTCAGTACCACACACACACACCAGCCTGCTGCGCTTCTCACAGCTACAATAGAGCAACTGACCCTGTCAGTACCACACACACACACCAGCCTGCTGCACTTCTCACAGCTACAATAGAGCTATTTTTAACACTGCGGTATACACTGACCCTGTCAGTACCACACACACACACACACACACACACACACGTGCGCACATGCGCACACACGCACCGTGTAAATGCATGTTTGCATGTGCACACACACACACGCATTACAAATACACTCATGTATGCTGGCACACATAGACTTATGTACACGCACGAAACCACACAGGCTCTTGAAAAAAAGTCCATTAATAATTAAACTAAAATATAAAGTAATCTCTTTCTCCATATGCTTCCCTCTGCTTTCTATAACACTCTTTCTCTGTACTCTGCCTCTTTCCCTCTCTCTCAGTTTCGTTCAATTCAGTAGTACAGAGTGATGTGTGAATTAAATTTCCCTCTCTCTCTCAGACTCTTTATCTCTCACTCACTTGCTTTCTCTCTCTCACTCTCACTCTCTTCCTCTCTCTCTCTCTCTCTTTGCGTGGAGATGTGCTGATGTGACAATAAGGCAATGGACATCCCAAACCTTGGGGTTTTTTTTGTACTATGCTGTATTTTTTTTTAAGCAGACACAGCAGTTATTAACAGCAAGTTTTTCACAACCAACAGTTCCCCCCCACTCCCCCAGGCAACCTGTTTTTCTCCTTTTATTTGTTTTTCGCTTCTCTGACCGTCTTGGCTCCTGTTTTCTGGGCTCCAGACAAAGTGGGGGTGTGGGTTAAGTCTCAGTGGTGTTCTGATATCGAGAGACACTACTGTTATGTCATACGTCTGATTGGCTGGCCAGCTTTATACCTTATTGTGACAGCGCCAGCTAGTGTAGGAGTGTGCACTTCCTGTTCCGGAATGAAGGGCATCAAGGCCTGTACACAGCAGGGGAATAAAAACCCAAATAATGTAGCCTATATGCTTATGAGATACCTGAAAGCTGTGTGATATTGTGTTGAGCACTTTTTCTACTGTTTTCAAGGGATCTTTTATATGAAGAAAAAATAATTTTAAAAGATTTGACAGTAAATCATGTTCTTAAAATGAAAATGAGTCTTTGTTTGATAAATGCATTTTTTATATCTTTTTTGAGTGGGTTGGTTTTCAAATTATTCTTTTTTTCCGTTCTCTGTTTAGGCGACAGTTTCTGTAGTTTGTACGTCATCCTTTGTGCAATAGAGCTGTGAACAGTGACTGCGCCCCCTAGGGGTTTGTGGAGGTAGCACCACAGGCCTGGGTCTTTTGGCACAGAGGGCTGTGCTTGTCCCGAAGCCATTTGAGGGTTATTGGGCTCATTTCTCACACAGCTGAAGGGGTATTATGAATAATATTATGAATGTTGTGAATATTGACTTCATGAGCAGTGCTTATTGTGAAAAGGCTGTTTGTGGTATTTTAACAAGCACCCTGGGAACTTCGGAGGGACTCTGTGGCTTATGGCCCAGTTAGTGTTTGTGTGTACGTGTGTGTGTGTGTGTGTGTGTGTGTGTGTGTGTGTGTGTGTGTGTGTGTGTGTGTGTGATTTTCACATGCACACACACTGAAATGATGGGGTTAGTGCAGCCGTATCTTAACCTGGTTAGTAGGCCACAGTTCTGTAATTTGTGCTGTTTATTATGTACCAGTGTTTATCTGAGTGGGGAATTAGAGGCAGTTTTGTTTTACAGTGGGGAAACCCGACTGTAAGCAACATGCTAATTAGCGCCCTAGAAACGTTAGCGGCATTTATTAATGTCAGGATCAGCCTCATTATTCACACATGGTAGAGACATTGGAACAAAGAGAGCTGTTTGGTCACCCATGAATAATTCACCACAACCAAATACATACACAAATATTACAATTATGCACAGGGTTCGAAAGAGTTAGCCCCACGCTCACATTTAAAGTGTCTAAGTATCTCTCAAAACACACACACACATACACACACATACACACGCACACACACACACACACACACACACACACACACACACACACACACACACACCTATATCCAGAAGCTTCTTTTATTCTCTTCTGGTTTGATTATTGATTCTGTTCTGATTCGAGCTTTGATTGTGTTCAGGTTAAGATCTTATCCTATTTCCATTTGAGCCTTGAGTTTTGCTTTGATTCTCTTCCAGTTTAAGCATTGATTGGGTTCTGTATCAAACTCTTTCTGTACGGAGGGAAGTCAGGCTCTCTGCGTGATGCATGCATCTTTCCAGGCATTGAAATGAGTCAGAATTGGTCAGCATCTATGAAAACACACATGGTGACCGTGTTGACCCTTATACACCACCAAACCCCTCTTCCCATCCCTGTCTCCTCTCTCAGCCCGTTTCCAGGACAACTGCTTCTGTTGCCAGGGTGATGAGTCCAGCCCAGATCAGAGCCACACTGAAGGGGCTTATACAGAGTTCTCAAGTCTCATGATCTGGGTTCAAATAGTATTTGTTTTGGATTCAAATACTTTTCTGTGCTCTATTGGTCTTGCCTGGAGAATTTGAGCCTGCTAAGAAGAGAATATGGGCGGGGTTTACACTTTTGGGACTATTTTATTAGTTTCAATACACCAGGCAAACTTAGTCAAATGCCATTTGAACCCAGGTCTGCGGCCCACGCATCAGCACAGTGGGCGTGGTGTGTCTCTCTCCCCAGTCGTGCACACGCTCTCCATGGAAACGGCGCATTCCGCTACCGGATACATTACTAATTCCATGCCATTGGGGCCAAGGGGGGGTGAATGGGGGTTACAAGGATGAGTCCAAATCTGACCCCCCCCCCACACACACACACACACACACACACACACACATCTCACAACCCACCAAATCCATGATGCAATATGTGCCAGCTCTCCTGATGGCCACTGTAAGATCACAAAGTGGCGCAACACAGCAAGAACAGAGATTGTATCTCTATTATCTGTCCCAGTAAAACGTCACAGCAGTTAAATTAGTGTCAGCAGCAATGTATTACGAGTTGTAGATGTGTTTACTGTATGTCACTTCAATTTGTCACAAGTAATCGTGGAGAATGAGGAGAAAAACGTTGTGTCTCTTAAGTTTGCCCCAGTGTACAATTTGAATGTGTTTCCCCGGTAACAGTGTAGAATGATGCGTTTAATATTTATGTTGACTAAGTTAATCTTCTTAATGGTTTGCATTTGAATTAAACAGTTAATGTTGGGCTAAATATACCTTAGATATGATGTTGGATTAGCTGTAAAAAGTGAATGTTGATTACAGAGTCCATCTCTGGTGCAGATGTTGTGCTGGGAGATGAACCGTTATCTAGTGATCAGGGGTTCATGCATCCCAAATGGGTGGAGCTGTCAGTCGTGCACACCAATCATGGTTGAGACTGTGATTGGCCAATCAAAGTTATTTTAAATGTAAAGTACATCATACTAATTGGTTGAGACAGTGATTCCAGACAGTGACAGAGAGTATAAGCTCTACCTATTATGGCATGACGCTGCTGTTATCTGCTGGAGCAGGTGTGATGGGGAGAGGGGGGGAGGGTCCAATGGTGTTATTTGCATTGAATGTGTGTGTGTGTGTGTGTGTATGTATGTTTGTGTGTATGTTTGTGTGTGTGTGTGTGTGTGTGTGTGTGTATGTTTGTGTGTGTGTATGTGTGCGTATGTGTGTGTATGTGTGTGTGTGTGTGTATATGTGTGTGCTTGTGTGTGTGTGTATGTTTGTGTGTATGTGTGTATGTGTGTGTGTGTGTGTGCGTGTGTATGTGTGTGTGTGTATGTGTGTGTGTGTGTGTGTGTGTGTATGTGTGTGTGTATGTATGTGCGTGTGTGTGTGTGTGTGTGTATGTGTATGTGTGTGTGTGTGTGTGTGTGTGTGTGTGTGTGTGCTTGTCTGTGTTTTCTCCCAAATAATCCCAGTTCCATAGAAACAGGACTATTGGGTGTTTATGCTGGTTAAAGCAGGAAGGTCATTTGTAGCCGCTATATTACTACTGATTAATTACTGTTCAATTAAGTCTGGCATCTTCCTGAATATTTCACCATTTAACGGGTCTGTCACGGTCCATTTGTGGTCCATTGTGATGAATCACATAGACGATAACACAGCTAATGCCTGCATTGATGTGTCTATTCCCTCTTGCCTGCGTTTCGCCAATCACTTGTGTGTACGTTCTTCCGCCCAATATAGTTCACTGATGGAGTCGTTTGTGCGTTGTTGCTATTTGTCTTATTTACGGTATAACGATATGTTGCAATTCAAATTGAAAAAGGAAATAAACGTGCGAGAGAGGAGGAATGAGAGAGAGTGGGAGAGAGCGTGGTGTAAGGACAGCCTGCACAGTGCAGGGTGATGTGGAACAGACAGTGACACGCCCTTATTGATTGCAGGATCTCCGTCTCCAACAGTGCTTTCTGTCCAAGGGACTTAAGGCCGTTTCATAGTCGCCAAAATAAGTATGTGGGCGGAAGTCCGCAGGGTCCACGCGGACCTGAATGATGTCATAGCGGATGTCCGCACGGACCAAAATTATGTCATAGCGGATGTCCACGCTGACCGAAATGATGTCAAAGCGGATGTCCACGCGGACCTGAATGATGTCATAGCGGATGTCCGCGCGGACCTGAATGATGTCATAGCGGATTTCCGCGCGGACCTGTCGCTTTGCCTTTGTAAGGACCTTTAGACAAACACCCTTAAAGGGGGGGTCGAATCCCATCTGGGGGTTTGGGTCAAGACCCCTGTTTGGCAAATAACCTCGCCCCACCGTGTGTGTGTGTGTGTGTGAGTGAGTGAGAGAGAGGGAGGGGTGTCAGTGCGGGGCAGGGGCCATATCTGGGGGTGGGGGCTCTGAGCCGAACCAATCGCACACAAACTGACTTAACCAATCACACACAAACTGACTGAACCAATCACACACAAACTGACTGAACCAATCACACACAAACCTACTGAACCAATCACACACAAACTGACTGAACCAATCACACACAAACTGACTGAACCAATCACACACAAACTGACTGAACCAATCACACACAAACTGACTGAACCAATCACACACAAACCTACTGAACCAATCACACACAAACCTACTGAACCAATCACACACAAACCTACTGAACCAATCACACACAAACTGTCTGAACCAATCACACACAAACTGACTGAACCAATCACACACAAACCTACTGAACCAATCACACACAAACCTACTGAACCAATCACACACAAACCTACTGAACCAATCACACACAAACTGACTGAACCAATCACACACAAACCTACTGAACCAATCACACACAAACCTACTGAACCAATCACACACAAACCTACTGAACCAATCACACACAAACCTACTGAACCAATCACACACAAACTGACTGACTGACTCAATCACACCAGTGGCGTAGCCAGGAATTGATTTTTGGGTGGGCCTGAGCAAAAGCGCGTGGGCAAATGTTTTAATGCATTTAAACGGACCACCTTTAACAGACCATCATACAACATGGTCCAGAGAGCGACTCTTTCCCTTTCCCTGTGCCCTCGAAGTGGAATATCCTGCTTTGCACACATCATTACGATGTCTAATGCCTCTTTCATGTGCTGGCGCTTTCTCTTGATGAATGACATGTTCATAGCATCACCATGCAGTTGATTTAGCATCGTCTCAAGACGGCACACTGAACCATGCAGTTGATTTAGCATCGTCTCAAGACGGCACACTGAACCATGCAGTTGATTTAGCATTGTCCCAAGACGGCACACTGAACCATGCAGTTGATTTAGCATCGTCTCAAGACGGCACACTGAACCATGCAGGTGATCTAGCATCGTCTACTGAACCATTGATTTAGCATCGTCTCAAACACTGAACCATGCAGGTGATTTAGCATCGTCTCAAGACGGCACACTGAACCATGCAGGTGATTTAGCATCGTCTCAAGACGGCACACTGAACCATGCAGGTGATTTAGCATCGTCTCAAGACGGCACACTGAACCATGCAGGTGATTTAGCATCGTCTCAAGACGGCACACTGAACCATGCAGGTGATTTAGCATCGTCTCAAGACGGCACACTGAACCATGCAGGTGATTTAGCATCGTCCCAAACTGAACTGCAGTTGATTTAGCATCGTCTCAAGATGGCACACTGAACCATGCAGGTGATCTAGCATCGTCTCAAGACGGCACACTGAACCATGCAGGTGATCTAGCATCGTCTCAAGACGGCACACTGACTTGGCACTTGCGCTACATGATGCTGTTTGCTGTTCTTGAACAAGCCTGTCTAAAATACTTCCATTATATTCGACTTTAATTAACACAAACTCTGAAAAGTGTCTACAGTTACAGTAGGCTTCGCTGCATCCCAAACTTTACTGTATTTTACCGCTGCATCCCAAACTTTACTGTACTTTACTGCTGCATCCCAAACTTTACTGTACTTTACTGATGTGCTGCATCCCAAGCTTTACTGTACTTTACTGCTGCATCCCAAACTTTACTGTACTTTACTGCTGTGCTGCATCCCAAACTTTACTGTACTTTACTGCTGCATCCCAAACTTTACTGTACTTTACTGCTGCATCCCAAGCTTTACTGTACTTTACTGCTGCGCTGCATCCCAAACTTTACTGTACTTTACTGCTGCATCCCAAGCTTTACTGTACTTTACTGCTGCATCCCAAACTTTACTGTACTTTACTGCTGCATCCCAAGCTTTACTGTACTTTACTGCTGCATCCCAAACTTTACTGTACTTTACTGCTGCATCCCAAGCTTTACTGTACTTTACTGCTGCATCCCAAACTTTACTGTACTTTACTGCTGCATCCCAAGCTTTACTGTACTTTACTGCTGCATCCCAAACTTTACTGTACTTTACTGCTGCATCCCAAGCTTTACTGTACTTTACTGCTGCATCCCAAACTTTACTGTACTTTACTGCTGTGCTGCAGCCCAAGCTTTACTGTACTTTACTGCTGCGCTGCATCCCAAACTTTACTGTACTTTACTGCTGCATCCCAAACTTTACTGTACTTTACTGCTGCATCCCAAACTTTACTGTACTTTACTGCTGCGCTGCATCCCAAGCTTTACTGTACTTTACTGCTGCATCCCAAACTTTACTGTACTTTACTGCTGCATCCCAAACTTTACTGTACTTTACTGCTGCATCCCAAACTTTACTGTACTTTACTGCTGCATCCCAAACTTTACTGTACTTTACTGCTGCATCCCAAACTTTACTGTACTTTACTGCTGCATCCCAAGCTTTACTGTACTTTACTGCTGCGCTGCATCCCAAACTTTACTGTACTTTACTGCTGTGCTGCATCCCAAGCTTTACTTGTGTGTGAGCATGTTCGTGGTATGTGTGTGTGTGTGTGTGTGTGAGCATGTGCGTGGTATGTGTGTGTGTGAGCATGTATGTGTGTGTGTGTGTGTGTGTGAGCGTGTGTGTGAGCGTGTGTGTGAGCATGTGAGTGTGTGTGTGTGTGTCTATGGGTGACGAGCAACAGCCTGTTTACCCCAAAGGGCTGTTTTCCCTGAGGGGGGGCCAGGAAGAGAGTAAAAAGTTGCATGATCCTCGATACACAGTGACATCATCACAGCAGTGACATCATGGATGGCAAGCCGGCGATGACACTGCTGTGGCCCGAGCAGAGCGGCCAATCAGGCGCAGTCTCCTTCAGCCTTGCTGTTTCCGTGGACACGCCCCGCTGCTCGTCTCGCTGGTCGGCTGTGTGTGTGAGTGTGTGTGTGGTATGTGTGTGTGTGAGCATGTATGTGTGTTTGTGTGGGCATGCATGCGTGTGCATGAGTGTGTGTGCGAGTGTGTGTGTGCATGCGTGCGAGTGTGTGTGCATGAGTGTGTGTGTGCACGTGTGAGTGTGTGTGTGCATGAGTGTGTGTGTGCGAATGCGTGCATGAGTGTGTGTGTGCACGAGTGTGAGTGTGAGAGTGTGTGTGTGTGTGCCAGCGCTCAGTCACGCCCGCGCTGCAAAGCTCCTGCGATCGATGCGCTGAGTCACTGCTTTACTTTAAAGTCTGCATCCATGAAAGTGTCAGAAAGCAGGGAGTTTGTGTGTTTGTTTGTGATGTAGGCTGTAGAAGTTGTTTGTGTGTTTGTTTGTGATGTAGGCTGTAGAAGTTGTTTGTTTGTGTGTTTGTTTGTGATGGGGGCTGTAGAAGTTGTTTGTGTGTTTGTGATGCAGGCTGTAGAAGTTGTTTGTGTCTTTGTTTGTGATGGAGGCTGTAGAAGTTGTTTGTGTGTTTGTTTGTGATGTAGGCTGTAGAAGTTATTTGTGTGTTTATTTGTGATGGAGGCTGTAGAAGTTGTTTGTGTGTTTGTGATGGAGGCTGTAGAAGTTGTTTGTGTGTTTGTTTGTGATGTAGGCTGTAGAAGTTGTTTGTGTGTTTGTGATGGAGGCTGTAGAAGTTGTTTGTGTGTTTGTTTGTGATGGAGGCTGTAGAAGTTGTTTGTGTGTTTGTTTGTGATGGAGGCTGTAGAAGTTATTTGTGTCTTTGTTTGTGATGGAGGCTGTAGAAGTTGTTTGTGTGTTTGTTTGTGATGTAGGCTGTAGAAGTTATTTGTGTGTTTATTTGTGATGGAGGCTGTAGAAGTTGTTTGTGTGTTTGTGATGGAGGCTGTAGAAGTTATTTGTGTGTTTGTGATGGAGGCTGTAGAAGTTGTTTGTGTGTTTGTTTGTGATGGAGGCTGTAGAAGTTGTTTGTTTGTGTGTTTGTTTGTAATGTAGGCTGTATAAGTTGTTTGTGTGTTTGTGATGGAGGCTGTAGAAGTTGTTTGTTTGTGTGTTTGTTTGTAATGTAGGCTGTATAAGTTGTTTGTGTGTTTGTGATGGGGGCTGTAGAAGTTGTTTGTGTGTTTGTGATGGAGGCTGTAGAAGTTGTTTGTGTGTTTGTTTGTGATGGAGGCTGTAGAAGTTATTTGTGTGTGTGTTTGTGATGTAGGCTGTAGAAGTTGTTTGTGTGTTTGTGATGGAGGCTGTAGAAGTTGTTTGTGTGTTTGTTTGTGATGTAGGCTGTAGAAGTTGTTTGTGTGTTTGTGATGGAGGCTGTAGAAGTTGTTTGTGTGTTTGTTTGTGATGGAGGCTGTAGAAGTTGTTTGTGTGTTTGTTTGTAATGTAGGCTGTATAAGTTGTTTGTGTGTTTGTTTGTGATGGAGGCTGTAGAAGTTATTTGTGTGTGTGTTTGGGATGTAGGCTGTAGAAGTTGTTTGTGTGTTTGTTTGTGATGTAGGCTGTAGAAGTTGTTTGTGTGTTTGTTTGTGATGTAGGCTGTAGAAGTTGTTTGTGTGTTTGTTTGTGATGTAGGCTGTAGAAGTTGTTTGTGTGTGTGTTTGTGATGGAGGCTGTAGAAGTTGTTTGTGTGTTTGTTTGTGATGAAGGCTGTAGAAGTTGTTTGTGTGTTTGTTTGTGATGTAGGCTGTAGAAGTTGTTTGTGTGTGTGTTTGTGATGTAGGCTGTAGAAGTTGTTTGTGTGTTTGTTTGTGATGGAGGCTGTAGAAGTTGTTTGTGTGTTTGTTTGTGATGTAGGCTGTAGAAGTTGTTTGTGTGTTTGTTTGTGATGGAGGCTGTAGAAGTTGTTTGTGTGTGTGTTTGTGATGTAGGCTGTAGAAGTTGTTTGTGTGTGTGTTTGTGATGAAGGCTGTAGAAGTTGTTTGTGTGTGTGTTTGTGATGTAGGCTGTAGAAGTTGTTTGTGTGTGTGTTTGTGATGTAGGCTGTAGAAGTTGTTTGTGTGTGTGTTTGTGATGTAGGCTGTAGAAGTTGTTTGTGTGTGTGTTTGTGATGAAGGCTGTCGAAGTTGTTTGTGTGTTTGTTTGTGATGTAGGCTGTAGAAGTTGTTTGTGTGTTTGTTTGTGATGTAGGCTGGAGAAGTTGTTTGTGTGTTTGTTTGTGATGGAGGCTGTAGAAGTTGTTTGTGTGTTTGTTTGTGATGTAGGCTGTAGAAGTTGTTTGTGTGTTTGTGATGTAGGCTGTAGAAGTTGTTTGTGTGTTTGTTTGTGATGTAGGCTGTAGAAGTTGTTTGTGTGTTTGTTTGTGATGGAGGCTGTAGAAGTTGTTTGTGTGTTTGTTTGTGATGGAGGCTGGAGAGAGAATCGCGGGTTTCTCCGGCAACCACAAGCCCCTCCTGAGTGAGGTCAGTGAGGTCAGAGCCTCTCTAAGGCCTCTGGGTAAAGACCCCTTACCCAGAGAACAAAGAGGCCATTTTGGAGATTAATCCTGTTAAGTAATGAAGGGGATTGAGGATGAAATACCCCCCCTCCCCAGAGGAGTAGCCTGCTGCCGTGCGAGAGAACAGAGCGTGTCTGCCTTTTCTTCATCCAATCTCTGCCATTTCACGCTACTTTATTCATTTATTTATTATTTATTTGTGCCATTCTCTGCACATTTTATGGGGCATTAAATTACTGTGATGGTGCACAATGGCTCCAGTAAGCTGTTTCTTGGACGGCAGGGACATCACTGAGGAAAAGCAGTTTCTCTGTTTGAAAAATGTGGCTTGATACATTCATATTAGTACGATTAAATGAATAAAAATGCAGAAAAGAACACATTAAATGTTTTTTTCTAAATGTGTAAAAACAAGAAGGCCACAGACTGGATGCAGTAAGTGTGTATCCTTAATCATGACTCACAATTAAGTAACAGCATCAGTGTTTTTATCTTTATCAACAGCTTGACATGGCAAAGTCAAAGTTAAAAATAAATTTGAGTGAATTCAGGTCGATGCTCTTTGGAAGCTTTTGTTTTTCCTTTCACGCCATTTTGTGTTAACATGGGCCAATGGGAAGCAAGCATTCTGTATCATCATTGGCCAATGAGAAGGAACAGAATGTGTCGACATGATCCCCATCCCTGCGCCTGGAGATATACCATCCTATAAGTTTTCACTCCAACCCTAACAAAGCGCACCTCTTTTAACAGCTAGAGATCTTGTTGAGCTGCTAATTAGTAGACGGATGTGTGCCAAATTAGGGTTGAAATGAAAACCTTCAGGACAGTAGGGCTGTGTTGGGAATGGCTCCCTATACGCTTTATAGTGCACTATTTAGGGAATCAGCCATTTTGTAGGATGTGCCAATTCTCAATGTTCTCAATTGAGAATTTAGAAACCATCAGAATGCCAATCCCCTAAATAGTGCACTATAAAGCGTATCGGGAGCCATTCCCAACGCAGCCTAGATCTCCAGCAACAGGGCTGGTGACCACTGGATTCTGGGTAGAATGTCACCAGAAGGTTATGTGTTTGACTCCTAGCTGAATTATAGGCTTGAATTAACAACAGCAGCCGAGTCACTGCTTGTCCTCGACACTCACGTGTGACAGAGTGGCGCGTCTTGTGTATCGTCTTGCAAAAGCACTGAAACGAAGTGGCGGCTAGCAAAAAAATCTAAATTAAAAAGTCAATTAATAAAATATCAGGGATGAAAATGGTAATTCAAAGGTAATTTGTGAAGCTGAATTTAATTCAAAGGTAATTTGTGAAGCTGAATTTAATTCAAATGTAATTTGTGAAGTTTAATTTAATTCAAAGGTAATTTATGAAGTTGAATTTAATTCAATGGTAATTTGTGAAGTTTAATTTAATTCAAAGGTAATTTATGAAGTTGAATTTAATTCAATGGTAATTTGTGAAGTTGAATTTAATTCAAAGGTAATTTGTGAAGTTGAATTTAATTCAAAGGTAATTTGTGAAGCTGAATTTAATTCAAAGGTAATTTGTGAATTTGAATTTAATTCAAAGGTAATTTGTGAAGTTGCATTTAATTCAAAGGTAATTTGTGAAGTTGCATTTAATTCAAAGATAATTTATTTTAAATTCAAGTCCAAGTGAAGAATGAGGGATGAAGTTAAAGGCTTAAAGGGTAACTACACCCACGGTCTCAGCCTGTCTCCGCCTACTACACAATTTTGAAAAATACTTTGTGGGGTGAGCGAGGGAGAGGAGTGGGGGCGGAAAAGCTGTGTCCATCGTCATTTGCATAAATGAATGTAGCTACATTGTACAAATTATTTCGTATAACTAGGATCAAACTATCAAAACTAGACG
>CM040403.1:139954360-139981860 GCA_022702515.1 Ilyophis sp. 1 JC-2022 | reverse complement strand
ACTGCCCCCGCCCCAACCTCTTTGGAGGTATCTCTACGTCATAATGATAATTGTTGTCACCCACAATGGAAACAGCCGGCACCTTATTGGTTAGACCTGCTACGTTACTTTCGTTTCGCCTCCACGTTAATTTATGCAAATGACGATGGACACAGCTCTTCGCCCCCACCCCTCTCTCGCTCACCCCTAAATTTTTCTAAATTATGTAGTAGGCGGAGACAGTGTAGTTACTCTTTAAAGACATCATCAGTGCTGTTTGTAGTGAAATTGAACTATGTAAACCTATGTGGTGCTGCCTTGTGTATAATTAGTTAACCTCTATGGTGCTGCAGAATGTATTATTATTTAAACCTCTATGGTGCTGACGAGTGTGTAACTATTTAAACCTTTATGGTGCTGCAGAGTGTATAATAAACCTCTATGGTGCCGCAGAGTGTAGATCTATTTAAACCTCTATGGTGCCGCAGAGTGTACAACTATTTAAACCTCTATGGTGCTGCAGAGTGTATAATATGTATTTAAACCTCTATGGTGCTGCAGAGTGTATAATATTTATTTAAACCTCTATGGTGCTGCAGAGTGTATAAATCGTCCTCTCTGAATAGTGTGGACCCTAAAGAAAATGAGCCAATCAGGGGCTGGCGTGACTGTGCAAGGAACTGCACTGGAATTGAAATGTGGGTTTAAAACTGGTGCTACTCAGCAAATCTGACAGAATGAAATGCAAGATTGAGTTCTCACTGGATATCCTAGCCGCAGGTAAACTCCGTAAAAATCCTGTTAGCCCCAGTAGCTACCTAGAGAGTGGGAAAGGGATATGGGATTAGCCAATTGATCTGGATTTGTACAGGGGGAGGAAAACTGACGTTCCCAACTTGTTGGTCGGTTTTGAGCAGGATTTTTACAGAAATGCTGTGCGGATAGAAAATTAACGAAAATTCTCCTGAACAGGCCCAAGGTGGTGGTGTGTGTGTGTGTGTGTGTGTGTGTGTGTAAGTGTGTGTGTATGTGTGTGTGTGTGTGTGTGTGTGTCTGTGTGTGTGTGTGTGTGTTTTCAGTCTACCTGCATTAACCTGTGTTCACCTCTAACAGAGTCAGCAGTGGAATGGCACTCCGGTCACACGCTGTCCTCTGCACATGAGAATGGCACTGTCATTAGTTTTATTTATTTATTCATGTATGTATTTATTTATTTATTTAATAAATTACTGGGGTCTGGCAAGTGGCCTGTATATGGGGGGGGGGGGGGGTGCAGGGACCAGAGTCAGGGATCTGTGAGCGCCCCGTCCCGTGTTTGTCCTCGGTAGTGTACCGGGGGGTTAGAGGGGATTACAGGCTCAAATCCCAGGCAGGGCACAGCTCCACTGAACCCTTGAGTTGGGTGCTTAACCTGAATTGCTTTAATAAATTATTCAGGTTTTATCTGCGTTCATTTGCATTGCATGAGAAACAATTCATGGGTAATATGCGTAAATAAATGTAATTTTTGGAATGTATGGGGTGTGAGCCTGGTGCTTTGATTGGAAGTTTTCCTGAAGTGTGTGTGTGTGTGTGTGTGCGTGTGTGCATTATATTTTTATATTTTCCGTTTTCATGGCTTGTTATAGATGTTACCTGCATGTATGCAGTATTATATTTGAGTCCTGGCTTGTTATAGATGTTACCTGCATGTATGCAGTATTATATTTGAGTCCTGGCACGGTGCTTTAAGTGATGTTGGGTGTTGGAGGTTCTAAAGCAGGGGTGTCCAAACTTTTTTCACTGAGGGCCAGATGGAGAAAAATGATGACTACCACGGGCCACAGGCTATTATTTATATATATATATATATATATATATATATATATATATATATAGGCTATGTGTGCGTGTGTGTAAAATAAATACAAGTGCGCTCAGACATGTGGCATACAGTTGCCAACATCACTTAGATTTCTATTTAAATTAGGCGAATAGTATTATAGCCTATTAAAAGGCGAGCTTGAAGAGATTTTAAGAATTTCACTCACCAGTGACACTTCTAATGAGAACAGTGTTGTTGTGCCTTGGACTGAAGAATCGCTGTGATGTCGGGCGTGAGGTTTGTGGACATCGCAAAGGTTGACTGTCTGTTATCTTTGATCGCAAACGGCTCTTGTTTAGCGTCATCAGGGAAAATGTTTGCTCACATATGTGAGAGTATATCAGAGTGGTAGATCACGTCCCCATATTCTGTATCCATTTCAGACAGGAATGCCGGATTTGTTGTGTCGGTACTCTCGTCACACGCAATTGAATAGAAAAGAAACAACGGAGCTTTGTCTGATATTTGCGCCTGGATGTTAGCTGATAAATCCTCGATTTGCCGGCCCACTGTGTTTCTCGCAACACTACCATTGCAGAAGTCGTTTTTTTTCTGGGCATACAATCTCCACAATTTTTGTGACGCACTCTTTTTATAAAATCACCCTCTAAAAAGGCCTTTCCATACTTCGCTATTAGCTTAGCCACCTCGTAGCTAGCCCTGGTAGCATTCTGCTGCGTTTGATTAGCACAAAAAAACTGGGTTTGTTGTAATGATAGGCTTGCCGCCAACTGCTTTGATTTCTCTTCTCTGGCTGGTTCAGTATATGCCTTAAAAGACGCATCATGTTTCGTTTCATAATGTCTCTTAACCTGTTAGTGCAGAAGCAAATTTGGGCCAATTTTCGCCTGTTTTGCACTGTTCTGTTTAAGCCTTTATAACTACAGTTGTGCTCACCACACACACTTGTTTAATGGCTTAAATTGGAGAAGACCCCTGTACCTTTGTGTGTCTTAGATTAAAATAATAAAATTTCATAATCTTCATATAGATTATGGGCTGTAAATGCACAAACTCTTTGCAAAAAAAACAAAAACGAGGTTGTCATTCTTAGTTTACAGTACACTTCTGAAAGGAAAAGATGTAAAACAGGTCATATTTTACTGTCCTGGTGCACACACCACTTGTCAACATGTGTACAGAATTTTAGGGGGATATGTCAATCTGCTCAGGTTCCATAAGCTAATTTGTAAACAGTGTATCCTGGTGTCCCTTAGGGTGTCCAAATCTATCCAAATGGATAAAATGTGCATCACAGTAAATCAAGAGATAATCAGCTTTTTTCAACAGATAAAGTATTCTGACTCATAAAACACATGTTTGTATCAACTAAATGAGGAAATTTTCATTTTTTTCCAAATAATTTGGGTTTTGATATATAGGGGTCCAAAAACCTCTCCGAAAATGAATACAATGCTTTTTTTGTCCATATGAAGCATTTTATTATGTTCTTTGAGGTAGTAGGATCATTACAATCACTTCACATTCAGAGGGTGATACATTTATTAGCTCCAGTTCAGTTTATGGTTCCAGAAATGTATTTCTTTCCCCTGGTACACACTGAAGTCACTGATGTGTAGCCCGTCTTGCTGTCAGCCAGGACAAATAACTTGAAGCCCCACTTTGTTGGCTTGTCCTTCAAGTATTGTTTCATCCCATGCCAAGCTTTTGAGGCTACCATGCGTTCATCAATGGCCAGGTTCCGATGAGGGTGGTAGTAAGCCCTGCATGCAATCAGGATCTGGTCATGCAAAGGCTTCAGGCGAAACAGGCCATAATAACCTGCTTGGCCTTTCAGCTGGTCATTGATGGCATCTGCTGTTGTGTCGCTCATGTGGAGGAATGCACAAATGGCCTCATACCTGTAGCCCGGCATCACACTGCAGGGAAAGGGGTGCTTGTGAAGCCGGTCCTTCCTCCATAGGTCACGGGCAGCAGATGTCTTGACAAGACCCAGGTACAGGACGATGGACAGATATTTTTGCATGTCCTCAGCATCCACATCAGACCATGGTGTATGCAGTCCCTGAGCATGTTTACGGGCTGCGTTGCCATTTGTGTTGTCACAGAGGAGCTTGAGGACATGTGTGCTGAAGAACAGCCGAAAGAGATCCAGGGGGCTGTAGGCTAGGGATCTGCGTGTTTAGTCGACTAGTCGATTAAACGTTGCTACCCTCGCTAGTCGGCACCAGAAATACTAGTCGGTTAAACTTATTATTTTATTAATGTACACATTTAAATTACATATTGACAAAATTTGCACTGAAATTTCATGTTTTCCTGGTCAAATGTTGCTTTATAAAAAAACGAGCATCCGATACTAATGTTAACAACGCCGGATTAAATTATATATTTTTTTTAACTAAGGAAAAAAACTGAACGGATTAGCCTGTTTGCCCTGCAAGTTAAACCAGCGAGGTGGAAAGAGTAAGTAGGCCTACCGCGTTGTTGAATAGCCCAATAAAACTAATCTAATGTCACGTCGATCAGAAAGTGATTAACGGTTTCAAATGGCTCTTATAATATACGCAATATTTTTCCGGACAATGTTTAACCTTATAGATTAAATTGTGCTCAATTTTGACTGTTTTCTGAGTGTTTTCTTACTTTTAGATTAGTCGACTAGTCTAAATTTAAACTTCCGTTTCAACGTCAGGGAAATTAGTCGTTAGGAACATCCCTACTGTAGGCCTGCTGAAGGTCTAGCTGCACTCCTGGGGTCCTCTGGGGGCAGAAGGGGAACTGATGAGGCTCTTCATCCTCATCCGCCATGTCGTGCCATCCGTCCTCAGACTCGGGCTCCTCGCGGTGAGCAGAGACAGCAGGGCCTCCTTGACCTCGTGACCAGAGTCCTGCGGGGATCAGGAGCAGATTTCTGCCCTGAATTATTTAAAAGAAAGCAAAATAAAAAAGTGCACAATAAGAGCCACATAGTGTACTATGTTGTGAAATCAAAATAAAAATGCTAGGCTTTTCCAAAAAAATAAAATAAATGCTACATTTGACATGGACTGCGATTCAGATTTACCCTAAATTAAGTTAGTTTACTTTATTTCGGTTAAATTAACATTTTCTTTACAAAGAGGTGTGTAGAAAGATATAATTCAATAATAATAAGTCATTTGACTGAAAATGTGTACCTACCCTTCTTACAATAACAACAAGTCTGTTCAGTAGAATCTCATGATCTATTGTATCAAAAGCTGCACTTAGAAGTACAAGAACAGACACAGAGTTTTGGTCGGCTGATAACAGTAAATCGTTAATAACTTTAACCAGTGCCGTTTCAGTGCTATGGTAGGGTCTAAATCCTGACTGGAATAATTCATGGATATGACTTATGCTACCATTTAGCCACAAGAAATTAGATAATAAATGCTATGTTTTACATGACTACTGTGACTAAAATTCAACCGATGCACAAATAAAGTTATTTTTAAGTTAATACAGTTAATACTTACATGTCAACAGCCACATACATCTTCGCCCTGTGCAAAAGCATTTTCGACAACAGTCTATGCTTTCAGCCTCAGATCCACTTTCACTCTATCCCTCCGACGAACTAAAAACTAAAAAACGAACTAAAAATCTCCTCCACTACATCCGACAGGGACATATATTTTTTCGCCATCATATATATATATATATATATATATACATCCTAAGCTTTCTGAAATGGTACGGAATTGCCAAAGGTAGATTTAACTAGCTGATCGCTATCCATGCGTAACACACGAATTGTGATCTAAAATGGCTTCCGGGTGTTTTCAACAAAGGGCTGCGTTACGCGTGGATAGCCATCGGCGAGTTAAATTCACGTATGGGAATGCCATACCGTTTTAGAAAGCTTAGGATGTACTCTATTGGACGAAATAAGTGTCAATCGAAATCAAGTTTGTTTGAAGGATTGACCAGTGCTTCTTTGAAATGCGATCATTTGCGCACGGCCATTTTAGAGTATGGACACATGTTGAGAAAAGGCTTAAATGTTAAAAACGGGCCAACCAAGGCAAAAAATAACCTCAGATTCTTGCATGGGACATCTTAATCTTTATAACAAGAGGTAAGGTTACGAGTTTATTTAATATTTTACCGGAGCTTTTTATCGCAAAAGAAAGTTATGTGGTGACGAGCAAACATCACTCGTTTTTTTTCCTGTGGAGTGAGTAAGCATGTTGACAGTTTTACTTGTATGTATTCAGAATCTTGGAAGGTGTTTCTTGCTGCTGTGATAGTAAACGATTTTTTGGTGATGAAATAAAAACTTTAATTAACTTGCAAATGTGTTTAAATGTCTGCTATCTTACATGTGGTCGGGTCCATTGTAGATGTAGTAGTAGCTACAGTGTAGCAGCATAGCATGCTACGTTCATGAATTACAAGCTAATGGTGGCAGATAGAAACGTGATATTTCGCACGCTGATAGGATATTAAGTACTGATTATGATCATATGCGGGTTATGGTGATAAATATGGTAATATCCATATTTTCGTAACTTGAATATCACGAGCAACGTATTTATGACGTGTCATAAAAGTAGAAGACGCGTGCGTCTCTGCCACTAGGGGGCATGCACAAACAGGTTAACGTTAAATTATTTTCATCGCCGCTACTGATTCCTGGCAAATTAAACAGACACACTTGCCTCTGTACTCTGAAAAAGTATTACTTTTGCCATCGTGGCTGGAATTTCCTACATTCACTATCCACCTTTCGATTCTTTGCAGTCGCCATGTTGATAAGAACACGATTTGTAGGCTACAGGAACGTTGGCTAGCTAATGCATAAGATTTATTTTTTTTTTGGGGGGGGGGGGGGGGCGCAAACTGCTGATCTGTTTTTAGAGTTGGGCTTTTACTATGCTGCCCCCTAGTGTTAAAAAAAACAGCATTTTATGTTCTCATTTGTAGCAGCGGGCCAGATTTAATAATTCTTCTGAAATGTTTCGAGGGCCGCTTTAAAACGCTTCAAGGGCCGTAGTTTGGAAACCCCTGTTCTAAAGGAACGGGACGTTTTCAGCTTGAGAGAGGAGGTGTTTTTGGGAGGGGCTGGTGGTAGGGAGTGAAAAGCGGGTCACTTCCTCTGGGGATCTGTATCTGCTTTTTTTAGGGGAAACGCCTGAGAATGTCTATGTCTTTTATTCAAACTTTCTCTCTCCCTCCACTTTCTCTCTCCCCTCTCTGTCGCCGCCCTGCAGGTTGGAATGGGTGGAGATAATCGAGCCGCGGACGCGGGAGCGCATGTACGCCAACCTGCTGACGGGGGAGTGCGTGTGGGACCCTCCGCAGGGCGTGCGGATCAAACGCACGGGGGACAACCAGTGGTGGGAGCTGTTTGACCCCAACACCTCCCGGTTCTACTACTACAACGCCTCGTCCCAGCGAACGGTCTGGCACCGCCCCCAAGGCTGTGACATCATCCCGCTCGCCAAGCTGCAGACGCTCAAGCAGAACAGCGACTCGCCGCGCCGCGTCTCCGCCGACAACAGCCCCGCCCACAGCACCGCCGTCAGCCAGGAGGGAAGCACCTCTTCCTCGCTCGACCAGGAGCTCGCCGAAAAACCCCCCGCAGGACGAGAGGAGGGAGAGAGGTGAGGGGGTGCGGTGGGGGGGGGGGGGGGGGGGGGGAGGATGGACAGAGAGAGGAAGAGAGAGTGTGGGGAGGAGGGATGTGTGAAATAAGATAAGATGAGATGAGCCGTTATTGTCTCCAGGTAAAATATGTCTTGGACATTCAATAGTTACTGTTGGTCTCAGAACAGATTAAAATTAGAGAAGCAATAAGAGAGGGGTGGAGAGAGAGAGAGGAAGGTTCAGAGAAAGGGAGGGAGGTATGACAAGGAGTGGAGGGGAAAAGTGAGAGAGGAGGGTAGAGAGAAAAGGATGCTTTATAAAAGATGGTGTGGGATGGGAGAGGGGCTGAGAAAACGTGGTGAATGGAAAGAGGGATGGGAAGGGAAAGAAGGAGAGATAGTGGAGCAGAAAGAGGTGGAAGAAAGGGATAAATAGAGGGAGAGAGGGAGAGGGGGGAAGGGAGGAGGATGAGCTTGGGAGGAGAGGGAAGAGATTGGTGGAGCAACAGTAAAATATCAGCCACAAACCTGCTTGGACCAATCAAAATATATCCTCACACCTCCGTTACAAAAACACATTGATTAGCTCAAATCATTTTATTTATGTATTTATTAATTAAATTTGGTTCCGAGGGAAATTGCATGCCAGTCAATGTGTCAGCGGTTGTGTTGTGTCAGAGTTATCGGCAGATCATTGCCATCCGTAGTCTTTTGGCAGGTGGACAGAAACCGACATACAATTTTAATACGAAGATGTCAGAATGAGAAATAGTCTGAAGAGAAGAGCATGAGGGTAGATGGCAGTGGGCGATACGATGTCTAGTGAGTGTCACTGTCACATATTATACTTACATCATGGCAGTAACGCTGACGTCTGTTTAATCAGGTTTTTAGCTCATTTGTGAAAGAGACACTGATGACATAAGGGAAGCTCCGCCCATTTTTGAGTTAGACAATCGCCTCCGCTTTCCCATCGCGAGTCACGCCCGGGGTCCGCTAGACATCAAGGTCCCGGGAGGGACGCAACCCCCCCCCCCCTGATTTAAACGCTCACAACTTTCCTTCTGTCTGTCCATCTGTCAAGTTCAAAGCCAAGTTCAAATGCAAATGAGCTTTATTGGCAGGAGTGGTGAGAAAAAGTGCAGTGGATTGTGTGTGCACAGTGGATGAGTCATGAAAAAACAGCACAATCAATAATGGGGGGGGGCAAAGTAAATAATTCAAGGAACAGAGTGTATTAATTAATAATTCACTGGGGCTGCCAAGTGGCTCATTATGCTAATGAACTGTGTTTCAGTGCAGTGATTCTACATTTTAACGTCTTTTTACCTCAGAGTTTTCCTCTTGGAACGGTGAAAAACATTCCGTCGCTACTACGTTGCATAATTTCGTCTCGTAACTAATTTCTAACAGAATACAGGGCAGCCATTTGCTCTGCGTTCTTTGACTCTTTGATTTACAACGGATTAGTACCATCAACCAGGTGACCCTGTTACGAGTTCACCTGTCATTCCGTTTCAGCAGACCGGCAGATCACTTTCTGTAGGAATGATGTGCCACGGAGCACATTGCAGAAAATAAAAGCGCTATGCGTCTGAGAACTCATGGTGAAGATTACAGAGCGCTTAAATGAGTATGGAGTATTCCTCCCACACAGTTTGCCTCTCTATTTCTGATATGATGTGGCCTTAGAGGGTACATCTTCCTAAGTGTCTAATTCGGAAAACAATTAGCGGCTCGTGACACGTGGAGAGATGTGGCTACGGTTGCCATGAAAACCAGCGTAAAGGGGGAGGAGCCCCAGGTCAGAGGATGAAGAAACGCTGGTCCAGTGGAAGCACATTATTAACAGCCTCTGGTGTACCACGACTAAGTTTACACCTCAGGCATTTGTTCTTTTTAACATGTTTGCTTATTTTATCTGCCAGATTTTATTTTATTTGTGTCACACTGACTGAACATTCGCCAAATGTGTTGCAGGTGTTGGCTGGCATTTAGAGGAATTGTGGGTTTTTTATATTTTTTGGCCTCAGTAAAGCCGGTGGAATGTTGGGATTGTCTGGAATGGTGGCTGGATTCTAAAAGGGGTTAAAGCCTCACACTGCATGCTGGGAACAGACAGAGAACAGCAGGAGAAGCAGAGACGTGGAGGGAATATCTGATTCATCTTCAAAGCCCCAGCGATCAAACATTTCCCATGATCCTCCTCACACTTGCATACATGCAGGCATACGCACACACACACGCACACACACACGCACACACACACACACACACACACACACACACACACACACACACACACATACACAGACACACACACATACACGCACACATACATACGCACGCGCACACACATACATATACACTCATATACACACACAGACATACAGACACACACACATGCATATACACACACACACACAAACATACATACACACATGCACAAACGCTCATACGCACACACACATGCACACAGTCATTCATGCATGTATGGGCATACAAACACATATATAAACACATACATGCACACACACCTTTACATTTTTTGTTTTGAGACCGCAGTTTAACATGCAAGAAAGAGCCCCATCTTTTCTGAAATGTCAGTGATGTCTTGCATTTAAGCACTCAGTGTCATACAAGCAGGAACACAAGATCAGAGAGCCAAAGTATGACTCCTGAGCAACAATGTTTGTTTTAATCTCAGTATAACGGGGATTAACAGCTGTACTGTTTAATCTCAGTGTAACAGGGATTAACAGATGTACTGTTTAATTTCAGCGTAACAGGGATTAACATTTAATCTCAGTGTAACAGGGATTAACAGCTGAACTGTTTAATCTCAGTGTAACAGCTGTACTGTCTGACCGTTGTTATGCGTCAACTGGAACTGTCCTTCACAAGTGACATAATTTATATTTAAAAAAAATCTGTTAACAAGTAATTTTACATTCAGTCCTTTAGGCAATTTGATGATAGAGGAGCATCTTGTGCACACATGAATGTACTAGTAAAACAGCTGTTAACACGGACATTGATGCAATGAAAACTATAAACTATAAAAGACCTTCCCACTTACACACACCTGCCCTCACCTGGGGGGTGATTGATCACAGTGTGTTTAGCGCGCTGGGGTAATGAATAGCTTTGTGCTCACAGCTGAACACAACCTGCACACCCTACTGCTCCCCAGGACTGGGGTTTCGGGGTCCTCTTATCTACAGCCACACTTTGACTTTGGGGGGGGTTGGGGTTTGTGTCGATCGTGACGTTTTGCTGACTGGGTGAGCTGGGTGCAGTTTCGGTGGTGAGAGAAGAGTTGTCCTTACAGGTATGAGTGACTTTTTCTTTTAAACACATTTTTTTAAATGTTTATGCTCAGTTCTTAGAAATGCATTAGGGTTATTCTCTACTCTTGTGCTGTAATGGACTCTAATGATGTTACTTACATAGTAACAGGAAGTGTTTTTTTAGTAGGTTTAAAACCCTTTAAGGTGCAAGATCACAAATATGTGATTGGAATGTTCTTAACTGAACATTCTAATGCGTATGTAACAACAAAGCAGAGTTCTAGAACAGTGGTTTAGAATTTTAAAAGAAAAAAAACATTCTCAAAAACCTACTCTTCAAAGGGTTTAAACTGAATGGTCAGGTCCGTCATGCAGAGAGAGTTTGGTGCCGGACAGTGACGTTTACATTTTAGCCATTTAGCTGACGCTCTTATCCAGTAGTAGTAGCTCTTGCTCTTGCAATTAGTGCGAAGAGAAAAGGCCTAGAGTCGTAAATCACAATCATCCGAAGTAGCAATTAATGAGAGTGCAACGGTCCGGCCGTAACACACCGGCGATAGGCAATCCTTTGTGACTAGAATGAACATGTGGAACGGACGGTAGAGAGGGCTTCTTTTACATATGGGATATGGGATAGTTAGGAGAAGATATGGATGGGTAGTTGGGCAATCCTTGAGGCCATTCCTGTAGCGTATGTGCCATCATAAACGTATGGATGCTTGCGCTCTCTCTCTCACAAAAGAAAAGGAGAAACACAGGAACTCTATTCAAAGCGCACCTGAGCAAAGCTTGCGCCAGGGACACGCGCGCCTCAACGGTACAGTTTGTGACTGTGTAAAATAAAGACCCTGAAGGCTAGCAGTTACCTGTCTCCTTTTCTTCTGTGGGAGTAGAGTGTACAGGGTTCATGGCTGTTCAGTGAGAGGCCAACGGTCCTGTGTATGTTTACATTCATTTTCTTTCGTTTACGTAGCTACTCTTCCTGGTGTTTTTTTTGGAGTGTAAGGGGCTTTGTTTTGAGGATATGCCCCCATCCTGTGTAATGGGCAGTCAGGAAGCATACAGGGTGCCGGGGTAGCTGCTGCGTGGCTATTGGTCGACGCACCGCCGCTCTGCAGACGGTCGCCACAGCATCCGCTAGTCAGTCGGGATGAGGATGGGTTCTGAAAGGATGCTGAATTCATTGGTCTTTGGGAGGATGGGGCGCGGGGTTGGTCCTGCATCTAGAAGACCGCCATAGTCGTCTAAAATGGTGGTGGATCGACAGCTGGTGCAGACGCCAGTCCGATAGATACTGACCAATTACACACGAACGTGCGTCTGTTCGCTAGGATCCTCCAATCAGGGGCGTGTTCTGAGACTGCATATCCATGGGGACAGTTAGGCAGCACCTGAGGGTGGTGCTCAATAAGGTACCGCCGGGGGACGTTTTTTAACAGAGCCATTCGCTTTTTGCCAAAACGGATCACTTGTTTAGCAGAGACGGTGGCTTGGCGCCAAACCTCTCCTGCTCACAGGCGGGTGGTCTCCACTGCGGCCACGCTGGCACCATGCCCGGTTAGCGCTGGAGACAGCACCGCACACAGAGAGAGAGAGAGAGAGAGAGAGAGAGAGAGAGAGAGAGAGAGAGAGAGAGAGAGAGAGAGAGAGAGAGAGAGAGAGAGAGAGAGAGAGAGAGAGAGAGAGAGAGAGAGAGAGAGAGAGAGAGAGAGAGAGAGAGAGGTTGAGTGGTTGAGTGTTTAAGGAGAAAAAAGTCCATTAGAAACCAAAAAGAAAGAGCATCCAAACAGAACCCAAGTTGTCGGAGTAGAGCGTAAACAGATTTCCTATTAACTTTGGAGGAAGAACTGCATTGTGGGATATTCGTGGAGGTTTATTCTACTTCCATCAGCTAAGCGGGACCTGATTGGCGTTTCCCATGGAAGACTGGTGTGGTATTCCTCCTGTAGAATTCCCAACGCTGGTAGACTCTGCTGACGTAGTGACCGAATACGACCCCTGTTCCCTGTCCACTGTCCCCTCACTTTGCGAGCAGTGTGCTCTTGTATCATAGATATGCATATACGCTCTGTGTCTTTTACGCCTTTACTTCCGGGTTGCTTACTGAAATTGTCGGATGAGTGCAGAGTTCTGTGCATGAGTGTGTTCCTGAGTGCGCTCTTTTGCTCTCAACAAAACCATGGAAATAAGGGTTTCATTCTGGTATTTTAAGTGCCCCCATTTTTGAGAAAAGGTCACCCACTCAAAAGCTTTTTGCCGAAGTGGACTCAAGTATGCGCCCTCAAAAGGGGTGTAGGGATCGTATTCGGTCACAGCCCGTGTCTCCGTGAAGCGACCAGATTTTTCAGAACGGGCGACTCTTCATGACGCTGTCACTGTAGAAGGCAGGGCGACTTCATGACGCTGTCGCTGTAGAAGGCAGGGCGACTCTTCATGACGCTGTCGCTGTAGAAGGCAGGGCAGGGCGACTTCATGACGCTGTCGCTGTAGAAGGCAGGGCGACTCTTCATGATGCTATCGTTGTAGAAGGCAGGGTGACTTCATGACGCTGTCGTTGTAGAAGGCAGGGCGACTTCATAACGCTGTCGTTGTAGAAGGCAGGGCGACTCTTCATGACGCTATCGTTGTAGAAGGCAGGGTGACTTCATGACGCTGTCGTTGTAGAAGGCAGGGTGAATCTTCATGACGCTGTCGTTGTAGAAGGCAGGGCGACTCTTCATGACGCTGTTGTTGTAGAAGGCAGGGTGACTTCATGACGCTGTCGTTGTAGAAGGCAGGGCGACTCTTCATAACGCTGTCGCTGTAGAAGGCAGGGCGACTCTTCATAACGCTGTCGCTGTAGAAGGCAGGGCGACTCTTCATGACGCTGTCGTTGTAGAAGGCAGGGCGACTCTTCATGACGCTGTCGCTGTAGAAGGCAGGGCGACTCTTCATGACGCTGTCGTTGTAGAAGGCAGGGCGACTCTTCATGACGCTGTCGTTGTAGAAGGCAGGGCGACTCTTCATAACGCTGTCGCTGTAGAAGGCAGGGCGACTCTTCATAACGCTGTCGCTGTAGAAGGCAGGGCGACTCTTCGTGACGCTGTCGTTGTAGAAGGCAGGGCGACTTCATGACGCTGTTGTTGTAGAAGGCAGGGCGACTCTTCATGACGCTGTCGTTGTAGAAGGCAGGGCGACTCTTCATGACGCTGTCGCTGTAGAAGGCAGGGCGACTCTTCATAACGCTGTCGCTGTAGAAGGCAGGGCGACTCTTCATGACGCTGTCGTTGTAGAAGGCAGGGCGACTCTTCATGTCGCTGTAGAAGGCAGGGCGACTCTTCATGACGCTGTCGTTGTAGAAGGCAGGGCGACTCTTCATGACGCTGTCGCTGTAGAAGGCAGGGCGACTTCATGACGCTGTCGTTGTAGAAGGCAGGGCGACTCTTCATGACGCTGTCGCTGTAGAAGGCAGGGCGGCTCTTCATAACGCTGTCGCTGTAGAAGGCAGGGCAACTCTTCATGACGCTGTCGCTGTAGAAGGCAGGGTGACTTCATAACGCTGTCGCTGTAGAAGGCAGGGCGACTCTTCATGACGCTGTCGTTGTAGAAGGCAGGGCGACTCTTCGTGACGCTGTCGTTGTAGAAGGCAGGGCGACTCTTCGTGACGCTGTCGTTGTAGAAGGCAGGGCGACTCTTCATGACGCTGTCGTTGTAGAAGGCAGGGCGACTCTTCGTGACGCTGTCGTTGTAGAAGGCAGGGCGACTCTTCGTGACGCTGTCGTTGTAGAAGGCAGGGTGACTTCATGACGCTGTCGTTGTAGAAGGCAGGGCGACTCTTCATAACGCTGTCGCTGTAGAAGGCAGGGCGACTCTTCATGACGCTGTCGCTGTAGAAGGCAGGGCGACTTCATGACGCTGTCGCTGTAGAAGGCAGGGCGACTCTTCATGACGCTGTCGCTGTAGAAGGCAGGGCGACTCTTCATGACGCTGTCGCTGTAGAAGGCAGGGCGGTTCTTCATAACGCTGTCGCTGTAGAAGGCAGGGCAACTCTTCATGACGCTGTCGCTGTAGAAGGCAGGGCGACTCTTCATGACGCTGTCGCTGTAGAAGGCAGGGCGACTCTTCATGACGCTGTCGCTGTAGAAGGCAGGGCGGTTCTTCATAACGCTGTCGCTGTAGAAGGCAGGGCGGTTCTTCATAACGCTGTCGCTGTAGAAGGCAGGGCAACTCTTCATGACGCTGTCGCTGTAGAAGGCAGGGTGACTCTTCATAACGCTGTCGCTGTAGAAGGCAGGGCGACTCTTCATGACGCTGTCGTTGTAGAAGGCAGGGCGACTCTTCGTGACGCTGTCGTTGTAGAAGGCAGGGCGACTCTTCGTGACGCTGTCGTTGTAGAAGGCAGGGCGACTCTTCATGACGCTGTCGTTGTAGAAGGCAGGGCGACTCTTCGTGACGCTGTCATTGTAGAAGGCAGGGTGACTCTTCATGACGCTGTCGTTGTAGAAGGCAGGGCGACTCTTCATGACGCTGTCGCTGTAGAAGGCAGGGCGACTCTTCATAACGCTGTCGCTGTAGAAGGCAGGGTGACTCTTCATAACGCTGTCGTTGTAGAAGGCAGGGCGACTCTTCATGACGCTGTCGTTGTAGAAGGCAGGGCGACTCTTCATAACGCTGTCGCTGTAGAAGGCAGGGCGACTCTTCATGACGCTGTCGTTGTAGAAGGCAGGGCGACTCTTCATGACGCTGTCGTTGTAGAAGGCAGGGCGACTCTTCATGACGCTGTCGTTGTAGAAGGCAGGGCGACTTCATGACGCTGTCGTTGTAGAAGGCAGGGCGGCTCTTCGTGACGCTGTCGCTGTAGAAGGCAGGGCAACTCTTCATAACGCTGTTGCTGTAGAAGGCAGGGCAGGGTGACTTCATGACGCTGTTGTTGTAGAAGGCAGGGCGACTCTTCATGACGCTGTCGTTGTAGAAGGCAGGGCGACTCTTCATGACGCTGTCGCTGTAGAAGGCAGGGCAGGGCGACTTCATGACGCTGTTGTTGTAGAAGGCAGGGCGACTCTTCATGACGCTGTCGCTGTAGAAGGCAGGGCGACTCTTCATGACGCTGTCGTTGTAGAAGGCAGGGCGACTCTTCATAACGCTGTCGCTGTGGAAGGCAGGGCGACTCTTCATAACGCTGTCGCTGTAGAAGGCAGTCTTTTGAGCACGCTCTGCTCTGAAACTATGAAACCAGTCGAAAGTATTCATACGTACGCACCAAGCAATGGGCCTGTTGTCCAAACATTGATGCTTGGACTTGATATTCAAATACATTTAACCTCAGGTAACAGCCAGAGAGAACTGTAAAACCTGTCTGGACGGGGGGGTGGTTGAATTTTCTCTCTTAATTTTCGCAGTGCTCCTGCCTAGAGGTGTCTGTCAAGGACAGGTAAACAGCAGGCTCTGCCGTTCCCGCTAATCCGCCACTCAAACACAATTAGAGGATCACAGCGGCGCCGCTGCGTTTGCTCAGAGCCGTTTTCATGCCGCGCCGCCACCCTGTTTGTTTAAAGCCGCTTTCACACTTCCTTATCCCGCCACAAATGAACAAAATCTCAACTTCTGATACATCATCATCATCATCATCTCCGAGTGGATTATAGCAGAGAACTCAGAGAGAGGGAGAGAAGTGGGGGGGTCATAAAGAGGGACTTGTTTCGACCATGTCGGGCTATCCTGCATCACATGGTTTTGTGCAAAACTACTGCAGAACACGCCCATTCGGTCATGGTCGGGAGGCCTCCCGCCTGCAAAATGAGTCCACCCACATATGATAAAGTAGGGACATGTCAGTAGTGACTTCACCATGACGATAGAAGATAGCACGACACTGATTGGCTGATACTATTTCCTGGCTAATATACCCACAAATCACCATCGATGTTCCTTTGGTTGTCACCAACATACTCTGTGATTGGTGGACTTCCAGCATGCTTGGTGATGTCATAACCATCATATCCAGGGGGTCTGGTCCTGGAGAGCTGCTGGGTCCCGCCTTTTTTTTGTTTTCACATTAAAATGCCCCTGTGAACCAGGTGAGGTGAGTTACCGGCATCATCAGCAGCTTTGATCCGTTAGACTAATCAGAGCTGAGTAATGACTGCACCAGAATCCTTTGACCAATCAGAGCTGAGTAATGACTGCACCAGGATTGTTTTACCAATCAGAGCTGAGTAATGACTGCATCAGGATTCTTTGACCAATCAGAGCTGAGTAATGACTGCACCAAGATTGCTTGACCAATCAGAGCTGAGTAATGTCTGCACCAGGATCTGGATGCCTGGTCTTATCCCTATTTTATCACTGCTGGGGTTAGAGGTGAGGATGAGGATGGTTTCTGCCTGAGAGGCGTGGGGGGGTGGCGGCTGAGCGAGTGAGCGGTAAGTAGGCCGTTAGTGTCGCTTTGTTCCTCTTTAATGTGTGTGACTGGCAGGGAGCCCAGCCAGGACTACAGCTGGAGTCAGCAAAAGCCATCCTACACCCATCTCTCACACACACATAACCACACGCACGCACACACACACACACACACACACACACACACACACACATAACCAAGTATGCACACGCACGCACACACACATAACCACACGCACACACACACACACACATAACCACGTATGCACACGCACGCACACACACATAACCGTGCACATACACACACACACACACACCCCTATACACACACACACACACACACACACATAACCACATATGCACACGCACGCACACACACATAACCACGTATGCACACGCACACACACACACATAACCGTGCACATACACACACACCCCTATACACACACACACACACACACACACATAACTGTGCACATACACACACACACCCCTATACACACACACACACACCACTATACACACACACACACATAACCGTGCACATACACACACCCCTATACACACACACACACACACACACATAACCACATATGCACACGCACGCACACACACATAACCACGTATGCACACGCACACACACACACACATAACCGTGCACATACACACACACCCCTATACACACACACACACACACATAACCGTGCACATACACACACACACCCCTATACACACACACACACATAACCGTGCACATACACACACCCCTATACACACACACACACACACACACACACACACACACATAACCGTACACACACACACACACACACACACACACAACCGTGCACATACACACACACACACCCCTATACATTCACACACTCAATGCTGAGGGCCACCCTGACTGCAGTCCATTGTTGTCTCCATGGAGACACAGGACCACCAAGGTCATTGGTTGGTGGTTGTGTTCCTTCCTGTTTGTTTCCCATTCCACGAGCCAATCCCCTGCTGCGTCTCCCTCTCCCTCTCCAAAGCCAGAGCATCCCTATGGGGGGGGGGGGGGGGAGGGGTCAATCAATAGAGCTGCATAAGATAGAAGAGAGAGAGAGAGAGAGAGAGAGTGAGAGAGGGGTAGAGAGAGAGAGAGAGGGGGAGAGAGAGAGAGAGAAAGAGAGGAAAGACAGCAGTCACTATTGTCCTGTTTATGTTTTTGTGGCTGGCTGAGTTTTGAGAGACTATGCCTGTGCCAGAGACTCTCTCTCTCTCTCTCTCTCTCTCCCTTTCTTTCTGTCTCTCTCTGTGGATCGGGCAGTGCAGATGAAACGAGACCGTGTCGCCCGGGCGGGTGAATGGGTGGGTGGTAAGCGTATGAATCACTGCCACTCTGAGCCCTGGGGCTGTGACTCACCACCAGTATCAGAATGCAGCAGGGAATTCTGGGTAACTTTACCCTATGTTTATAGCACCTCTTGTATATTCTAATCTTCCAATTTTCTGTCAATATGGACTTGAGATCGAGTGTGTGTGTGTGTGTGTGTGTGTGTGTGTGTGTGCCCGTGTGCGTGTCTTTTTTTAACGTTTTTTTTTTTTGTAAAATAATGAACAAATATTTAATTGTATACTTTGTAAATGTATTTCTGCAATGTAAGATTTCTCTCGTCATGCTGAAAAAGGCATTTGAATTTGAATTTGAACTTGAGGGAGATGAAAGGATGAAAGAGCAGGACAGTCATGTTCGTACTCATGCAATTTGATTTTGAGAAATTAAAGAATTTCTCAAACTTAGTCATGGGTTAGGCCTGAATCAACACAGGTTGAGTGCACCCTTCTAACACCAGTTGAACAAAGTGTCTGCAGTGAATTGTGGGTACGAATTACATCATCACGGGGATTATTTGCTGAACGGACCTAATAAAACAAGAGTGAATGACTGGCTGCAAACATGGTCAGTGATCTCTTTAAGACGATAAGGATGACAACGAGAGCTAGTTTCAATCTTAATCTGTGAGGGAGGGAGTTGGGTTCGGAGGACCAGACGCGACAGAGGGAATCTGAAAGTCTCCACATGTGGAGGCCACTAGAACGGAAGAGTGTCCGTAAAAAGGAAAGGGAATAACAGGAGAAAATAATCCGGCTCCCACTCTCAGTACAAGAGAGCAAATAAGAGGGAGGCCGGAAAAGAGGAGAAAAATAAAGCGACCCACAAATAATCAGGCGAAATAACTCGTAGCACGAGAGAGGAAAAGAGGAAGGTACACCTCACGCTCTCACAATAAGAGAGGAAAAGAGGAAGGTACACCTCACGCTCTCACAATAAGAGAGGAAAAGAGGAAGGTACACCTCACGCTCTCACAATAAGAGAGGAAAAGAGGAAGATACACCTCACGCTCTCACAATAAGAGAGGAAAAGAGGAAGGTACACCTCACGCTCTCACAATAAGAGAGGAAAAGAGGAAGGTACACCTCACGCTCTCACAATAAGAGAGGAAAAGAGGAAGGTACACCTCACGCTCTCACAATAAGAGAGGAAGAGAGGAAGGTACACCTCACGCTCTCACAATAAGAGAGGAAAAGAGGAAGGTACACCTCACGCTCTCACAATAAGAGAGGAAAAGAGGAAGGTACACCTCACGCTCTCACAATAAGAGAGGAAAAGAGGAAGGTACACCTCACGCTCTCACAATAAGAGAGGAAAAGAGGAAGGTACACCTCACGCTCTCACAATAAGAGAGGAAAAGAGGAAGGTACACCTCACGCTTTCACAATAAGAGAGGAAAAGAGGAAGGTACACCTCACGCTCTCACAATAAGAGAGGAAAAGAGGAAGGTACACCTCACGCTCTCACAATAAGAGAGGAAAAGAGGAAGGTACACCTCACGCTCTCACAATAAGAGAGGAAAAGAGGAAGGTACACCTCACGCTCTCACAATAAGAGAGGAAAAGAGGAAGGTACACCTCACGCTTTCACAATAAGAGGAAAAGAGGAAGGTACACCTCACGCTCTCACAATAAGAGAGGAAAAGAGGAAGGTACACCTCACGCTCGCACAATAAGAGAGGAAAAGAGGAAGGTACACCTCACGCTCTCACAATAAGAGAGGAAGAGAGGAAGGTACACCTCACGCTCTCACAATAAGAGAGGAAAAGAGGAAGGTACACCTCACGCTCTCACAATAAGAGAGGAAGAGAGGAAGGTACACCTCACGCTCTCACAATAAGAGAGGAAAAGAGGAAGGTACACCTCACGCTCTAACAATAAGAGAGGAAAAGAGGAAGATACACCTCACGCTCTCACAATAAGAGAGGAAAAGAGGAAGGTACACCTCACACTCTCACAATAAGAGAGGAAAAGAGGAAGATACACCTCACACTCTCACAATAAGAGAGGAAGAGAGGAAGGTACACCTCACGCTCTCACAATAGGAGAGGAAAAGAGGAAGATACACCTCACGCTCTCACAATAAGAGAGGAAACTAAGGGGAGGTGAACAAACAAATAAAAGATAAATGAAAACGACCCGGTAATGGGCGAATAAACTCGTAGCTCGAGTGTAGACAAAGGAAAAGAACAGACCAGAATAGACCAGAACAGAACAGACCAGAACACTGGCTTCTCAATACTGAAAGCAGACAGAGATAGGTGGGGGGAAAAAACGACAAAGGCAAAACTGTCTTAACGGTACTGAGAGAGAAACCAAAACGAAAGACCGAAAATGCAGAAAAGAAGGGATACCTTAACAAAACTCTAATGCACTTTGAGGAAAGTCCCGCGTTACTCCAAAGCAATGCGATGGGGCAAAGTGGTCTCCTAAAGCACCTATACCGTACCAGCTTTGTATACAGGGAAATTACAATACAGAAGCCCCGGAAAATGGAAGTACAGGGCTTAAACAGCCGGCAGGTAACCAAGAACAGGTGCTAGGACTAAGTACCGGGACAAAACGAAAACCCAGAACGGATGACGGAAAACTATGGCAAGAGCGCCCTTGAGCCGCTCCGAGGAAGAATAACCACAGAAATAAAGGGAAGCTGCCAAAACCATGAAGAAAATCACTGTTAGTGTCACCAAAGGACTCTTAACAGCAGGTTTTTGAGTTAGAAGCCCAGAGAGGTGGTTGTGTCCTTCAGTAAGAGGTTTATTTATTTTACCCGAGCGTTTGTCTGTAAAACATGAGCCAGTTTTATATGTTAAACATGAGCAAAGTCGCGCCGGACGAAGGTGTCCTCTGAGATGATAAATTATTTATGTGTCGGGGAAATCAGGTCTGCTTATTTTGAGTGCGGTGGATCTCAAAACCATCTGGCGCCTGTTTCGGGATGCAAAGCTGAAATGACATTCAACAGGATGACTGTCGTGAGCAGTTAGCTGTGCTACTGAGAGTTTCTCAGCTCTTTGAAAACCCTTGAAAGACATCAAATTTAGCAAGTGCTTTAAAATTTTTGAAAAGAAACACAATTACGATGGCAGATGCTTTAAAAGTGTTTTAATTTATTTTGTTGAGCGATTGTAAAAGAGGTTGCCTTGAAATGCTTCCTATGGGCACTGCAATTAAACTGTCCTTTAGAAGCTGACCCTGGATGAGGATCCATATTTTTACTCAAAATTATTTGGGTTCGGATGGGGGTTGAACGAGGGAAGGTCCTGGGTTCGAATTCCAGGTCGAGGGCCTTTCTGTGTGGAGTTCTCCCCGTGTCCGTGTGGGTTTCCTCCGGGTACTCCGGTTTCCTCCCACAGTCCAAAGACATGCAGGTTAGGCTAATTGGAGACTCTAAATGACCTCATAGGTATGAGTGTGTGAGTGAATTGTGTGTGTGTGCCCTGCAACCCTGACCAGGATTAAGTGGGGTTCATAGGGGATGGAGGGGGGTTGAAATATCTGATCCAGGGACAGCCTTTGTTTTCAGAGTTTGTCATATTTTAAGAGGGTTATCATAGAAATGTGGCAAAATGTGTTTTCTTCCACCAGGGAAGGTAGGTTTACAGCAAAAGGATTGACTGATTGTTTGATTGATGAATTAATTAATTGGGTAAGAGAGTGATGAACTGATAGATTTTTCACATTTGCGCACACACACATGCACACAAATGCTGCCACACACACAATCAGATGCACACGTTCATGACGCACACACACACACACACACACACACACACACACGTTCATGACACACACACACACACACTCAAACACACATCCAACTCCTCTCAAAGAAGACTAAAGCGAGAATGGAGGATAGAGAGAAAGTAAAGTGAGGAGTCTGGATTGAGAGGGAGGGAGAGAAATTAAGGGAGAGAGGGAGAGGAAAAGAGAGAAAGGGAGAAAGGGAGAGAGACAGGAAAATAGAGATACAGAGGAAGAGAATGTGTAAATTGATTTGAAGGTCGAATGTCTATGAATTATTTATGGTGGAGAAACAACGTGCACTTTGTTGTGGGTTTCCAGCTTAAGACAGAGGGGGAGATATGGAGGGAGCGAGTGAGAGACAGAGAGAGAGAGAGAGAGACGGAGATATGGAGGAAGCGAGTGAGAGACAGGGAGAGAGAGAGCGAGTGAGAGACAGGGAGAGAGAGAGACAGGGAGATATGGAGGAAGCGAGTGAGAGACAGGGAGAGAGAGAGCGAGTGAGAGACAGGGAGAGAGAGAGAGGGAGATAGCGAGAGCAGATGAGAGAGAGGGTTGAAGAGAGAGAAAGAGAGAGATGAATATTCACACTGGCAGGGGGAAATTGCAGAGGTGCATTGTGGGTACTGGAGCTTTGACAGTGTCTTTGAAGTGTAGTGTGCTCTTGCTCTTCTGAAAATACAGACCTCATCATTCTATTCTCTAAACCCCCCCCCCCAATTCCACCACCAAAACTTCACAATTAAACACCCCTGCCCAAAATTGTGCACACAGGGGGTTCTCTGTTCGTCCAGGCTTAGGACACAAAGATTTAAGCAAACTTGAACGTTCCACCGAAGCCCTGATGTGATTTCACACTTCTCGCTCACTCTCTCCCTCTCGCTCTCCCTCTTTCCCTCCCTCTCTCTCTCAATTAAAAAAAAAAATCTATTCAGCTCTATTCAAATTCACTTTATTGGCATGACAAGTTGCCTTCACGTGTAATGTTGCCAGAAGCATATTCTGAAATTAACAATTTGAACCGAGAGAGAGAGAGAGAGAGAGAGAGAGAGAGGGAGAGGGAGAGAGAGGGAGAGAGAGGGAGGGAGAGGGAGAGAGAGGGAGAGGGAGGGAGAGAGAGGGAGCGGGAGGGAGGGAGAGAGATGGAGGGAGGGAGAGGGAGAGAGAGGGAGAGAGAGGGAGAGGGAGGGAGGGAGGGAGGGAGGGAGGGAGAGGGAGAGAGAGGGAGAGAGAGGGAGGGAGAGGGAGGGAGAGGGAGAGACAGAAGGGCATTTACATTAAAATATAAATTTAAAATAGATGAACTGGGTCTTACTAAATCTAGACAAGATTAGATAGATTAAATCTAGACACTTGTATTTTGTCAAAAAATGTTAATACGATAATGTTTTTTTTTAGCTGGGTCTCAGGAGAGTGGAGGTATTCTGTAAGCTTCGTCTCTTTTTAGGGTCAGATAACAGTTTTATTCAACTTCCTTATCTCAGTCTTTCATGGAAACATATTTGATTAATTATTTGGGCGACACTGTGTGGCAAGCTAGCAATGCTGGTCCAGGTAAGTCACAAGTTAGTTATACTTATAGAATTAGTGAGATTTAACGGCAGCTGAACACTTTTCAGAGTTCAGTTGTTGGAGTTTTTAGAGCTTTAAATGGTAGCTTATCTTAAGAAGTTAGCGGCAGTGTAGTATAATGGCGGGGCAACTTTGATTAGCACTGAAGGGTTCTGCGTCTGAGTCCCAGCTGGGCCCATTGTACCCATGAGCAATGTACTTATCCAGAATTATTTCACTGAAATATCCAGCTGCATATAAAGAAAGTAATGAAAGATCAGTGTAAGTCGCTCTGGATAAGCATCTGCTAAATGCCTAAAATGTTATGAATTTGTGAGCTTTTTCTTCACATTCATTGTCCATTAGGACTTTTATATGTGCTGTATATACCTTGTGATTTTCTTGCCATTTTTAAGAGGTTCATACGTGCAGATTTCAGTAAGTAGCAGTTCCACTGGATGTCTTTCCCATGCAGTGTACTCTCAGGACCTTAGACTTCACTTCCATAAAGTGCGGTGTGTTAAATTACGGTGTCAAATGCCTTTGGACCAGATTCTAATTGAAATATTGGGTTTTTTTTTTTTTTTTTGTGATCAATTTTTTATTTATTTATTCATTGTTTACAAAATAGAGGAGGAGCAACTTTACTGCCAAAAATACAAAAAACAGAATAATTAATTTCACAATGGAGGAGAGGCATCTATAAATCCATAAAAATAACAGAGGCACAGTGAAATATCACTTATTCTAATGCCCGCCCCCCCTCTCCTCCCCACATTTTGTTCCCTCCAGTCCACCCAATCTGTCCCCGCCCTCTAAACCCTAACCTGATGAAATCAAGATGTTAAACAATGGGAAAAAATAAAATAAAAAATACAAAATACAAAATAAAATAAAAAACACAGAACACACACACACGCACACGCACACACACACACACACACACCACTTCCAACCCTTTCTCCCTGCCACCCAGGAATCTCATGTCCCTTGTATCCATAAAATGAGCATATTTCAGACATAGAGGTAAAAGACAATTAAACCATTAATATTCACAACATATCATTAATTTTATCTAATAACTTTGACCAGCAGTTAATATTAGATATTTTGGCATAATGTAGACATGCCGTAGAAAGCTCCAGCTGCGCAATATCCCGATAAGAAAAAAGCCATTCCCTCACCGACAATGCATGCGGTGGTTTCCAACGACAAGCTATCATTCTTTTAGCAGCTGTGAGACCAGCTAGCAAGAGACGCTTATTATTTATAGTTAGCTTTAAAGATGTGGTGTCATTAAGTAGAAGCAAACATTGTGAGTGAGGGATGGCCCTTCCAATGATATTAGACATATTGCATGAAACAATACCCCAAAATCTATTGACTTTGATTGGGTTTGTTGTCTCCTCATTGCGTATTGTGGTCTCCTGGATTTTCCTTTTAATACGTTTACTGTCATGTTAGATTTTCTTGATGCTGTTAATGCCAGACTAAGGATAGCTAAAGTTCAGGGCTCAGGTGTTGCCCAGAGTTAATTTGAGTCCGGTATACCCGACGTCTCGGCACCTCTCTTTAATTTGGTGCCAGGGCCCAGTTCTGACAGTATTGCTCCGGCAGACCAAGTTTCTGCTGTAACCCTTGTTGCCATGGGTAACAGCAGGACTAGATCACCTGTACTGAGCAGAGACCTTTGACCTCCACGATGAGCAGCGCGAGGCCAAGTCTTGATGCTCGAAAATGTCTTGATGCTCATCTGTTTTTTTACATTTCTTAGTGATAAGCTCATTTCCATTACTTCCTCCAACGAGTTTGCCGTGACTTCATTGACGTCATAATCCCAGTTTTAAATCTTTTATGGCTGGTCTTCAGCTGCAGCAGATGCATCCAGCAGTACTGCGGACCCGTTACATGCGTGTGTTAAACATGCATGTGTTAAACGGTGCTGTATTCAGATCACAGTCCAGTCCTGTCTGACACCATTTCCTCTGTTTCTGCCTCTCATACTGCAAAAAACTAATCTCAACAACCATTTTAAAAAACTTATCTCTGTTACTTTTTTGCTAAATAAGACAAAAAGATTTGCCAGTGGGGTGAGATAGTTTTGCTCATTTCAATATTTGCCAGTGGGGTAAGATAATATTACTTGTCAAGCAAAAAGTAACTTAAAACAAGTGAATATTTTTCCACTTTAGAGAAATAAATAAGATTTTAAGTCTCATCACAAGACTAAGATAGTTGTTAAGACATTTTTCGCAGTGCAATTATGGTTTATGTTTGTTGTTTTAATTGAGATGATATTGGATAAGGGTGGTTGGGATGTAAAATCAAATGTCTCTCCCTCCCACCCTCCCTTTCTGTGTGATTGACAGGACGTCTCCATTCCGCTGGAACACCGGCACTAAGGAGCGCATGCTGATCAAAGTGACGGACCGCGAGCCCAGCTTCCTATCCCACCAGGGTAACGGCTTCCCCCCCTGTGAGAGTAGCAGCACCTCCTCCCGATCCCGCCGATCATCGGGCAACGCGCCTCCGGACCCGGACAGCCCTCCCGTCTTCTACCCCGAGCGGCGCCAGTCTCCCTTCCTGAAGCGGGCGGAGCTGGGCGGGTCCCCTCTGCTGGGAGGGGGCGGGGCCACCCACCGCCGCTCCTCGGCCGACTCCCAGCCGCCCTCGCCCCGTTACGCCTACGAGCCCCCCTTGTACGAAGAACCCCCCTCCGAATACCAGCCTCCACCCATCTACGAGGAGCCTCCCACGGACATGCACTGCGACCCTTACGGCACCGGGAAACCCCACTCGGGCTCCGGCTCTTCCCCCGCCCGCAAACCTTCCTCTTCCTCCTCTTCCTCCTCCCACTTCCACTCGCCCAAGCAGAGCCACTCGCCATACCAGCAGCTGGTGCTGACCAAGCAGAAACAGTGTGGCCCGGACAAGAGCCAGAGCCTGGAGTACAGTCCGGCGGGCCGCGAGTACGTCAAGCAGCTGGTCTACGTGGAGCAGTCGGGCTCCAGCCCGCGATTCAAGACCGCCGACCGGCTGCTCCGATACCAGACGGCGGGGCCGGGCGGTGGGGGGTACGGGGGCTCGTACGGGGGCAGCTACACCCTCCAGCACAGCCAGTCGCTGATCCGCGACCCGCGCGTGCTGCTGGACTACATGGGCGAGGTCGGCGAGATACGGCAGCGGCTTTTGTATGAGGACTCCATGTCCTGGACCTCTGTGGGCCAGCACGACTCCCTGCCTTCCTCCGGCGGGGCGGGAGGGGGCGGGTTCTCCCCCGGCGGGAACCGAAAACGCAAGACTCGCAAGCCCTCGCTGCCCCAGGAGGTGCTGGCGCACTGCGGGGAGGGAGGGGGAGGGGCGGGGGGCTGCGAGGCCGGGGCGGGGCTCCCGGAGGCCGTTCTGGCGCAGGCACGGCTGGCCAGGGAGGCGCAGCAGGTGCACCAGCTCAAGCAGAGGAGCAGCTGGGACGCCGCGCAGCAACAGGGCGGAGGGGCGTCCCCGGGCCCCGTCCCGCAGGGGATCGGCTCCAAGGACGGGTACGAGAGCGACGGGGCCGTACCCTTGCCCCTGCCCGGGCCCGTGGTGCGGGCGTTCAGCGAGGACGAGGCGCTGGCCATGCACGAGGGCCACTGGAAACGCACTAACCTGGAAAGACTGGGCTTCCCCCAGGCCCTGCTGGAGAAGAGCCTGTCTGTACAGACCAACCTGGCCTCCCCCGAACCTTACCTGCACCCCTCA
>CM040403.1:139916860-139944360 GCA_022702515.1 Ilyophis sp. 1 JC-2022 | reverse complement strand
TGCGTGTGTGGTGTGGGTGTGCACGTGTGTGTGTGTGTGTGTGTGTGCGTGTGTGGTGGGGGTGTGCACGGGTGTGTTATTGTGTGTGAACGAGTGTGTGTGGTGTGGGTGTGCACGTGTGTGTGTGTGTGCACGTGTGTGTGTGGTGTGGGTGTGCACGTGTGTGTGTGTGTGTGTGTGCGTGTGTGGTGTGGGTGTGCACGTGTGTGTGTGTGTGTGTGCACGTGTGTGTGTGGTGTGGGTGTGCACGTGTGTGTGTGTGTGTGTGTGCGTGTGTGGTGTGGGTGTGCACGTGTGTGTGTGTGTGTGTGTGTGTGTGTGGTGTGTGTGTGCTACTGCAGTCTCTATCTTTATCTCTACGCTTGGACTCCTGGGAGCTTTAGCTGATTGTTTTCCTTAATTACCAGCCGCCCTTGAAAATCCCCTGACCAGAAATAGAACAATCTCTTTCTAAGGAAAAATGAAATAGAAACTCCAACAAATATGTCATCCAATTTCTGTTCAGATGTTCACTGTGTGTGACCATCTCCCTGCTGGTGTTAAACAACCTTTAAACACAAACTTGCACACCTGCGTAGTCCACCAGCATTCCCCGGGGCGGGCATATGCTGCACCGTACTGTGCAGGACTGTGTTTGACTGTGCTGCTCTGTGCTGGACTGTGTTTGACTGTGCTGTGTTTGACTGTGCTGTGCTGGACTGTGTTTGACTGTGCTGTTCTGTACTGGACTGTTTGACTGTGCTGGACCATGTTTGACTGCTGTGCTGGACTGTGCTGGACCATGTTTGACTGCTGTGCTGGACTGTGACTGCTGTGCTGCTCTGTGCTGGACTGTGTTTGACTGCTGTGCTGCTCTGTGCTGGACTGTGTTTGACTGCTGTGCTGGACTGTGTTTGACTGCTGTGCTGCTCTGTGCTGGACTGTGTTTGACTGCTGTGCTGGACTGTGCTGGACCATGTTTGACTGCTGTGCTGCTCTGTGCTGGACTGTGTTTGACTGCTGTGCTGCTCTGTGCTGGACTGTGCTGGACTACACTACAGTGGTAGAATAGTGAAGTTCCAAAATAGGCGGAGCTAATTTACAGTGCAATCATTAGTTCAAATCAACGATTTGAAAAACATCACTTTAACAACCAAAAAAAAAAGAGGCATAGAGGCATTCAGGCTAGGAGCTAACAGGCCGAAAGGAGAGCCGGAGAGCCAGTACACACTCTGCAGACTGGGGCTGTGTCCGAATCAGAGCCCGATCTACTGCGCCCTGTCTCCTACGTACAGTGCACTGTGTCTGAATCAGAGCCCTATCTACTGCGCCCTGTCTCCTGCGTACAGTGCACTGTGTCCAAATCAGAGCCCGATCTACTGCGCCCTGTCTCCTACGTACAGTGCACTGTGTCTGAATCAGAGCCCTATCTACTGCGCCCTGTCTCCTGCGTACAGTGCACTGTGTCCAAATCAGAGCCCGATCTACTGCGCCCTGTCTCCTGCGTACAGTGCACTGTGTCTGAATCAGAGCCCTATCTACTGCGCCCTGTCTCCTGCGTACAGTGCACTGTGTCCGAATCCAAGCCCTATCTACTGCGCCCTGTCTCCTGCGCACAGTGCACTGTGTCCGAATCCAAGCCCTATCTACTGCGCCCTGTCTCCTGCGTACAGTGCACTGTGTCTGAATCAGAGCCCTATCTACTGCGCCCTGTCTCCTGCGTACAGTGCACTGTGTCCAAATCAGAGCCCGATCTACTGCGCCCTGTCTCCTGCGTACAGTGCACTGTGTCCGAATCAGAGCCATATCTACTGCGCCCTGTCTACTGCGCCCTGTCTCCTGCGTACAGTGCACTGTGTCCGAATCAGAGCCCTATCTACTGCGCCCTGTCTCCTGCGTACAGTGCACTGTGTCCAAATCAGAGCCCGATCTACTGCGCCCTGTCTCCTGCGCACTTTGCACTGTGTCCGAATCAGAGCCCTATTTACTGCGCCCTGTCTACTGCGCCCTGTCTCCTGCGTACAGTGCACTGTGTCCAAATCAGAGCCCTATCTACTGCGCCCTGTCTCCTGCGTACAGTGCACTGTGTCCAAATCAGAGCCCTATCTACTGCGCCCTGTCTCCTGCGTACAGTGCGCTGTGTCTGAATCAGAGCCCTATCTACTGCGCCCTGTCTCCTGCGTACAGTGCACTGTGTCCGAATCAGAGCCCTATCTACTGCGCCCTGTCTCCTGCGTACAATGCACTGTGAAGTGTGCTGTTTAATACGTACTGTTTAGCTGTCCGCGAAAAATATCCGCCATACTATTTTCCAACCGTACTGTGGAAGTGTCGTAAGCAGATCATAAGACGTCCCACCATTGTTGCCATGTCCGCGGTTTTACAGCTAAATTGGGATACTTTCAACGAGTAGTCACTGGTAAAAATGAAATATTATGATTTCTATTTAAAATACGTTGGTTTCGGTTAAAAATATATTTTGGTCTAGGTTTGAGTCGCCATTTGGCTTGAAAGTCAATGGCAAGATCTGGCAACCCTGTGCCCCACCCTTGCGCTGCCATGTCACGTGTTGTTTTTGTTGTATTTGAAGGAAAACGTCAGCGAAGCTGCGCCTCATTTTTTTAAAACGAAGCTTCACGTCATATTTATGCGACCAAAATGTTTGTGTACTCCTTATAAAGTGTGCTCCCGAATGTACTCAGCGAAGTAAGTGTGTCATCCGGGTGTTTCAAGTATACTGCAATTTGAAAAGTTTTCGCCTACTCAACGACTTTCTCGTCCTATCTACTCACCAAGGCTACTCAATAGTGTGGAAGAGTGCTGATTCAGAGACGGCCTTACAAAGTCAACAAGCAACACCTGGGTTTATATCGTTCAGCCCCCCCCCCCCCACACACACACACACACACACAGGATCAGGGTCAGATTGCACTGAGAGAGACAGCAAGTCCTCAGGCTGGTTAAAACCCGTAAGCGTGAAATTGTCCTCAGCAGCAGACAAGATGCACATCTGTATAAACCTGGCAGATTCAGTGAGGGGGGGGTCTGTATAAACCTGGCAGATTCAGTGAGGGGGGGGTCTGTATAAACCTGGCAGATTCAGTGAGGGGGGGTGGTCTGTATAAACCTGGCAGATTCAGTGTATTTATGGACTCTTTACATGCTGAGCCACCTGTGACCTTGGGCCAATGAGAACGCATCGCTGGCCCCTCAGAGGCAAAACCAGCTTCCACACAGTGGATAGAGCTAGAGCTGCAGGGCTATCTGGAGCGGGGGGTGGGGGGGGGCGGGCTCTTAAAGTTCAGACAAGGAAAATGAGCTCCCCACATTTTGCAGGAGGTCTTTGGAGGTCTCCCACCCACACACACACACACACACACACACACATGCACACACACACACACACACACACACACACACACACACACACACACACACACACACACACAGCACAAGTTACACTCCTCCATAGCTGGTCTCTTGCCTCAGAATCCAGGCAGGCCTGAAGGTAATCTGGCTTTACAGCGTCAGACCTGGCAACCGCCAAAACGAATGTGGCATCCGCAGCTGACAGGAAGTGGTATACTGCCCCCTGGTGTGTGTCTGTGGGAGGATCAGTAGGGTCAGGGACGAGCGCGTTTATTCCGGTCTTCCACAACAGCTGACCTGGAAGTAATGAGATCCTGAGTTAAAATGGCGGAAATCATTACAGCGTTTCAGGCCACTCTCCCTTGACACGCGCTCCCTCCGTCCACCCCTCTCCCCCCTTTCTCTCTTTCTTTCCCCCTCCTCCTCCCTCTCTCCCCCTCTTTCTCTCTGTCTGTCTGACAGGTCAAACGGGTACATGGCTTTTATAGCTGTGACTACATTAGATTGGAATGCACTGCCAAAGAAGAAGAAAGAACAGCTCTATAACAGAGACATTACTAATTTATTAAATGATGACAAAACGATGATTATGGAAGCACAATATATATATTCTTTAAATAAAGGGGAAAAAGGTCAATGCTTCATTGTTTTAGAGACATGTGGTATCTTATCGTCAGCAGAATTTGCCCGTAGACAATCGCTCAGGTTATGGCAAGCTGCTGTGTTTGTCTCTTTCTCTCTCACTAATCAGTGTTAGCGCACAGCAGTATAACAGTGCTAATGACACACACACTGATACCAGTGTTAGCGCACAGCAGTATAACAGTGCTAATGACACACACACTGATACCAGTGTTAGCACACAGCAGTATAACAGTGCTAATGACACACACACTGATACCAGTGTTAGCACACAGCAGTATAACAGTGCTAATGACACACACACTGATACCAGTGTTAGCACACAGCAGTATAACAGTGCTAATGACACACACACAGATACCAGCGTTAGCGCACGGCAGTATAATGGTGCTAATGACACACACACTGATACCAGTGTTAGCACACAGCAGTATAATGGTGCTAATGACACACACACTGATACCAGTGTTAGCGCACAGCAGTATAATGGTGCTAATGACACACACACACACTGATATCAGTGTTAGCGCACAGCAGTATAATGGTGCTAATGACACACACACTGATACCAGTGTTAGCACACAGCAGTATAACAGTGCTAATGACACACACACTGATACCAGTGTTAGCACACAGCAGTATAACAGTGCTAATGACGCACACACTGATATCAGTGTTAGCACACAGCAGTATAATGGTGCTAATGACACACACACTGATACCAGTGTTAGCACACAGCAGTATAACAGTGCTAATGACACACACACTGATACCAGCGTTAGCGCACAGCAGTATAACAGTGCTAATGACGCACACACTGATACCAGTGTTAGCGCACAGCAGTATAATGGTGCTAATGACACACACACTGATACCAGTGTTAGCGCACAGCAGTATAACAGTGCTAATGACACACACACTGATACCAGTGTTAGCACACAGCAGTATAACAGTGCTAATGACACACACACTGATACCAGTGTTAGCGCACAGCAGTATAACAGTGCTAATGACACACACACTGATACCAGTGTTAGCGCACAGCAGTATAACAGTGCTAATGACACACACACTGATACCAGTGTTAGCACACAGCAGTATAACAGTGCTAATGACACACACACTGATACCAGTGTTAGCACACAGCAGTATAACAGTGCTAATGACACACACACTGATACCAGTGTTAGCGCACAGCAGTATAACAGTGCTAATGACACACACACTGATACCAGTGTTAGCGCACAGCAGTATAACAGTGCTAATGACACACACACACTAATACCAGTGTTAGCACACAGCAGTATAATGGTGCTAATGACACACACACTGATACCAGTGTTAGCGCACAGCAGTATAATGGTGCTAATGACACACACACTGATACCAGTGTTAGCGCACAGCAGTATAATGGTGCTAATGACACACACACTGATACCAGTGTTAGCGCACGGCAGTATAACAGTGCTAATGACACACACACTGATACCAGTGTTAGCACACAGCAGTATAACAGTGCTAATGACACACACACTGATACCAGCGTTAGCGCACAGCAGTATAACAGTGCTAATGACGCACACACTGATACCAGTGTTAGCACACAGCAGTATAATGGTGCTAATGACACACACACTGATACCAGTGTTAGCACACAGCAGTATAATGGTGCTAATGACACACACACTGATTCCAGTGTTAGCACACAGCAGTATAACAGTGCTAATGACACACACACTGATACCAGTGTTAGCGCACAGCAGTATAACAGTGCTAATGACACACACACTGATACCAGTGTTAGCGCACAGCAGTATAACAGTGCTAATGACACACACACTGATACCAGTGTTAGCGCACAGCAGTATAACAGTGCTAATGACACACACACTGATACCAGTGTTAGCGCACAGCAGTATAACAGTGCTAATGACACACACACAGATACCAGCGTTAGCGCACGGCAGTATAATGGTGCTAATGACACACACACTGATACCAGTGTTAGCGCACAGCAGTATAACAGTGCTAATGACACACACACTGATACCAGCGTTAGCGCACAGCAGTATAATGGTGCTAATGACACACACACTGATACCAGTGTTAGCGCACAGCAGTATAACAGTGCTAATGACACACACACAGATACCAGCGTTAGCGCACGGCAGTATAACAGTGCTAATGACACACACACTGATACCAGTGTTAGCACACAGCAGTATAACAGTGCTAATGACACACACACTGATACCAGTGTTAGCGCACGGCAGTATAACAGTGCTAATGACACACACACTGATACCAGTGTTAGCGCACAGCAGTATAACAGTGCTAATGACACACACACACAGATACCAGTGTTAGCGCACAGCAGTATAACAGTGCTAATGACACACACACAGATACCAGCGTTAGCGCACAGCAGTATAATGGTGCTAATGACACACACACTGATACCAGTGTTAGCGCACAGCAGTATAACAGTGCTAATGACACACACACTGATACCAGTGTTAGCGCACAGCAGTATAACAGTGCTAATGACACACACACTGATACCAGTGTTAGCGCACAGCAGTATAACAGTGCTAATGACACACACACACTGATACCAGTGTTAGCGCACAGCAGTATAACAGTGCTAATGACACACACACTGATACCAGTGTTAGCGCACAGCAGTATAACAGTGCTAATGACACACACACTGATACTAGTGTTAGCGCTACAATCTTATAAGTCTTCCAGCCTTGCCTGTAGGGTCACAGCATTGTCCCTAAATCAAAGGTGACAACTGACAACAGACAGTAAACACTTACACAGGTAACTGTCTCTACCTTTATCTCACAGGTAACTGTCTCTACCTTTATCTCACAGGTAACTGTCTCTACCTTTATCTCACAGGTAACTGTCTCTACCTTTATCTCACAGGTAACTGTCTCTACCTTTATCTCACAGGTAACTGTCTCTACCTTTATCTCACAGGTAACTGTCTCTACCTTTATCTCACAGGACTTGATGATGACACTTATGCATGTCTCCTGCTCTCGTGTATTTTTGCCTACTTTGCACAATTCACCCTGGATAAATGTATTAGCCAAGTGACTAAATTGTATGTAAGCGTGGGGGGGGGGCTCTACAAATCATATAGGTGATTATGCTAATAATAAAACTAATTAAATTAATAGCTAAAAGACAATTATCATAATCATCTCTATCTCTCTCTCTCTGTAATTCTTTCTCCCCTACCTCTGTGTCTGTCACTCAAATGCAAAGGCTTTTTATTTGACCATAAAAACTCAACAACGTCAACACTCAGAGGTCAGATCCAGTGTGAGCAACAAAGCAATTAGCAATCATTGCTCAGCGGTAATATGCATGTTTAAGAAAATAACAAAAAGCCCAAAAATAGAAACTAATAATCCCTTTTTTAAGACTAAGGAGTAGAAAAGTCTGTGTGTCTCCCTCTCTCTCTCTCTTTCTCATAAACTAAAAGAGAAACACACACAGCGACAGATGGGTTCCCTTTACTGCAGCTCACTTTGTTCAAAGCTGGGAAACTATGACTCAAGCAATCACTGGCAAATATGACTCAAGCAGTCACTGTATAATGGTGATACTAATGGGACCCCACTCATCACAGCTAATCTATTATCTTACCCATTACTGTGTGTGTGCGTGCGTGTGTGCGTGTTTCTTCACCAGTTTTTTTGGCTCTGATGTGAGTCAGTAGCTTCAGTGGTGGGGTTAATTTGGGTCCGAGGGAGCCAGACATTTTTAACACAGGGCCCAGATGATGTCACAGTGACATCACAAACACGTTCTACAACTCCTGTTGCAGTGACATTGCAAGCACATTTTAGAGGACAGATTTTTCATAGTGACCTCTGAAATACATGCCACTGTGACATCATAAACACATTCTTGAGCCCCTGTTGCTGTGAGACCACAAACACATTTTAGAGCTCCTGTCATAATGACATCACAAAAACATTCTTGAACTGCTGTCAGGTATGAAAGAAATGCACTCGTATTGGAGTGGGTGGAGGTGCTTCACATCTCCTGTAGAATGTAGTAATTTGACTGCATGTGATGACTGCAGCCAGCTACACAGCTAGAACGCAGCTTTTACATTACCTGCTCCATTGCACGGCGAAACACCTGCACATTAAAATGCCCTGCAGCACACTGGTCTCTCTGCAATGAGGCTAGTACTCTGTGATTGGCTCTGGGGATTGGGTGAAGGCCCTGGATTGGAGAATGTTGGAGTCAGGTCTTCTCTGTTTCTCTCTCTCATTCCCTCTCTTTTATTCTATCTTTCTCTCTCTGTGCATCAGAGAAGGGCAAATGAATGGCTCTCCGCAGAAGGTCTGTGCTTTGTTGAGTTGATTCTCACTTGGAAAGGGTCGGTGTGTGGGAGGCTTGATCAGGAGAGAGGGGTGGGGCAGGCTTTATTTAGCATTTGGGGGTGCTAGTGTCTGTGGAATGATCTGAGAATGAGGGATGATTTTGGTACAGAAAGAAGAGAAAGGAGGGGAGTGGGAGGGAGCAGTAGGGGGTACACAGCTCAAGGAGACGAGAGGTACAGCAATGATTAAATCAGTCCTCTTTCTCTTTTTCTCTTACACCCTTTATCCAGTTCTCTCCTAGAGAAACAAGCACACATTTTTCTACCCATCTCACCAAAACATAGATTTTGCTGGCCCAGTAAACACATTCTAGAATTTCTGCCATAGTGACATCATAAACACATTCTAGAATTCCTGCCGTCGTGACATCATAAACACATTCTAGAATTCCTACCGTCGTGACATCATAAACACATTCTAGAATTCCTACCGTCGTGACATCATAAACACATTCTAGAATTTCTGCCGTAGTGACATCATAAACACATTCTAGAATGTCTGCCATAGTGATATCATAAACACATTCTAGAATTCCTGCAGTCGTGACATCATAAACACATTCTAGAATTCCTGCAGTCGTGACATCATAAACACATTCTAGAATTCCTACCGTCGTGACATCATAAACACATTCTAGAATTCCTACCGTCGTGACATCATAAACACATTCTAGAATTCCTGCCGTCGTGACATCATAAACACATTCTAGAATTCCTACCATCGTGACATCATAAACACATTCTAGAATTCCTGCCGTAGTGACATCATAAACACTTTCTAGAATTCTTGCCGTAGTGACATCGTAAACACATTCTAGAATTTCAACCGTAGTGGCATCATAAACACATTCTAAAATTCCTGCTGTTATGACATCATAAACACATTCTAGAATTCCTGCTGTAGTGACATCATAAACACAATCTAGTATTTCTTCTTTTTTTTAATTTATTTGTTTCTGATTTTTTCCCCATTTTCTCCCAATTTAGTAGCCAATTGAACCCCTATTCTAATTCAATTCCCCCCATGTAGCAACCGCTAGAGAACCACCGCTGTACAACCCCGTCAGCCGGTAGTAGGAAAGAGGCCGCCACGTCCTCTACAGGGCGCGACTCCCCAAGCTCCTGACCGTGATTCCAACTCGCCCGGGGCCTTATTTTGCGTAGCGATTCTCTTCCGAGCCCTCCCCCCACCCGGAGGCAGCCGCCAATTGCTGCTCCCACAGGGCGCTGGCCATGCTCGGAAAATGGCAGGTTCGGGGCGCGAACCCCGATCCTCGGAGTACAACTGCGCTGACTGAAAGTCAGCGCTCTTACCGTTGTACTACCGCAGCGGCCCCACAATCTAGAATTTCTGCCATAGTGACATCATCAACACATTCTAGAACTCCTGCTGTAGTGGCATAATAAACATTCTAGAACTGTCATGACATCATAAACACATCCTAAACTCTTATTCTCTTGACATTATAAACACATCTCAAAACTCCTGCCATAATACATTCTTGAACTGTTGTCAGGGGATACAAATTGTCTTAGAAGTAAATCTAGAGAACTCTATTATCAAATATGATTTTCTCTCCCAAGTGCCGGTGTGAGTGAATATTGCAGCTGTTTGGTTCAGTGTGATACTGTGTATCACAGACAGATCACTACAGGGGTTAGCCAAGCTAGCCCTGTCAGAAACAGGCCCAACCAGGACTATTGGGGCCAGACACACTGCTCTGCTTTTCAGCTAGGAGCTGAACATGATGGGCAGATGTCACATTAAGGTGTTCTGGGCCGTCACACTGTCATCATGAGCCAGCCTCACCTGAGGGCCTCTGGGTCCCTGCCAAGCTTTGAGGAAGAGAGAGGATGAGGAAGAGACCGGAGAAGCTGATAGTCTGGGTGTGATGTGATCAATCATTTAAAGGGGACCAAAGACTGGTACCACAAACAAGAAATAAAAATGTATAAGTAATGCATGTGAGTCTGTGGTGTTACAGGGACAGTGTAACACATGTGAGTCTGTGGTGTTACAGGGACAGTGTAATGCATGTGAGTCTGTGGTGTTACAGGGACAGTGTAACACATGTGAGTCTGTGGTGTTACAGGGACAGTGTAATGCATGTGAGTCTGTGGTGTTACAGGGACAGTGTAACACATGTGAGTCTGTGGTGTTACAGGGACAGTGTAATGCATGTGAGTCTGTGGTGTTACAGGGACAGTGTAACACATGTGAGTCTGTGGTGTTACAGGGACAGTGTAACACATGTGAGTCTGTGGTGTTACAGGGACAGTGTAATGCATGTGAGTCTGTGGTGTTACAGGGACAGTGTAATGCATGTGAGTCTGTGGTGTTACAGGGACAGTGTAATGCATGTGAGTCTGTGGTGTTACAGGGACAGTGTAATGCATGTGAGTCTGTGGTGTTACAGGGACAGTGTAACACATGTGAGTCTGTGGTGTTACAGGGACAGTGTAACACATGTGAGTCTGTGGTATTACAGGGACAGTGTAATGCATGTGAGTCTGTGGTGTTACAGGGACAGTGTAATGCATGTGAGTCTGTGGTGTTACAGGGACAGTGTAATGCATGTGAGTCTGTGGTGTTACAGGGACAGTGTAATGCATGTGAGTCTGTGGTGTTACAGGGACAGTGTAACACATGTGAGTCTGTGGTGTTACAGGGACAGTGTAATGCATGTGAGTCTGTGGTGTTACAGGGACAGTGTAATGCATGTGAGTCTGTGGTGTTACAGGGACAGTGTAATGCATGTGAGTCTGTGGTGTTACAGGGACAGTGTAATGCATGTGAGTCTGTGGTGTTACAGGGACAGTGTAATGCATGTGAGTCTGTGGTGTTACAGGGACAGTGTAACACATGTGAGTCTGTGGTGTTACAGGGACAGTGTAACACATGTGAGTATGTGGTGTTACAGGGACAGTGTAACACATGTGAGTCTGTGGTGTTACAGGGACAGTGTAATGCATGTGAGTCTGTGGTGTTACAGGGACAGTGTACCACATGTGAGTCTGTGGTGTTACAGGGACAGTGTAACACATGTGAGTATGTGGTGTTACAGGGACAGTGTAACACATGTGAGTCTGTGGTGTTACAGGGACAGTGTAATGCATGTGAGTCTGTGGTGTTACAGGGACAGTGTAACACATGTGAGTCTGTGGTGTTACAGGGACAGTGTAATGCATGTGAGTCTGTGGTGTTACAGGGACAGTGTAATGCATGTGAGTCTGTGGTGTTACAGGGACAGTGTAATGCATGTGAGTCTGTGGTGTTACAGGGACAGTGTAATGCATGTGAGTCTCTGGTGTTACAGGGACAGTGTAATGCATGTGAGTCTGTGGTGTTACAGGGACAGTGTAATGCATGTGAGTCTGTGGTGTTACAGGGACAGTGTAATGCATGTGAGTCTGTGGTGTTACAGGGACAGTGTAATGCATGTGAGTCTGTGGTGTTACAGGGACAGTGTAATGCATGTGAGTCTGTGGTGTTACAGGGACAGTGTAACACATGTGAGTCTGTGGTGTTACAGGGACAGTGTAACACATGTGAGTCTGTGGTGTTACAGGGACAGTGTAATGCATGTGAGTCTGTGGTGTTACAGGGACAGTGTAATGCATGTGAGTCTGTGGTGTTACAGGGACAGTGTAATGCATGTGAGTCTGTGGTTAAAGAAAGAGTGTAATGAGATCGGCCAGCAGTATAAAGGGCCTAAAAAGCAGAGTTAAATTCTCACTGATAAATGATGCACAGAACAGCATAACTCACACCCAGCCTGGCACAGTGTTGGATGCACTTTAGACTGCAGATGATGTGTAAAGCTTAGATAAGCCCAACGTCTTGTCTCTCATTATTATAGCCTTTGTAACGGTTTTATCCTGACTAGAAGAGACATGTAGAGGCCTCTTCTACAGTGGAACAGCTAAGTGTTTATTGTGCTGCCGCTGCTGCTGCTGTTATGCTGGTGTTTTCAAGTGCTGGGATTAGTAGGGCAGGTATCATATATATATTAACAGGTACTCAAAAACTAGTCCTGGAGGGCCGCAGTGCCTGCAGGTTTAACTCCAGTCCTGGAGGGGGCGCTGTTTCTGCAGGTTTAACTCCAGTACTGGAGGGCCACAGTGTCTGCAGGTTTAACTCCAGTCTTGGAGGGCCACAGTGTCCGCAGGTTTAACTCCAGTCCTGGAGGGCCGCAGTGTCTGCAGGTTTAACTCCAGTCCTGGAGGGGGCGCTGTTTCTGCAGGTTTAACTCCAGTCCTGGAGGGGGCACTGTGTTCTTTTATGAATGTTTTTTTATGTTTTTAAAATGTCTGTTTTTCTCTTAACTCATTGCTTTCTGCATCGTGCTGCCTGCACCCCAGATGTGCCTTCCGTGCTCATCCTAACATGCACACGCGTGTGTTTCTGTCTTTGTGTTACAGGGGTAGCTATCAGCAGCTATGCTAAGTACTGCTACCGCAAGCTACAGAAGGCAGCGCTGACCGGCGCCAAAAAGGTATGTTTGTTTGTGTGTGTGTGTGTGTGCAATGTGCATGCGTGTTTGTGTGTGTGAATATGCTTGTGTGTGTGTGTTTGTGTGTGTATGTGTATGTGTGTTTGTGTGTGTATGTGTATGTGTGTGCATGCACGTGTGTGTTTGTGTGGTGAGTTCAGTTCTTATTGTCACGAACCAAACACGGGCTGAACCCAAATGCACGACCAAGAGACAGGGAAACAGGAATGGGTGTTTATTAGGGGCTTTGGGGTAGTCCCAAGCTCAACACAAACTTAACAAAAAGTCAAAGAGTGTCCAGGAAGTAGCGAACTGCTCCAAACCGGAGCTGGGCTTGTACTGGGCCAGGAGGCCCACACTGGAACCGGATCACGGGAACGAAGGTTTGTTCCGAACCGGAACTGGACTTGATCTGGACCGGAAGATCCAACAGGAACTGGATCACGGGAATGAAGGATTGGTTCCGAACCGGAACTGGACTTGATCTGGACCGGGAGGTCCAACAGGAACTGGATCACGGGAACGAAGATTTTGTTCCGAACCGGAACTGGACTTGATCTGGACCGGGAGGTCCAACAGGAACTGGATCACGGGAACGAAGGTTTTGTTCCGAACCGGAACTGGACTTGATCTGGACCGGGAGGTCCAACAGGAACTGGATCACGGGAACAAGGTTTTGTTCCGAACCGGAACTGGACTTGATCTGGACCGGGAGGTCCAACAGGAACTGGATCACAGGAACGGACTCTGGACCGGAGGGTCCAACAGGAACTGGGCTGGAGGCAGAGAATCCAACTGCGCAGGCAACGTTAGTCTTGGCGGGGGTATCGCAACACATACAGGGAGACTGGACTGCTACAGGCTGGATCCAAGTGGCACACTGGTCTAGGAACCAAGGAGGTAGATCGGGGGAACCCACAGCAGAGTTTTAGTTAAAACAGCACCAACATACAGGAGACCATGACACGCACGAACAACGTTAACGAACTGGTGCCGAATAGCAGCCAGCGAGAGGTATAAGTAGGGGAGTGAAATTGAAACCAATAACCAAAAGCATGAGGAATGTAACCGAGGGTGATTGACTAATTGACTGGTGCGGAATGCATGCAGGAAGGGGGAAAGGAGATAGGTTGAACCTAAAGTGAGGGAACAGAGAGAATCAGACAGAAGGGACACGCCCAGCCTGTAGCGACAGGGAAAACACGGACACAGGGAATCCATCATGACACGGGAGGAAAGGGAAAACATGGAGAACGGTCAGGAAGGGAGCGGAACGTTACAGTACCCCCCCCTCAAAGAACGCCACCTGGCGTCTCCGGAGGCCTAGTCTTGTCCGGGAACTGCTTGTGAAAGTCCGAGATGAGAGAGTGGTCCAGAATGAGGCTCTTGTGGAGCCAGGACCGCTCCTCCGGGCCATAACCCTCCCAATCGACCAGGTATTGGAAGCCCCGGCCCTTGCGGCGAATGTCGAGTATCCGACTCACCGTGTAGGCCGGGGCGTGGTCGATGATCCGGGGCGGGGGTGGAGTGACCGCCGGGGCACTGAGGGGGCTGGAGGCGACAGGCTTTATTTGGCTCACGTGGAAAACGGGGTGGACCTTAAGGGAAACAGGAAGGGAGAGTTTAACAGAAACGGGGTTGACCAGGCAAACAATGGGGAAGGGACCAATAAACCGGGGTTGAAGTTTCTTGGATGACGTGGGGAGGGGAATATTGGCTGTGGACAGCCAGACCTGCTGACCGGCCCTGTACTGCGGGGCTGCGGTCCTGTGAAGGTCCGCCAGACACTGGGTACGGGAGTTTGAGCGAAGGAGTGCGGTGCGTGTGAGTTTCCACGTCCGCTTGCATCTCAGGAAGTGGGACTTGACGGTGGGAACTGCCACCTCGACTTCCTGGGCCGGGAGGAGGGGAGGTTGGTACCCCAATGAGCACTCGAAGGGCGACATCCCCGTGGATGCACACTTCAGGGAGTTATGCGCATACTCCACCCAAGGGAGGAAACGGCTCCAGGAAGCGGGGTTGCGAGCAGTAATGCACCGCAGGGCGGCCCCCAGGTCCTGGTTCGCCCTCTCCGCCTGGCCGTTAGTCTGGGGATGGAACCCCGACGACAGACTAGCCGACGCACCCAGGGCCACACAGAACGCCTTCCACACCTGGGAGGAGAATTGGGGCCCACGGTCCGATACGATGTCGGATGGGATCCCGTGCAGCCTGACAACGTGCAGCACCAGGAGCTCCGCTGTTTCGAGGGCGGAAGGGAGTTTGGGAAGAGGGATAAAGTGAACCGCCTTGGAGAACCGGTCCACAATAGTCAGGATGGTGGTGTTGCCCTCTGACAATGGTAGCCCGGTGACGAAGTCTACCCCAATGTGACTCCAAGGACGGCCCGGGACAGGGAGGGGGTGGAGAAGCCCGGAGGGAGGCTGGTGGGATGCCTTGCTCCTGGCGCAAACGGGGCAGGCTAGGACAAACGCACGGGTATCCCCCTTGAGGGTGGGCCACCAAAAGCTCCTCCTGACCAGGGCGATGGTTCTGGCAACCCCTGGGTGACAAGCCAGACGGGAGGCGTGAACCCATTCCAGAACCTGGGGACGGACAGAGTCGGGCACAAACAGAGAGGGTTTAGGGTTATTGCGGGGATCCGGTTGGGAGGCCTGGGCGGCCTTCACGACTTCTTCGATCTCCCAGGACACCGCAGCCACAATACAGGAAGTGGGTATAATGGGCTCCGGGTCAGCAGGACTGGAGGGGGGGGAAAAAATGCGGGACAAGGCATCAGCCTTGGTGTTACGAGAGCCAGGGCGGAAGGTTACTGAAAAATTAAAACGGGCAAAAAACAGCGACCACCTAGCCTGACGGGCGTTAAGCCTCTTGGCGGACCTAATATAAATTAAATTATGGTGGTCCGTGAGGACAATAAATGGGTTACCTGCCCCCTCCAGCCAATGACGCCATTCCTCCAGTGCCAGCTTTATCGCTAGGAGTTCCCGGTCCCCGACATCATAATTGCGCTCAGCGGAGGACAGTCTCCGGGAGAAGAAGGCACAGGGATGGAGCTTGCTGTCCAAGGCGGCACGCTGAGACAGAATGGCCCCCACCCCGGTGTCGGAGGCATCAACCTCCACAGTAAACTGACGGGTGGTGTCGGGGTGACAGAGAATGGGGGCAGTGGAAAATCGGGCCTTGAGTTGTTCGAAGGCCCGTTGAGCCTCGGGATTCCAGCAATAGGGAATGGACGTGGAGGTGAGTTTGGTAAGTGGGGCAGCAATGACACTGTAATTGCGGATGAACCGACGATAAAAATTGGCGAACCCGAGGAACTGTTGGAGGTGCTTACGTGAGGATGGTTGGGGCCATTCTGTCACCGCCTTGACTTTGGTAGGGTCCGCCCGGATACTGCCCTTCTCGATAATGAAGCCGAGGAACGGGACAGACGAGACGTGGAACGAGCACTTCTCGGCTTTCACGAAGAGCTGGTTCTCCAGTAGCCGCTGGAGAACCTCCCGGACGTGGAGAACGTGTTCCTGGGGGGATTTGGAAAAAATGAGGATGTCATCTATATAAACAAAAACACTTTTGCCCGACAGGTCACGCAGGACATCATTCACCATCCCCTGGAAGACTGCTGGGGCATTAGTGAGGCCGAACGGGACCACCAGGTACTCGTAGTGGCCCAACGGGGTGTTGAATGCAGTCTTCCACTCGTCCCCCTCGCGTATACGCACCAGGTGGTACGCGTTACGGAGGTCGAGTTTGGTGAAGATGACTGCCTGGGAGAGGGGTTCAAAGGCAGTGTTAATGAGGGGAAGAGGATATTTATTACGGACCGTAACCTCATTGAGGCCCCGGTAGTCGATGCAGGGCCGCAATGAGCCGTCCTTCTTCCCAACGAAGAAGAACCCTGCACCAACCGGGGATGAGGAGGGACGGATTATGCCTGACGCAAGTGACTCGTGGATGTAGGTTTCCATGGCCAGCTTCTCCGGCCCCGACAGGCTGTAGAGGCGACCAGATGGAAGCTTGGCTCCCGCCAGCAGGTCGATGCAACAGTCGTAGGGTCTGTGAGGAGGCAAAGACAGAGCACGTGACTTGGAAAATACTTGCGACAGGTCATGATAATGGTTGGGAACATTGGCTAGGTCGGGTACAGGAGGGATAGGTCTGTTGCTCGTGGCCCCCGGGGGGGGTAGAGCAGAGCGGAGACAGTTGGCTAGGCAGTGACCGCTCCATGCCAGGATGCGACCGGCTAGCCAATCGATGTGTGGGTTGTGGAGGCGCAGCCAGGTCTGTCCCAGGACCATGGAGGACTGTTTGGAGTGAATCAGTAGGAGTTGGATCGTCTCCCGATGATTGCCAGAAACAAGGAGCTGTAGGGGAACGGTGGAGTGGGTAACTAACCCCAGACTCCTACCGTCCAGGGCGTGAGCAGTGATGGGGTTGGGTAAGGCCTCCGTGGGGATCCCGTACCTCTTGACAAAGGTGATATCAATGAAACTGGAATCGGCCCCGGAGTCGATTAGGGCAAATGTAGAGGCGGTGTTGTCCCTCCACAGGAGAGTGACCTTGAATTCAAGGCGGTTCTGGGCCGCATGGTTTGGGATGATGGAGCTCGTCAGTACACCCAGTCTTACTGGCGAGCCCCTTTCCTTTGGGCGGATGGGACAAGAAGCTATTTGGTGGCCTGTCTTGCCACAGTAGAAACAGGACTGGGTGCGGAAACGGCGTTGGCGCTCCTCGGCGTCCACCGTGATCTTGCCCAGTTGCATGGGCTCCTCCTCGGGAGACAAAGCGACGACTTTCGGTCCCTGGACGGGAGAGGGTTGGCGAGCCCGGGAAGGGGCATAGGGCGGAAGACGGGAGGGATTCTTCTCTCGCTCACGGGCCCGGGTTCTGAGACGGTTATCAATGGCTATAGCCAAACTGATGAGGCCATTGAGCGAGTTAGCCTCCTCCCGAGTAGCTAGCTGGTCCTTCAGCTCTTCACTGAGAGCCTGACGAAAGGCCCCCTGAAGGGAGGTGTCGTTCCATCCCGCCTCAGCAGCGAGGGTGCGGAACTGGATAGCCATCTCCGCTACGCTGCGGCTGCCCTGCCGGACCTGTAGGAGGCGCTGGGTAGCGTCTAGACCGCAGATCGGGTGGTCAAAGACGCGCCGCATCTCCGCGGTGAAGAGGGCGAAGTTGTTGCACGTAGGAGCCTGACTGTCCCAAATAGCTGTGGCCCACTCCAGGGCACTGCCTCCCAGGCTGCTCATGACAAAGGCGATTCTGCATGGGTCGGAGGCGAAGGAAGTGGGCTGCATGCGAAAAACAATGTCGCACTTCATTAAAAATTCACGGCACCTCCCCAGCCCCCCGCGGTATAATTCGGGGTGTTGAACTCTGGGCTCCCGGCCAGGAGAGGGGACCGGAACCTCGGGAGACAGTTCGGGTGTTGGGCCCACAGGGATCCGAGGAAGAGGCAGGTGAGGCGCTAGTTGAGCAACCTGCTCCGTAAGCCTCCCCAGCACTTCCAACACGTCGTCCATCCGGTGGCCCTGTTGGTCGCTGACCGCGGATTGGGTGCGGAAGGCGTGGCGGATCCGCTCGAGGTCGGCTGGGTCCATGTTTTAAGACCAGTTCGTTCTGTCACGAACCAAACACGGGCTGAACCCAAATGCACGACCAAGAGACAGGGAAACAGGAATGGGTGTTTATTAGGGGCTTTGGGGTAGTCCCAAGCTCAACACAAACTTAACAAAAAGTCAAAGAGTGTCCAGGAAGTAGCGAACTGCTCCAAACCGGAGCTGGGCTTGTACTGGGCCAGGAGGCCCACACTGGAACCGGATCACGGGAACGAAGGTTTGTTCCGAACCGGAACTGGACTTGATCTGGACCGGAAGATCCAACAGGAACTGGATCACGGGAATGAAGGATTGGTTCCGAACCGGAACTGGACTTGATCTGGACCGGGAGGTCCAACAGGAACTGGATCACGGGAACGAAGATTTTGTTCCGAACCGGAACTGGACTTGATCTGGACCGGGAGGTCCAACAGGAACTGGATCACGGGAACGAAGGTTTTGTTCCGAACCGGAACTGGACTTGATCTGGACCGGGAGGTCCAACAGGAACTGGATCACGGGAACAAGGTTTTGTTCCGAACCGGAACTGGACTTGATCTGGACCGGGAGGTCCAACAGGAACTGGATCACAGGAACGGACTCTGGACCGGAGGGTCCAACAGGAACTGGGCTGGAGGCAGAGAATCCAACTGCGCAGGCAACGTTAGTCTTGGCGGGGGTATCGCAACACATACAGGGAGACTGGACTGCTACAGGCTGGATCCAAGTGGCACACTGGTCTAGGAACCAAGGAGGTAGATCGGGGGAACCCACAGCAGAGTTTTAGTTAAAACAGCACCAACATACAGGAGACCATGACACGCACGAACAACGTTAACGAACTGGTGCCGAATAGCAGCCAGCGAGAGGTATAAGTAGGGGAGTGAAATTGAAACCAATAACCAAAAGCATGAGGAATGTAACCGAGGGTGATTGACTAATTGACTGGTGCGGAATGCATGCAGGAAGGGGGAAAGGAGATAGGTTGAACCTAAAGTGAGGGAACAGAGAGAATCAGACAGAAGGGACACGCCCAGCCTGTAGCGACAGGGAAAACACGGACACAGGGAATCCATCATGACACGGGAGGAAAGGGAAAACATGGAGAACGGTCAGGAAGGGAGCGGAACGTTACACTTATAACTGTAATTAATTGAAATTAATGTAATTAATTCACTGCTACATACATACTGTATGTACATTATTTCTTAATGTTTAATTTACCATAAAAATACGGTTGAATTGTTGCAGAGTTTGTTGTGATTTCTGCTGTCACTGTTACACAACATGTACGCACATCCGTCAGACAGCCAGAATAAACAGGTAGTGTAAAAGTACAAAGCAAAAGCACAGTGTTTTCATACAGAGTCAATAGGGAAATATTTGGGAGCTGATTGGCCGACCCTGGAGAAGCACACTGGAGAAGCACTCCTGCGCAACGCGACAGACATTCCACTAACAGCTAAAGAGAAATACAGTAATGCTAAATATGGAGAGAGAGAAGGGCCTCAGGTTCACTGAATAGCTCTACAGACATTTATGTGTGATAAAACCCCTCCATCTGTTAAATACAGTAATCTAGAGACTGCTCTACTCGATACAGTAATCCAGAAACTCTTCCATCTGTGCAGTACAGTAATCCAGAGACTGTTCCATCTGTTCAGTACAGTAATCCAGAAACTCTTCCATCTGTTCAGTACAGTAATCCAGAGACTGTTCCATCTGTTCAGTACAGTAATCCAGAGACTGTTCCATCTGTGCAGTACAGTAATCCAGAAACTGTTCCATCTGTGCAGTACAGTAATCCAGAGACTGTTCCATCTGTGCAGTACAGTAATCCAGAGACTGTTCCATCTGTGCAGTACAGTAATCCAGAGACTGTTCCATCTGTGCAGTACAGTAATCCAGAGACTGTTCCATCTGTGCAGTACAGTAATCCAGAGACTGTTCCATCTGTTCAGTACAGTAATCCAGAGACTGTTCCATCTGTGCAGTACAGTAATCCAGAGACTGTTCCATCTGTGCTGTACAGTAATCCAGAGACTGTTCCATCTGTGCTGTACAGTAATCCAGAGACTGTTCCATCTGTGCTGTACAGTAATCCAGAGACTGTTCCATCTGTTCAGTACAGTAATCCAGAGACTGTTCCATCTGTGCAGTACAGTAATCCAGAGACTGTTCCATCTATCTAGTACAGTAATCCAGAGACTGTTCCATCTGTATCCAGTACAGTAATCCATAAACTCTTCCATCTGTTCAGTACATTAATCCAGAGACTGTTCCATCTGTTCAGTACAGTAATCCAGAGACTGTTCCATCTATCTAGTACAGTAATCCAGAAACTGTTCCATCTGTTCAGTACAGTAATCCAGAGACTGTTCCATCTGTTCAGTACAGTAATCCAGAGACTGTTCCATCTGTGCAGTACAGTAATCCAGAGACTGTTACATCTGTTCAGTACAGTAATCCAGAGACTGTTCCATCTGTTCAATACAGTATGGAACAGTACAACACTATTCTGTGTTGTACCAATAGCACCCCCCCCCTTCCACCCCCTCCCCACCAGCAGTGATTTCTAATGTGGATGTTCTCCTGTGCATATTTAAGGAGTGCATGGGGGTGTTCATGTTCTACCATAATTAACAGTCAGACGTCTCACTAATAGCCTGAGAAAAGGAGTTTTTTTTCTGTGGTAATGGTCCTCAGGGCTCCAGCAGGTCCTCGTTCCTTCCATAATTAAGAGCCTCTCCTTGTGTTGTTGGTTTTTGATTAAGAATTCAATAATCATCTCCTTTCTTTTCTCGTTTTATACCCAAATCTGAAATTGCCGTACAGTTGCCGGAATTTGAAAAGGCTCACACGACAACAGAAAAATATGCAAATCCAAATCAATCACAATTTTATGAGTTAAATTAATTAAATATAAATTAAAATAAATACTGTTAAATAAATAGGCAAGTAAAAAAAAAAACAGGTCACCTATATTTTTCGTTTTTTGCTCCTGTTGTAGTTCAGATGAAGGCCGTCTTGCCGCTGGTATGATAGCAGCATTAAATAAAAAAATGTTCCCAAAGCTGTTTTTCTTTAATTGATTTATTGCTTCCCAGCCTCCGATGTGAATATTAAATATCCAACGTTTGAGTTTTAGGAAGAGACATAAAAAGAGATAGAATTGTTATTAAAATATCAGCAAACGTACGGAGGCCTTTTGGTTTTTAGGTGCCTGCAGAAGTGCTGTCCTACTGATCCAAATACATAATCTGATGCTGATTGGACTCCCATGAGCAGTAAAGAGTCCCTGCAGGCCAGGAGGCTCGGGCATGATGTGGGAATTCTGCGGGAATTCTGCGGGAATTCTGCGCTCCGGGTTTTGGGTTTTTTTTGTAAACTGTTTGAATCTGTTTTATGTCCTAATTGGAAAAATCCGGTTGTATTTGTTGGAAAGTCTCAGTGCTGCAACATCTTTTTCCGTAAATCCGCAAATTGTGGGAAAAGCAGAGGCGGGCGGGCGTGCGCCTGACACCATCGTTTCTCTCTGCACTGAGCCGCCGAGCGCTGGCACAGTCTGGACTTGAGCCCCAAAATACACCCTGTGGGGTACAAACACCCCAAAATGCACATCATGTAGTTTAGCAGAGCTTATTACTCCACTGAGGGAGAGATGGAGCGAGAGAGAGAGGGAGATAGATTGAGTGAGCGATATAGAAAGTAAGAGATAGGCAGTTAGAGAGAGCGATTGGTTGTGTTGGTGAGGGTAAATGCTTCTCTGTGGCGTTGGAGTGCCAGTGGCCCGTGGCATTTGAGTGCCAGAGGCCCGTGGCGTTGCCAGGCTGTGCGAGAGCGGACAGCTGCCCCCCCCAGCCTGATCTGTGCCAGCCCCTCAGCATGGCGCTAATGGGGGCAATTTATCACCAACCACACCCTCCCCTCCAAAAACCCCCCCCGGCACCCAATGCCCTAATACTTCCAGGAAGAGTGTTTGTCTTTAACCCTTAACCCTGTAACACAACCCTCCCTTCTCCTCCTGATGTTATTGCCTGGTCGCCGTGGATACCATCCCGTAAATGTTTTGTTTTTTTCAAATCGTGGAATGTTACGGAAAGCTGCGTTCTCCTGATACTTCCATTTTCTTTCAGACATATTTCATGATGCAAGGCACATAAAAAACATACAACATATAACATATAACATATAACACAATATGACATGCAGTATAACACGAGTAACTATGACTGTACAGTTTAACATGTAGATGGCCCTAAATGAAGATTACAGTAACTACACAAATAATAATAATAATAATAATAATGTACAGTTAATGCATGATTAGTCACAGCAGGTTGGAGAGCATTTGTTGCTGCACAGGGTGGAGTCCTTTTGTTGTGGCCGCATATCAGGCTCCTACTGGGGCTGTGGGCCCTTCTCCTGGAATCAGGGACAACTTTTCTTCTACTATAATATTTTGGAAGTGGCAGAGGTTACACTGGCAAAGAGACTCCCCCATGGCAGACAGTGAATCTCTCTCTCTCTCTCTCTCTCTCTCTCTCTCTCTCTCTCTCTCTCTCTCCCTCTCCCTCTCCCTCTCTCTCTCTCCCTCTCCTTCTCCAGGGCCTACAGAAACCCAGCCTGGAGGAGATAAAGCACGCCCGGAACGCCATCTTCAGTCCCTCCATGTTCGGCAGCTCCCTGGAGGAGGTCATGGCCCTGCAGAAGGAGCGCTACCCCGACCACGAGCTGCCCTGGGTCCAGACCCGCCTCTCAGAGGAGGTCCTGGGGCTCAACGGGGACCAGACCGAGGGCATATTCAGGTAAGAGAGAGAGACAGAGGGTACATTCAGGTAAGAGAGAGAGATTGAGCATATATTCAGGTAAGAGAGAGAGACCGGGGGCATATTCAGCTAAGAAAGAGAGACAGAGGGTACATTCAGGTAAGAGAGAGAGACCGAGGGTATATTCAGGTAAGAGAGAGAGACCGAGGGTATATTCAGGTAAGAGAGAGAGACAGAGGGTACATTCAGGTAATAGAGAGAGATCAAGGGTATATTCAGATAAGAGAGAGAGACCAAGGGCATATTCAGGTAAGAGAGAGAGACAGAGGGTACATTCAGGTAATGGAGAGAGATCGAGCGTATATTCAGGTAAGAGAGAGAGACAGAGGGTACATTCAGGTAAGCGAGAGAGACAGAGGGTACATTCAGGTAAGAGAAAGAGACCGAGGGTAAATTCAGGTAAGCGAGAGAGATCGAGGGTATATTCAGGTAAGAGAAAGAGGCCGAGGGTATATTCAGGTAAGAGAGAGAGACAGAGGGTATATTCAGGTAAGAGAGAGAGACCGAGGGTATATTCAGGTAAGAGAGAGAGACAGAGGGTATATTCAGGTAAGAGAGAGAGACAGAGGGTACATTCAGGTAAGAGAGAGAGACCGAGGGTATATTCAGGTAAGAGAGAGAGACAGAGGGTACATTCAGGTAAGAGAGAGAGACTGAGGGTATATTCAGGTAAGAGAGAGAGACTGAGGGTATATTCAGGTAAGAGAGAGAGACCGAGGGTATATTCAGGTAAGAGAGAGAGACAGAGGGTACATTCAGGTAAGAGAGAGAGACCGAGGGTATATTCAGGTAAGAGAGAGAGACAGAGGGTATATTCAGGTAAGCGAGAGAGATTGAGGGTATATTCAGGTAAGAGAAAGAGACCGAGGGTATATTCAGGTAAGAGAGAGAGATTGAGCGTATATTCAGTTAAGCGAGAGAGACAGAGGGTACATTCAGGTAAGAGAGAGACTGAGGGTATATTCAGGTAAGAGAGAGAGACAGAGGGTACATTCAGGTAAGAGAGACACTGAGGGTATATTCAGGTAAGAGAGAGAGACTGAGGGTATATTCAGGTAAGAGAGAGAGACTATGGGTATATTCAGGTAAAAGAGAGAGACCGAGGGTATATTCAGGTAAGAGAAAGAGACAGAGGGTATATTCAGGTAAGAGAGAGAGACAGAGGGTACATTCAGGTAATGGAGAGAGACAGAGGGTACATTCAGGTAAGATAGAGAGACTGAGGGTATATTCAGGTGAGAGAGAGATCGAGGGCATATTCAGGTAAGGGAGAGAGACCGAGGGTATATTCAGGTAAGGAAGAGAGAGGGTATATTCAGGAAAGAGAGATAGTGACTGAGGGCATATTCAGGTAAGCGAGAGAAACTGTACTGAAGTTGTATTCAGGTGAGAGAGAGACGGTACTTAAGGTGTATTCAGGTGAGAGAGAGACCATACTGAAGGTTTATTCAGGTGAGAGAGAGACGGTACTTAAGGTGTATTCAGGTGAGAGAGAGACCATACTGAAGGTGAGAGAGAGACCATACTGAAGGTGTATTCAGGTGAGAGAGAGACCATACTGAAGGTGAGAGAGACTGTGGTTTCTCCTGCAGGGTCCCAGGTGACATTGATGAAGTAAATGCCCTGAAGCTCCAGGTGGACCAGTGGAAGGTCCCAACGGGATTGGAGGACCCCCACATCCCAGGTACCTCCCCGACACCCCTCCCCCAAATCACAACCATCACCAATTCGTCAACCTCACCCCCAACACCCCAACTGCCCCCCTGAATCACCCAATCACACTCGGCCCCCTTCGCACACCTAAAAACCTCTGTGGGCCTAGAACCGGACCCATGCTGGAGCTTTTGCACTGACTCAAATGTGATCCGAGCTGGTGAGACCCGACACAATAACGGCCCGATTTAATTTCTGGTGTCGCCTTATTTTAATGGAGTTGGGAGCTAGCAGTTACGTCAACAGCAACAGCGGTCACTTCAGAACTTACCCGTGAGGACATGCCAGTAAACCACGGATCAGACGAATGTGGGCAGCCCAGTCAATAAAGAAACAAACAAACTGTGTAGCTAACTGGGACTGGGAAGACGTGGACAAAGAGACCCCTCGTCAATTATAAACATTAGCTAAGAATCACGATATTCTGTCATATTAGGCTTTTTACGTACCTTAAGATGCACAACCCGAATATCACTATGCACAAAGCAAGGCATAGTTTTATAGACGTAGAATATGCTTATCTATTATCAGGTAATCATTTGGGACTTAGTTCCATGAACGATGCACATCTGTGTGGCCAAATGTATGCTTATTTTTGAATACGGCCTCGAGAACAGGCCGCTATAACCTGTCAGATGTGTGACGGTGAATGGAAGTACGCGGGGGAGCCCTTCGGTATTGTCCTGGTGCGCATGTTACCGAGCGTGCAGCCCTGAGAGCGAGAGAGGGGGGCGGGGCGGGGCGGGGGCGGGGGGGGTTGAGAGGAGAGGGTGTACAATGTAACATTGTGAAGGAAGGAGTGCTTTTTTTTTTTGGTGCCACAGGTTTGGAGATTAATCAGAAGGGGAACCCCCACCCCGGGGGGGGTGTCCCAGTCGTGCTGATCTAGAAAAAGGAGAGAAGGAGAGGCGAAAAGAAAAGAGAAGGGGGGGATCAAAAGAGAGATGGAGAATTAGAATTCACCCCACCTCTATTATTGTCATTAAAGAGATTTATTCAGAAATAAACCTTTCAGATAAACCTCCTCACACGGATAAACACTAATTCAATAACCCCTCCCCCCTCACCAAACAACCAAACAGTAATTAGCACACACTGTTTGTAATGTGCATGCACCACCTGCAGCCTAGCAACCAGTAGACCCCTAATCATTCGGGTGTGGTCCACTGACCCCTTCCTCCAGATATAGCTTCAGAGAGAGAGGAAGAGAGAGAGAGAGGGGAAGAGAAAGAGAGAGAGAGAGGGAGAGAGAGAGAGAGAGAAAGAGAGAGAGGGAGAAAGAGAGAGAGAGAGAGAGAGAGAGGGAGAGAGAGGGAGAGAGAGAGAGGGAGAGAGAGAGAGAGAGGGAGAGAGAGGGAGAGAGAGAGGGAGAGAGATAGAGAGAGGGAGAGAGAGAGAGAGAGAGAGAGGGAGAGAGAGAGGGAGAGAGAAAGAGAGAGAGGGAGAGAGAGAGAGAGAGAGGGGAAGAGAAAGAGAGTGAGAGGGAGAGAGAGAGAGAGAGAGAGAGAGAGAGAGAGAAAGAGAGAGAGGGAGAAAGAGAGAGGGGAAGAGAAAGAGAGTGAGAGGGAGAGAGAGGGAGAGAGAGAGAAAGAGAGAGAGAGGGAGAGAGAGGAGGGAAAGAGTAAGAAAGAGAGATATAACCGAAATTCAGCGTGCCCACCCAGTATCGCTAAAATTTGTTAGCCAGTGCATGCGATTTATGGTGAAGTATGAAAGCTTATATTTTATATTGTTCAATAACAGAGTTCTTAAATGCCACAAAACACTATTGAATTAAAACCATTTTAACAAACACTGCCTATTTGAAATCACATTTTCCAACATACCTTTTTTATTTCTTAAATCATTTTTACACAAGGCAACGTGGGCCCGGTTGTTAATTTTAAGGTGAAAACTAAAACCAGCAGACATTGCGCCTCTCTAAGATGTAAGTTTGAGATTTATGGCAAGGGAATATACTGCAAGTATATTATGAAAATAAAATAGTTTTATTTTGATAATATACCAGCAACAATACTTTTTCTCTCACTGCACCCAATTTGATTGATTTTGCTTCAAGTAAAGATAAATATACTTTTGCTAGTATATTTAATAAAATATATATATGTGTATATATATATATGACATATAAATGTATTTTCAGTAAATGACATTGACCAGTTGTGATCACTCCTGTGCTCTCATGCTTCCACTGTCCCTGCAGCCTCCCTTCTGAAGTTGTGGTACAGAGAGCTGGAGGAGCCGTTGATCCCTCATGAGTACTACGAGGAGTGCATCACCCACTACGACAACCCCGAGGCAGCCGTCACCGTTGTGCTGGGCCTGCCAGGCATCAACAAGCTGGTGCTCTGCTACCTCATCCGCTTCCTACAGGTCTGCACCACTTCCTGTCTGTAAACCTCATCCGCTTCCTGTATGTCTTTACGGCTTCCTGTCTGTCAGCCTCATCCGCTTCCTACAGGTC